>JAHXMU010000683.1:2903616-3023851 GCA_019455685.1 Philornis downsi | reverse complement strand
TTGTTCAAATACCGTTAGCAGGAGCAGAAATAATTGCTTTTTAATTTATGGTTTGTATAGGAGGTACCACTCCCCACTGGCCAATCCCGCCCAGATTTGCAGCAGCACTTAAGATATGTACACCAAACCGATGTACCAAATTTTGTTTAAATACCGTAAGCAGGAGCAGAAATAATTGATTTTTAATTTTTTGTTTGTATGGGAGGTACCACGCCTCTTTGTCCAATTGGACCGAATTGTAAATCTAAACCATCCCGGGCACCACCCAGACGCATATACAAAAATTTATGCAAAGCGGTCCAGCCGTTATGGAGTTTTAAGCATAGGAACAAACCACGATTCATTTTTATATATATAGATATCTAAGATAAAATAAAAACTAAACTATACAAGGTTTGTACACACTTCTACGACAATGTCAGTTTTTAAAGGTTATTACTTTTATCATAGTTTTATTTCTTTGATTTTTAATTTTACCATTTTTATTTAACTAAAGGTAATAGTCATTTTTTTTTTTTTTTTTTTTTTTTTTGATAAGTTTGGGGAAGGACGTACTCTTTAACATGCTTTTTAAAATATATAATTTATAAATTGTACCTTAACACCGACTTTTATTACATCAGCCATTGCATGCGGGAAATACAGAGATGGTCGTAGTTAATCTGCTCGGCTAAACTAAAACTTAGATAAAAAAAAACAATGCCCAGAATTTCAGTAAATACACATAGGTATTGAAAAAAAAAATATTTTAACAACAATATATTAAAATTTAATATAACTTCTCTGAGGAATTAAAGAATTTTAGGATGTAACAAGAAATTTTGGATGTTTTTCGGGAGCAGTTACTGAAAAATTTAAAAGATTATTACTTTTTATTGGAAAGTCTGTTAATGAAAAACTCATATAAACGTCTATTCGAAAAAAGATTTGTATGTTTTAAAAACTCTAAGAATAATATAATATACGGAAAAGTAGTAGTCGTTAAGCCGAGATTTTAGTTGTAAAACTACAAAAGTTAAAATCTGGCCTAAAATCAGGTCTGGCCAGAAAGAATTCAAAACGAACCAAATTTTAAGTCAACCTATTGACTGTTTTGATGCATCACTGTCTTGTAACTATGATCTGTTTAGAAATAACCAGTTAATCGATTAATCGAACAATGTACGAAAGCAAAATTACCCAATTCTTGTAAATTATTCTTAATCTGCCCAAGCACACAGGCACAACTCCCACATGTGACTGTAGAATGCAATGGCAATAAGGACTACAACCATACTATAAATAAACATTATTACAAATGCCGAGTTTTTCCGTTTTGTGTGCGAGGGTTACGAATACGCTCAACAATGGCAACAACCAGCAGCAACAGCAAGCAACTTTGCTATCATTGACAACATCTTTAACAATATAAAGTTACTATTTGCTGCATGCCAGGACTTGTGCACAAACAAAAAGAAAGTCATAAATTAAGAGCAACCGTCAGCTGATGCCGATGATGATGTTGCATGTATTTGTGCCGTCGTGTTGTCATTGCAGCAACTTAATATGGGTATCTTTGGCATTCATTGTTCTACGTTGTAACAGTTGCTAAAGCTAATGTCGCTAAGAGGAAATGTTATCTAGAGTTTGGCACACTACACCACACCAAAGCTTCCTCTGTAAGGAATCAGACAATAAGCTTGGCTGTGATTTTGTATATGTTGCTATCCTGTAAATGCATGTATGATATACATGTATATACACATTGATTTTACGCCATTTGCTTGCAACGAAGTTTCTTATACGTACCAAGTATAGAGGTCATACACGTATTGTAACTGTCTTAAAGAGATGCTGTTAAATCTGAATAAAGAGTTTTTCATATTTTAAATATGTAGTAAATTTAGTTGAAAAATTTCAATATTGATTATGCTACGAAATAGTATAAAATTGTCGGATAAAAAAACTGAAACCAAAAAGTGATAACTGCAAATTAAAAATTATTTTTTTCACTATAGCTTGTAATGAAAAATGTCATATCTATTCAGTATATAATATAATATATAAGAGAAAAAAATGTTTACGAAATGACATATTTTCAAAATAATTTTAATCAGTCCATAGCTTATATATCATGCAATCCTTATTCCTTAGAAGAAATACACAATGACGGCAATACCTTCTTTCTACATTATCACTTTAAACCAAACCATTATTTTAAGATATCTGTCGCATCCATGAAATCTGTTACCAAAAATGTATAATTACAGATAAATTTGAACCTATTTTTATAAAATGTACAAAAATACATGGCATTTAGAGAAAATTATGGCTTCAAAAACCATATCGCTAGTGCTATCATAGTGACCAACAAACTCCGTTAATTGCACTGTACAGAGTTATACAGCTGTCAGCTGTTAAATACCGCTATCAGAAGTTTTATTTATTTAGTAAAAGGTTTTCTATCTACGAACATGGATGTATGATTAACAACCGAACAACGCGTAAAAATAGTTCAAACTTACTACATATTTGGTTATTTAAACATGGGCTTTCAATCGACCAACATTTTCTTCAGCGATGAAGCTCATTCCTCACTCGGTGGTTGCATTAACAAACCAATTTTTCTCATAGGGAGAACCCAGAAATCCTTGTGGAGAAGCTATTACATCTGGAAAAATTGTCTGTTTGGTGCGCATTATCGTCTGGAAGTGTCATTGGGCCGTATTTTTTCGAAAACTATCTCAAAAGGATTCACTGCTGCAACCAATCCAGAGGCGATCATTTAAATGGCATTATATTTCGTACATAATGGCAACGTTCAAGCATTATAATGAAATATAAAGTGCGTGTTTATGTGTGTTTTATTTAATTTTTTTTGAAAACGAAAAATGGATAATCATATATATAAAGAAGAAGTCCAAAACTGCTCCGCTAGATACATGAATCGTATTCAAGAATATGCGAATCAGCTGGCGTCCAATCTGATTAACGAAGCACCATTATTTACCAGACTAAGGAGGAGAACCACACAGGACCTGGCTACTCAGGACGAATATAGCAGTAGGGACACTCAAGGAAGCGTTCCCGTATAAAAATAAAATTTTAGTATATAAGTAGTATGTAGGCCAACGTAAATATTACTGAATGTTCAAGGACAGATTGTAATAAATACAATCTAAATGTGTTTCATTAGCAGGAGCAGAAATAATTGCTTTTTAATTTGTGGTTTGTATAGGAGGTACCACTCCCCATTGTCCAATCCCGCCCATATTTGCAGCAGCACTTAAGATATGTACACCAAACCGATGTACCAAATTTTGTTCAAATACCGTAAACAGGAGCAGAAATATTGGATATTTAATTTATGGTTTGTATAGGAGGTACCACGCCCCATTGTCCAATCCCACCCATATTTGCAGTAGCACTTAAGATATGTACACCAAACCTACGCACCAAATTTTGTTCAAATACCGTAAGCAGGAGCAGAAATAATTTATTTTTAATTTCTTGCTTGTATGGGAGGTACCACGCCCCTTTGTCCAATTGGACCGAATTGTAAATCTAAACCATCCCGGGTACCACCCAGACGCATGTACAAAAATTTATGCAAAGCGGTCCAGCCGTTTAGGAGGAGTTCACTGACAATGCCCGTACAGTAGAATTATATATATAAAGATAAATGTAATTTAGCGGCTTTTCGGAAACTACCTTTCGAGCTATTTGGAAAATTACGTTTTTCAACATTTCGGTTTTCGGTTATTCGATCGATGGAAAAATCGAACAAACCGGTTTCTTCCGAGTTTTCTCTACAAAGCACACCTAAAAGGAAAAATATACATTTTTTATGATGGAATGCGCGTTATTATTGTGAAAACCAAAAGTACATATCACAAAATCAAATGTATTACAAATATCACATTTATTGAAATATCCACTTTTCAGCCCTCGCACAGTAACAAAAAAATGCAAACCAAATCAATCGCTTATTATATTATTACACATGTATATATTTTATTTATATTTATATAGAGATATCAAGATATTGCTCATTGTATCAAAATATCTTAAGCGACACACAATTGTACTTAAAATAGACGCGTCTTCGTACTATGATTTAGAAACTACCACCACAGAAGCAAACGAATGCAGGACATTGAAAAAACAGACGAAATTTTGTTTTATTTTTGAGATGCAATTCATAGAATCAGATCAGTACTCGCAAATTTCTACATTTAAAAGACGGAAATTTTGTGCAAAGCTAGCGTGAATTGTAAATTAAATAAATTTTGATTTCTTGCAGTGTCGTTATAAATTTTCTTCAGGAAACTAGTTTTTAAGGAGTCAAAAAATTCAACATAATCAAATACTTGAAGCTACGAATGTTATACTGCTTCCTATATGAAGAGGTTTAGAGCTTCTAAAATATTCAAGAAATTTATTAAATAAACACCCACTCGAAATACTGACGGTTAGTCGGTTTTGACTAACTATATATATATTATGATATATATATCATTGCTTTTTGTACCTTATGAATGTCCCTGCGTCCCTGCCGTCGCTGAGACGAAATGAAATCGGAAACCTATTTTTAATTTAGACTGTACAATACTCCTGAGATGAAATATTTGTAAGGCGTTTTTGCAAAATGTATAATCCACAATTTTCTACACTCCCCTCTATTGTATGGGATGTATCGTTCTTTGTCCTTCTGTTTGTAACAACTAGCAACGCTCTTTTGATACTTCATAAAATATATCTATATATTCCTAATCGCCATAAAAATCTATGTCTATGTCTCTTGAAGGTTGATCCGCTCGAAATAAGGTTTGGAATGTACCAAAATTGGGTAAAATGGGCTCAATGGGAAAAACTCCATACAAGGGCTAAAAGACCTCTAGAAAATTGAATAGCAAATTAAATTTACACGTCAACAAAAAGTTATTGTATATGCATTGGAAATAACTATCCGAACTCATACAATTTTTGAAGGATCCATCATAACTCTGGGTGTGGCTTATGAAAAATGTGAGAAAAACTACCCATTCTCACTGAAAGTATAGGCTTATTTGATATTTCATATACTGTGTGATAGGAGAGTGTTCTACACACCAATGGGTCGGCACAACATCTTCTGCACTGTATACCACTTGTGAGCGAAATTGACCCGTTTAACGAATCTTCCGTCCTACAACTAAGCCCAGCTTTGAAATCGGTTGGCTTTTCTGTGTTTTTCTGGCTATATAAAATTGTACTATTTAGAAATATAAATTCTGGGCTCAGTTATTAAAAAATGCCGAACAACTACAAATGTACGCTGAGATAATTAGAGTCGACAAATTATATACAAAAATCATTTTCGACACGGCATGGCGTTGTCACAAATTATACCGAATTCATCTGATAGGAACACACTTAGCCAAAACAGGGACCCTTCCAGTTTTTGAAAAAGTGATCACTTTTTCCACATTTGTGGAACGAAATGAACAGTTTGTGAAGCATTAATGAAATTCTTTTTTATTTGAATATAATGTAACACGTATACAAGAATCCGAGCCTCATGACATGAAAAATTCCAGCGGGGTCAAATCGCATGATGTTGGGAGCCAATTCACATTACCTTCGCGGGAGATAACCGTATCCTAATATGGTTCGTTCGTTCATTACAGTGTTCGCAACGTGGCACGTAGCGCCATCCTATTAGAATCACATGTCGTTCACAAAAGAAATTAATTATCATATATCTGTAGCGCCCAACGTTGAGGATGACCCAATAATGGGCTTGGCCCAAATCAGCCCAACCTACAATAACCTGGTGCATCTCGTGTGGATTGGTGTTGTAACATATACGGTATTTTTGTTGCTGACATAGCCATTCGTCCAAAAATGCGCCTCGTCACTAAACATAATGTATCGGTCAATTATTTAGTCCTTTTCCAAATCCTCCGAAGCCCACTCTCTTGAGATGTTTGTTGCAAGCTCAAGTCCCAAAGTAAAATTCGCCAAATCTAAGCATTTGGAAATCCATTCCACGGAATTATGGGTGTTGACTGACTATTTATCGAACCGGTTGTCCGGTTGCCACAACGCCTGACGTAGAACGGAAGCAACGCCCTAGCCTTAGCAACGCACTCATTTTGGCAACAAAATTGTATTACTTGTATTTGATACTCAAACCTGTAAATTGATATAGTGATTTAGTGCCAGTGGCAGAGTAACGAATAAAAGATTTGATAGATGCTGACAAAACAGCATGAAAGGCATAGACGGCCAACCAATTCTTTCCGATCTATTGGAAAGATCTGTTGTTAACATCGTTTATTCGTCAATTAAAAGACATATATTGTAGTATTTGGCAGATGCTGGAAGAAATTAATATGTTTTATTTATTTTATTTATTTTTTTGTATCTTTCTAAGAAATGGGTGTAGAACAATGAAAAGAAAGCGCTTCGACATAGACGAAACTTAAGCATACGTTCAATATGCGCATGTCAACTTATTTGAATCTACCCAAATAAACAAATGTGCTTTATAGGACCTCAGAAAGCATAACATATTTCCCCACTGGCAGTGTGTGGTCATTTGTTGCCGATACATATATTAAAGTGCTGTTGATGTTCATCATTTTGGTAGATGATGCTAAATTTTATTTGCATATTTCTTGATAACTGATATGGGGTGTTCCAGCTTAAACGGAATTCCATAGTACTCATATCAGTTCACTGAAGCTTCCCTGCTCGATAAATAACAGAGAGACTCCCATCTGGTCCTTATATCACTTGCAGTTCAAATTTGTTTGAAAGTATTAAATAACTGTCTGACACAAATTGTGTTCGCCACCTCTATCGCTACTAATCTGTGGGTCTCAATGTCATATTTCAGGTGCTGAAGCTACTATAACATTTCAAAGATTTCCTGCACCGGAATGCCCTTTTGCTTTTAAATTTCTATATCCGTCCAATAAAGATTTCATCCTGTTTTTTTATGTTATCTTTACTCTTTTACCCTTTTCTTACTATACTGATAATGTTAATATTCCTGAAAATCTAAACGACATCGACAACAGCTGCATACGAGTACACTGTGTTATGTAGAACGTGAATTTGTTGCATTTTCTTGTTGCACCCAAGCATTATTTGTTTGTTTTTCTTCCGAAATGAATGTATTTGAGCACATTTCTCACAAATTTATTCAGCAGCATCGAGACATACTTTTATAGCTTCGGAAGCGCCAGTAAAATAGGTGTGCTCCTGCAGACATAGAATACTTCCCAAGCAGGAATAGCCTAACAGGGAAATTTGCAGGTGGAAAATGTGGGGAGGCAAGAATGTGTATGGAGGCAATGGTGTTACGTTTGGGGAAGCTGATGTCAGGTTGAAAACATTCTTCGATGTTGGTTTTGTTTCAATTTCTTTTGCTTCCTATCTCTCCTTCGTTTAGACGATTTAGTTTTGTTGTTGGCACACGTCAACATCATTTGTCTTCAAAAGGAAGGAAATTATGTTACCATAAAATAATGGTAACACTACCAACAACAACATGAGCACCCATAGCAAGAGCGACAACAGAATATAAAACTATTTTGTTTAGTGTCGAGCCAAAGAAAAATGTATCTCCCTCTAGATACTCAGCTGCATTTCAATGTTAAAATCATTTATTGTTGCTCAAGTTGCTGGTGGCGGTGTTGGAGCTGCTATCAATGCTCGGCTCTGCTCTGCTCTTCTGGTGTTCTGTTCTAATTTGCGTGAAAACCAATTTGTAAAATAAGTAAACATCTAACATTAATGTCAAATTGCAGCTGCAGTTGCTGACATTTCTTCCAGTCTCCTGCGATGACGACAGCTTCGTTTTCTATGATAAACGTTAGTTTCACTTTTTTTTTGTATTTGTTTTGTATTTGAACCCCTTTAAAGAAATTGTTAAATATTTGCCCAGAATTTATTGCATGAAATGAAAGTAGGAGGAAAATATCGAAACAAATACAAAAAAGACTGTTTAAAATATTAATTTATCTCTTATTGTTTATTCCTGTTTTTTCTTGCCGTTTTCTCTTTGCAGATATTACCAATTCTCTTACCATGACAGAGGTGAAAATTCCCAATCATATAATGCGCTTTAAAAGTGCTATTTTAGGTTGTCGTTATAGTCTCGACGGAGAATCGCTGTACTCAGTGAAATGGTATAAAGACGGTCATGAGTTTTATCGCTATGTGCCACGGAATAAGCCACCGGGACAGGCGTTTCCACTGCCGGGTATCAATGTCGATGTGAGTATTACTTATACTTATTCCATTTTGAATGTATCTTTATTCGACTTTTCGTGATTGGGGATATCACGGAATGGTTGCATGTGCACGAAGTGGCATCTTGGTTGCGAGTGGAACGGACGTACGTGTATGTATGTACGTTTTTGCAACGACCATTACATGAATGTGCTATATTTAAGATGAGTTTTATTATAAGCATTTCTTTTTTTTAACGGGGTTTCAGATTAACATTCGAAGAAAATACCGTCACTGGGGACGCATGTGAAATGTCAAAAGTAATGCATTACTCATTCGCCTGACAAGCAAGTAACAAATGTCAGTTACTTTTTCACCACGTGGAAAAACTATGTGCCCATGAAAATACTGACTACATATTTATTCAGCTGTTCTTTATGACATCGCAAGGCCTACAATTCGTCACACGAAGTTTTGACAGTATTTCCAACGAAGTTTTGGTCGCTTTATTCTGTCCCACTCATCAAGTTCGTTATTAAAAGCTTTACATGGTGGAGAATTTGTGTCCATATGCAAGACATTACAAAGCCAATGCAATCGCTGTATATTGGTGCACTTGACCACGTCAATGTCGGTATACAACTCGTACAGCTTATGGTTCATGCGACGTGTCTCCGTTAGCGATGTTGCGGCCTTATATTTTACAGAGTAATTTCCTCTCGAAGACACCCAGCATTGTTCGTCCGTTTGTTTTATACCCCAGGATTATGCGTCAAACAGTGAGACAGGTAAAACCAAAGTTTGATGCAGTCGGATTTGCAAAAAAAAAAAACAAAATATTTGTTTTTTTTCTTCTTTCATCTTGATGCTTGAGAAGAATGCCACACCTCTAAATTTTCTGTTAGTAATGCTTACATCGTCTGCACACGCGATTACCATATGGCTTTTGTTAAAAGTGGTATTATGTTAACTGCTGTTTTACTCAATCCAATCCAATCCAATCCAATCCAATTCAATCTGTAATCAATTCTAACAGCATGTTGAGAAAGTCACACGTAAAAGGATCACAAAAATTCCTGCCTTTTTCTGGAGACACAAAGTGTCAGTCAACGTTATTCTACAAAAAGCACATCCTTCACGGAAATTCTGAACTCGGACATGGCCTCATACAGTTTCTGTCGTACCGGACTGTGTAAGCAGTTTCATAATCGACGAAATCGTCCGTTTATTTGTTGTTTTTTTTTATCAATTTACCATGTTTAAAACTACTTTGATAAGGCCCATTCAAGTTAGAATAGGTTATACCCTTTCACGTCGCACTTAACAGTATCTTATAAGCTATGAGAGATTGATGCCGCGATAATTTTTACACACTCTCGGATTGCATTTTTTTAATTACGGAATACATTATAACCAAATTCCAAGCACTGGACATATTATCTCTCTGCCAAACTGCATTTAGGAGCTGATGCACCACCGCTTTGCTATTTTTAAGCCGCATTACTACTAATCTAATCTCGTTTTGGCTCGATGCTGAAAAATGTGTGCCATCGTCGGTAATTCGGGTGATTTCTTCACTCGTGCTGCGAACAGGGACTAGAAGCCTATAAAAATGTTCTATCTATGTGGGAATTGGGGACGAACAGCAGAAACGATCCCTTCGACCGAGGAAAAGAGATTACAGGGACGACAGGAATCAAAACACAGGGAAGACGAACGACAGAATAGAAGTAGACAAAGAGTTCAACCGTTGAAGGCGTATATAGACGGACAAAAGTCGCTAAACTTTTAATTTAATGTAAGTGTTTATTTTATTATTTGAACTGCAGTAAAATTAAATCATATTTCACTAATTATTTTAAATAAAACCTGAATTTTACAACTAATACCAAAAGTGACGTGTTTAAATTAGGAAAGTGAAATCCTACATCTATAATTGCTGCCCATTCTGCATGTCTGTGACCAGATTTTCATCACTGTCCTTGCAGATGGGGAGCCCCTTTCCATTCTGGTAATAGGGGGAGGCATCATCTCCGTCCCGGTATCTTTTTATTTCCTCACTCTTCCGTTGTTTTCACTACCGTTTTTGCTGTGCTTTTCATATCTTCTTATAAAGTTCTTCAATGGCAAGCATTATAGGTACAATTGGCTTCATAGTTGCACTGTATGCAGCATCCTTTTCTTCAGACGCTATGCCATATTTACAGTTATACTATGAGCTTTCTGCCATAGAATGTGCAATATATTGTCACTGTGAGCAAGAACACTAGGGTCAGGAGCAGTTTGCTACACTTCTTGAGAGGGTTTGGTGGAGATAACCGCTCGGGGATAAGCTGCTTAGCGACATTTGTCTTCTTAAGTGCCTGGTTACGTACGTTTTTCGATCTGTCCCTCAATTTCGTGCGTGAATTAGCTGCAATCATGTAATAATGTGGGTCCATGTTAGAATCGCGGCCCACTGAGGTGTCATGGTACTCTAAATATGTCCTCCGTCTTTTACCACGTGATCAATCGGATTCCTCGCCATAATGTCAGGAGATAGCCATGTTGCCTTGTGGATGTCTTTATGCGGCAATCTGACTTCACTTGCTACCATATTATTATTACGCAATCGATTCTGGCATGTCTTGAGTAGTAGTAAGCTTCCTTTTCCCTGAGTTCTCAGCTCAATCACATCAATTATGTTCGGCAAAGAGCATCAGTAGTGACTTTTTCGGTTTGAGCAGCTCATAATACACACGTCAAGTTGGGATCAATAAAAAAAGTAACATTATTTTTTGCAATGAATATTCAACTTAACTGTCGCTGTTGACCATAACTATATGTCAGTGACTATAAAGAAAATATCCTTTGGTTTATGCATGGCAATCAGCGTTTCACATATGCAAAGTCTACTTTCAACATTTTTATGCGTCAGTTCATTTGGAAACCAATTTTTTCGTTTTGAATCATTCCCAACATATTAAAATAATGGAAAATTGTTGTTGAGTCACATCTAACGTAATTGGAAGATATTACCGAATGGGACGAATCTTTCTTCAATAACGATTCCAACTCCACGTCTTCGTACACCTTCGGCTTTCCGCTACGTTTCTTGTCTTCATCGTTAAACGCATCGTTCTCTAGCTCTTGGAACCGATTCACGAAAACTTCCCCTCCTTAATGCAGCCTCAATATGAGATTTTACAATCAGTCGATGCACTTCAGCTGCAGACTTCTTCAAACAACAGAAGTAGATAAAAAGTTCCGGCATATTAAGTTTATTCGATTAAAAGTTAGACATTTTCGCGCGGAAGAAATATGCTAAAATATGTGATACTTGTACAAATTCGATTTCACGGCTGATTAAATTTCATAACTTACCGGTGGGGCGATCTTTTGTAAAAGGGATAAGGCTTATTTAAACAACTAATATATATTTTTTCCGTGTTCTTCGGTCATTCTAGAAATACCAAATGTTTTTTCCGATTCCCCGGCAAATGAAAAAGTCCGGAAGGTTCCATTCTCTAAATACAATTGAATGAAAGGTATCAAACTAGGAATGTATGGGTATTTTAGATAATTTTTGTGGGTCGCACCCAGTCGATTTTTCTAAATTTTCCCACACAATTACAAATTACAGGAGTAATTTTGCAAATTTAATTCACACGTAAATATAGCAGCTTATTCGCAATACCTGGTTGCGATTGTCCAGCGAATTACAAAGCAGCCAAATTTCTATATTCTTTTTAATTGCGACTTAAAACGATGTACTTTCTTAGGCTTCCAAACAACATAACAGATTGACTCTTGCCGAAAAATGAGAGTGCTGTCACTAACCGTTTAAACGCTACAGCTACAAGAATTTAGTAACACTTTGAGCGTCTACCCCTGTATAGAGGAATATTTCTAATTGTTACTAACTTAGTATACTCTCCGCCATAGGATGTTATAAAAGTGGAATACTCGCTTTATTGTAATATTTTAACTAACTAAGTCAAATGCAGGACAAAAAACAAATTAAAAATACCAAAAAATAGCAAACTTTTGTACTTCTGAACTCGAACTTTTCCATTTTTCTAATTCCGAAACAAAGGGAACGAAATACTGTACATGCCTTTAAATGCGCACTGCCGAATCATTGAATAATTTTGCACAATTTTGTGGAGTTCCATGGCCATTCACGAGTCTATCACCAAAAATCTGTCTTATTTAATTGCAGTTTAATAACTCAGAATTCCTCTCAGAATGTAAATTCTGCGAGAGCCTGTAACGATGAATAGATAGAATGATTATATATAATTCATCTACCACCCATCCAATTAGTATTAAACAAATTTTTCATGTTAATCGTCGGCTGGGACTGCCTTACAAAAATTTGGTACAATAGCCGCTTTACGAGTAGCAAACGTTTAATTTAATAACAATAAATCGCTCTTAGTATGTGTACAGAAAAATACGTGGCATGCCATTGGTTGCATATATGTATAATCTGGGGGCAAATGACAAACAAACAGAACATTTTGGATTTGTCAAATTAGCCAGCCTTTCGATAAGTTGCACAAGTACACTGAAATAAATAATTTAATTCAACACTGAGTAATACTGAATAATTTTGGTAGATATCATTTCGGATTTATTAAATTCACCTTTAAATTATTGTTTTATAGAAATAAAGTTACAGCGATTTGAAACAGATTCTCATGTACAACTTTCTGCACATTCCAAGTGTTGTTAACGATCAGAACGCTATTAAAATTTATTATCATTTACTGATATTTACATTTGCATCAACATTCGTTTCAAACCATTTAAACCCGAAACCTCAGCTTAACTTCTCACAGAAACCACACTTTGATGCTCAAACTTCACGCAAACAGATTAAAATATGTAAATTTGTAAATAAAATTTCAGTATTTGGTGGAAAATTTCATAATTATTTTGTGAAAACAAAGAGATAAAACCGCAAAAATATGTCGCTTCAAATAGAATAGAATTTAAATCGTAATTTTGGTTTAATATCAGCCATTGAAGCTAAACTAAAGAGAAAATTATTTAACCACAAATATTAACGTTTTAATGATAAAAGGAGGACGAATGAAATATATTTGTTTGCAATAATCGCAGTGTGTGGGAGACCTCTTGTTGTCAGCGTTGCTATTGGTTAAGAAACCAAATAAGGAACACTCAGTATAAACCTTAAGCCAACGAGTGGTGCGCCCTTGTGGCTGAAGCACTAAACAATCGAAAGGGAAAAAACGTGACTTTTGTCATTGTTTTGCAAGTTTCTACAAAACCTTTTTTGTTAGCGTCTTGTTAGTTGTCTGTGAAGACTTTTCCTCGAAAGGAGCAAACACAGAAATAACGCAAAAATGCATGATCTCAGGTTTTATAATGAGGCAGAAATTTTCTTTTCATGTTTTACGGCTGCTCAGACTATTCTATTTGTAGAGTACTCTGACGTGACATTGTCATGTTAATGCTGGATGACATAAAGGGGACAATTGTTGTGCACTTTTAAAATTGCAGCACAAAATAGTTGGTGTACAGTTGTAATATCCGTAGTATGTGCTTTTGGTTGAGAGAAGGAGTCTTGCAAAATTAATTTGTAAATAAATACGAAAAACTGGAAAATTTAAAGCGAATTTTTGGGAACATTTTGGAAGATTGCAATTATTTAAGTATAATTGTTTAAAATAGCTACAATTGTAGCAACAAGACGGCATGATAACAATGTATTGGAATGGAGATATTATAATTTGGTTGTTGTTTACTTGGAAATAACCAGATCTCCATGTCGGCCGTCCCCAGCAGCTAACGATTTCCGCCCTTCGACCAAGTATTTTCTTATATTGCTATCGGATATCCATCTGAAGAGTTAAAGAGAATGAGACTTATTTCAGTAACTTAATTGACATACTAACAGCGATGAGTCTCATCAAAATTACCTAATAAGTCTTGGTGGGTTCTAACCTCGATACTACCACATTTCTTTCTATAAGCGCTGACGAACATTTCGAGTAGTTGAAAACCCGGCAAATCTAGCAAAAACTTCTCAAACTGATATTCGGAATAATTATTAAACGTGATCTCTTACAAAGGATCTAAAAATGGAATCCACCTAAGCTCATTGAATTTGAGCCTAAACAGTAAGACCGAATATAGCGGACTAAAAAGTTACTCATCTGAAATGAAATTATAATGAAAATATGATGTCAGAAGTATAACTTCCTAAATGTTCAAGAATCTTGCCAATATTACAAGGACCATGAATTTTAGTTTCCATATCTGGAATGTCTGAGTTTTTTATAAAGAA
Organism: Philornis downsi; assembly: GCA_019455685.1. Classification (NCBI taxonomy): domain Eukaryota; kingdom Metazoa; phylum Arthropoda; class Insecta; order Diptera; family Muscidae; genus Philornis; species Philornis downsi. The sequence continues at coordinate 3,009,354 of JAHXMU010000683.1, read as the reverse complement.
AGCATCTCTATCCGACCGGCGGATATCTTTCACAAACATAAAGCTAACCGCCAATAACTACACCGCCAAATAGGCAGGATAATGATGCAAACACTGTGTCTTCACTACAGCTGCATTGCAGTAGGGCATAAATTAGACGTAAATTTGCAGCGGGTGAAAGATTTAGACACGATATTCCGCACCTTAGACCTGTAAGCGACCGTAAAACCGCAATCCGAGAGCGAAGTAATTTATTGTTACGGTGAACATGCCCTGATTGAAGACAAATACGATCAGATACAAAGCTACATTTTATGAGCGTCTATAAGAAGCTTACGTGGCATTCCCTCTTGAAGATTTTAATGTCAAAATAAAAGCGAAAGTTGTTCCTATGTTCTGTTCTGATTTTCAGACAGGTTTCTTTCGCTGGGGAGCGGAGGATTGTAGAAAGTCGATGGAAATACCCCCGTGAAATTATCGGCAATGCAACTTTTCCTGATAATAACTTTAAATTACAGATTGATCATATGGTCGCAGGTAGGAGGCGCGCTTCTAGTGTCACAGGGGTGCATGAAATCCGTAGTGGTAATATACATAAATACTGATAACCACAAGATTACAGTTAAGATAACCACGAGAGTGAGCTGAGCGAAAAACGTACTTAACCAAGCACAAAGAGAGCTAAACCCATGAGATCGTCATATGCTCTGGATTGCTATTACAAAACTCCCTATGTGCTTTTATTTCTAGCATACATTTGGATGCTTAAGCTGTAAAACCCATGCTTGGATATGAAAAAAGCGCACAGACAGGCAAGCCGTGACGTCTGATGAAAAGGATGTTGCATGAATGACATCGTTGCAATCAATTGTTGGACGTGCTGTGAGGGAAGGCTAAAAGGAATGTTTTTTAAGCGAAAAAATCGACTGTGGCAAGAGTGGAAGAATGAGGGTATTGAAAAGCACAGATATGTATGTGACACGCAATTCCACCAAGTAGTAAAAAGGAAGAATTTTAATGCTAGACTTTTTTCATAAGGACAATTTTGAGAATCTGGGCACATATAGTGTGTTGCAATTATTAAAAGAACATTTCTACAAGCTACTAGATGCGAATAACAGCAAAAGTGAATCAATATTGTTACTTACCGGCAACCGCACAGGTTATCCACCACTAATGACACAGGGCTGATGAATGGAATCTAAATATGCTTCGGCAGCCAAAGTGTGTGTAGCAGGTATTGCGGTATCGCTATTTGTCCCATTGTATATTTAGTAAAATTCTCTTGTGTGTAGTATTAGGATAGAATTAAAGCCAATCCTGTTCGTTTCTTATTAACTTATGTTTCTAACTATCTAATTATCTCTAAAGACAGTTAATATATAATTTTGATTTGAGTAAATGCTAAACATTAAATATATCAAAACAATCTTAAACAAAATTCATATTTCTTCTCATATTTTACAAACAAATTTCAATCCTATATAAATTTTGAGATCTTATTGTTTCTGAAAAGGAAAATTTGAAAAAAAATATTTGAATAGTGAGTTTTAATGTAGGTTTATAAAAATAGTGCTACACTTTTTCTACGTATTCTCTTACAAAAAAGAATAGCTTTGTTGCGAGCTTAAGTACCCGGAACACATAATACAACACATCGCACATCGAATTCGTTAGACACACAATTTGGAAATTAAACATATCATAATATTTCATTTCATTCAAAACATCGTCTTTCCTTAATTTGGCTTACCGCAAGTGGTCAATATTGCTCATAAGCTACAATAGTTTCAGCCCACACCTGTGACCGTGGTGGCATGAAACTTTGCAGAGTATCTCTCCAGGTAGCTGTTATAAATGTTAACTGCAGACGATATTTTTCGAATTTGCGAATTAACAACAAGAGCATTTATGATAATTTTGTTTGTTGGCGTAACCACCAAAAGAGAAAAGAGCTTCATCACTGAAGAAAATGTTGTTCCATAGAAAGCCCACGTTTGAATCACCATTTTTGTAGATATAATTCTATTTAGCTATTCTCACGCATTTTCAGGTGTAAAACACACATCCATATTCGAAAATAGCAAACATTTTACTAAATAAATAACACTTCAGAAAACAGGTACAGTTACAGTTGACAGCCTTGTCAAAGCAGAAGTTGTGAAACCATTAATGGATAAACTTGCATATCAATTTTGTCCGTTTTCTATTAAAAATTATATTCCTTCCATATCTATCACCAACCACATCCGCAATTATCATCTATACAATACCAACTTGTGATGCTTGCGCATAGTGAATAAATAGTATGCAGTTTAGAAAGTTGCTGAATATGGAAAATTTTTCAAAAGTAGCATTTAGTTTCCACGCTCAAGTTTTGCTTCTATTGGACCAATATGTATCCCATGTGACACCACCTTCTCGTATTGTCGTGGCTTACCTGCTCATAGTCAGTTTTCCAATGAAAATTCGCATTGCCGGATAAGTGGCAAGTGGACTGGTCAGGAATGATCTCTTACCGCAGAATGTATCGTTTTTCCAGTGAACTGAATACCATAGCCAATGCCTCTATATATAGGTTTTATTTAAAGAATAAATACTTAACTAAATTGGTATCGATGTTTGCCACAATTAAGATTATACGCGCTTTATGAGGTATGAGATAAGTATTTCTGTTAGAAATCGATTTACAAAACGAGTATAATCTGATTCTATGGTGTTGATTACGAAGAAATAATAAAAAATATCATATTATTTTATGGTTCCAACCATGATATCCACTAAATCCACTAATCCAAAATTAATTATATGACTTGACATTAACACACCCCTCAACAGTCACTCACTGTAAGCAAAACGGAGACTTTACTGAGAGACCATGATTTGGTAAATTTGAGCATAAAATACTGTAATAATAAAGTCTCACTTTATTATCATAGTCATCGGAAATAGAATGTTAGAAATTCCATATCCTCTGAACCAAATTAAATAAAAAATTTCCAGACTTTTTAATTATCTCTTTGCTTCGTATTACGAATAAGCCAATTGTTTTCTGATTGTTAAAGCCCGTAATAAACTGATTGTTTTCAGATAATTTGTTTTGATCATTGCGACTGCCGAGAAGTGTAGATTATTACCACATTCCATAAGCATAGTTATGGCCCTGTTCGCTTTAAACGCGTTGTTACGCTAAAATATTGCTATGCCAAATTTCATCCAAGTTACAGTTCAGATAGGTTTATTTGGAATATGCTTTATTGGAATGACTTGAATATAATAAGATAATAAAGATAATAGCAATTCAAAGTTACCCAATTAACATAAAATGTATTTCAATACCTGCATACGACATAACGCTACTAAAGTGTAACATTTACAAAACACTTGAAACTTAAAAAAATTAGTAATTTTACTTGTCTGAAAAGATTTGAACAGTTTTCCAGTGTTTGCCTTACTAATTTCTTAATACCAATTTACGTTAGTTATATCTTTAGCTCCTTACATTTTAGTACTTAGTAAGTTAAACCTTATTTCATGTTATTTCACAACAGCAAATTTGTTATTTAAAACATTATTCTTTAGATATTCTGACAATAATAATTAATCTTCGTTTGTGGAAATATTTGATTTATTTACCTAGTACTCATACAAATACGTACGATACGCTCTACCTTCTTAGGAGAGCAACAAAAAATATGCAAAATCATGTTTTAAAATTAAACTAAAGCAAGGAATTTCAAAGCCTGAAATAGTTAATCTTCATTAAAATGGAGAAGGGCAAGTGACCTAGGAAAAAACTTAGCGAGGACGACTATTACTTCTTCCAACAGATAATGAATAATTTCTTTGAGCAAATGAGTATCCTTCTCAGGCCATTCATGTTTCTTCCTTTTTCGTTCCTTTTCTTTGCAGCTACGCAATTCATCAGACAGTCAAGTGATGCTAAGACGCGTTACCCTCCAATCAACCGGCGTGTACAAATGCGAAGTATCGGGTGAAGCACCAGCATTTAATACAGTTTCCGAATCAGAAACTATGACAGTCGTAAGTAAGTATTGGTACCAGGGAACAATTTTCTTTCTGCTGCGTACTGCCAGTTACTGCTGTATAAAAGCGGCGGAGGAGTATGTACAAGTATAGCATCCTTGTGGAGGGGATTTGCATCAACAAATTAAATTTCAAGAACGGAGTTCATTTAAGTGCGATCTACTTCTGGTGCTGATGCAGCGAAATGAATGCACGATGCATAAGTAAACAAATTAATTTGATTTTGCTGCTGTTGCTGCAGTTGGCTAGCGTAATGCATTTGTTCCAGCATCTCCCCCACTTTGCCAAGTAGGAGTGGAAGAACTACATAAATGACTTTAATGTACAACAGAATAGGAGAATTTTGTTTTGTACAAGAATTATATTGCCAGAATATTTTTGTTATGTGGAGAATTTTTTAGGATGTAATAATATAAAATTGATATTGCATTGCATTGAAAGCGCCTGTAAGAAATCGCAATTTTCTATTCTGATGCAGACTGTTGTTTAATAAACGCTATCGGTTTTATAGATATTGGAAGTGGAAATTATTTAAGGAACAATCATTCACATTTGATTCGTCCGATGTAAGTTGTGTTTCAAGTGTAATTAAACCGCACACAGTCGATAAAATAGATACGTGCTAATTTAGCGTTTCGGGATTTTCTTGATTTAAAACTGGTTAGAATAACCTGAGATCTAAAATAAGAATTTACAGTATTAAACGAAATTGCAGTGTGTAGAACCAAATAATTCAACTTTAAATTGCACGACCACAGTTTACAAATAAGTTTAAAGGAAGCAAAATAACAAATTTAGAACAGAAAATGCCTGGATGCAAATTTTGACAAGTGTACAGTGCAATATTACAGTTGGTCAATACCGATCATAAAATATGCCACACCATCACATTCGCAGAAGTTCTTTTACAGACATTAGTATGTAATATTACAGCACCGAATTAACACTTAAGTGCATCATATGAGAAAATTCCAATGAGATCTATGAAAACGAGAAACCCGCAATATAAAGGCTATCAGAAAAAAAAAACTTTAGTCAGTGCTGTTCATTTTCAATAGAAATTGTGCTCTACCTAAATTGACCAATTTGAATTTGAATTTTGCTCAAAATCGGTTTGTAATAGCGATTTGGTTTTACATGAACAGACAGGTAGACAGACAAATGGCAGACTTAAAAAGTGACTCTAAATCGATCGGTATATATTTTATATGACCTAACTCCGATCATTCTCGATATCATAAAAATGGTCCGCAATGTAGTGTAGAATAAACATCCTTCTATTCCGAATCTTCTATACCACAATATGAATTTTCGACAAAATTTTAATATCTTCACGTAACAAAATCAACTACGAAAATCGATTTTCCTGTAGCACAATGACAAATGGCAAAATACATACCTATATTGCGAATGTTATTTTACCATTCGATTTTATCGCAAAAACATAATATCAAAGCACCGTGAATGTGCAATAGAAGACAATTAAAAAGTACTAAATTGCTTATAGAGCTCAAGCCGTATTTCGACTTTGTTTGAAAACTCACTATGTTAAGAATATTTAAAATAAATCGGTAGAAGCAATTACTTCGTCCCCTTTAACACCATATTTCACTTTCAATTTCACTATGCAACAGATGAAGGTTACTTGTTTAGGTTCTCTACCGGATAATAGTACAGATAATTGTCAAAACACCTTGGCTTAATGTCACAAAATTCCACATTCCACTTAAATTTTCTTATAGGCCCGAAAACATTTCGTCTTAGAATCAGGCCGTCCTTTCAATTCTACTTTAACAAATCACAAACTATTAGGGATTTCACACAACAATATTCGACAGTACTAAAGCTCATTCACCATTCTTCAATCTTGCCTAATATACTCTTCAGTCGGCACACATTCAAGCTCCGTTAGACATCAAACTGCAAAGGCAGTTGGACAAATTTATTTATTTATGGTAATCAATTCTGATTTTAATTAATTTATGGTACAGAATATAAGAAAATCTTTGCTTAAAAATGTATTGGCTGCAATATTCTAATCGAATTTGCTACTAATAAAATTTGTTGTGTCCAAAAATGGGTGCTGAAATATCGTATTTTATTCATTTTCGGTTAAAAGTATAAGGAAAGAAGTATAAGGAAAGGTATATGATCATATTCTACAAAATTGTTGTGAAATATATATAGTATTTTAATGTAGTATTTATAGTAGTTTATAGTATAGTATTTTAAAACCTTGTAAATTGTACTATTCTATAGATTGTACAATCTGTAGAGTACATGATTGATTTTTATTTAAAAAATATTTGTCAATTCACGTCAATAGATGATACTTTTGGAAAATTAGTATGTCGTTATATGAGGGAAAACTATAATGGGAAAAGAAAAAAGTTGCTGTGGAAGCAGCGGAGAGATAAGACATAGAAACGTACAATGATAGAGTTGAAGACCGACAATTCTACCAAATAGTAGATGGACAAAAACATTTTTATGTTACTTCACACTCCATCATTCCTACTTTACTGTACTCCATACTCCGTGAAATATATGCAGACATCGCTGACTTATAATTATTCACGAGCTGTATGAGGTGCTCATATCGATCTCGTATCGATATCGACACTGTCAACTGAATCAAAATATAGCTATTCCGTTATCTGGGTTATGTTATACGAATCGACGTAAACACTACAACATGCAAAATCTTCAAAAATGAGCACAGTAGGAGGCCCAGAAAAGAGAGGAGTCCAAAAAATCTGTGGAAATAAGAAATAAAAGGCGTTTGAAATATTTTCAAAACTTTGCGCGAATGCAGAAGTCTGGAATCATTTCGTTGCTATAACGAATAATAAAAAAAGATACATTTTAGTCGCTATATAAACAAAATAAGTGTACTGAATTGTGGATCTGGTTTGGTCTTTTATATCTTTTTATTAATAATAGTGATGCCAGATCCTGGGCAATGAAGGACAAATATGTAACACCCAGAAGAAACCATCTAAAGTACCCAGTATCTTTGGCCTAATGAGTTTCAATATTTTTCAAGTCGTTTAAGCAATATCCAGCCATCTGGCTGGCTGATGGATACAATAACGATCGCAAATCTTCACTAAACTTGTCAAAACTTGATACAGTCTAATTTCGAAAATTCAGTATTTCCCCTATAACTCCCCATTTCCAGACTGGAGTAACTTAAATTACGTCAGTTGCATGTATTTATAATGCTCGTCAAAATTTAAAAATATCGATCGACTAAATACCTTCTGGAACTTTCCCAAATTGTCCATTTAATCCACGTATTTTTAGATTCATATCTCTTGTATGACTGGACTAAGTTTAGTAAAACTTGGCACACGCTGAATGACTGCCAATATAAGGTCTCTAAATGAAAATGGACAGCATTCATACTCTCCCTCATATACCTTCAATACGAACTGGCTGATTTTCCAATATTCAATCTTTCCTCCGTATTTTGTAACTAGTTGGCTGCAGTAGCCTAGGTGTCTAATATTTTGGCCTACAATTCTCTGTTCGCTCTGAGAAAAATTGATCAAGTAACCGCACTCTTACTGGTACATTCCACACAAATTACCAATTTAACTCATATATATTTGAATAAAATTTAGCACGCGTTATGCTTTCGGTGATGCAAGTTCCAGATATGAAACCGGAGGGCATTGCCATAGCCCTTCTGGTATCTCTTCAATAAATCAACCAGGTGACTGCGTCCTCTCCCGTATAAATCCTGTCATTTTAATTACATATTACTAGATTCTTGTCTTGGATTCAATTGCAATTTGGCACGCATCAAGCATTTAGCAGAGTTAGTTCTGCAAATGAAAACAGTGGTTTTTTTAAAGAATCTACCGACTCACTATATGTATGTTGATGCTGGCACTCTTTACATTTTTCCAACAACGCAAAATGATATTGAGTCAAGTCAGTTCATACTGGTTGTAAGTAATGTTGAAAAAATCAAACTAACAAAATTGTGTCAATTCTGTTAACGCATGTTAACAAATTTTGATGGCATCAAAATTACAAAAATAATTTACGGTTTTTGTACAGATTCATTATCATAAGGCAAACATTTCCAAGCACTCAATCTTTGCTTAAAATTTCATGAAAACAACACGTTTTTTCCGTTTAGTTAATGTTTTTAAATGCACGAAGAAAATTTGTGCCTGCAACTTTTGTATGTTTATTGGTCTTCAAACACTTTCTTAATATTCTACTTTAAACGAAGTCATCGAAGATTAAGTGCCTGATTCTGACTTACCAGACGTCCTATTTTTCGCACGTCCTTAATACTTCCTTTATGTTTTCACACACAATTTATTGTGGAGTGCATAAATAATATGGCCCAGATATTGCGATTTTTCCGACGCATACACCCATACACAAACCCACACACACACACACACATTTCATCACATTCTTTGTTCCTCATTCTCCAACTTATCTCTCACGCTCTCGCTATCTTGTGCCGCTTTCATTTTTCTCACAATATTCCATTCACATTTTCCACCAACTTCAACACATCCAACACACTCACACACACACAATGTCGTATAACACATGATTAAACCCAAAATACGGCGTGTAAATTTCATCGACATTCTATGCGATAACTTCCCCTGTTCGTTGTGAACAAGGACTGGCCCCCATAGCCAGCCGCACTCACACACGCAAATAGAGAAAATTTGAAAATAACTGCAATCAAAAAATGCACATTAATAAAAAAAGCTGCAAAGAATGAACGCACACAGAATGGCATGGCGGGTGAAAAATTGAGATATCAGATAGTGTCCTTGTAAAGCAGACTTAACAGCAAAAGCAGAAAAATATATAAGTCATGATGATAATGTCGAAGATACTGCATCGTTATCATCATCACCATACTTATTTCAAACAACACAGGGTCATAACGTATATGTGCTTTTGTGTTGGTTTAAGGACACCAAGATCGTCGGATCTGTTTGTTAATCCAACTGCATAATGTATGCAAACATTAACGAGCGAGCATGAGAACAACAACAACAAAAAAAGAAATAACATAAAGTGCTCACACAATAGCGGCAACAGCAGCAGCAGTAATATCCAACAACAGCTGTGGCAGCCGTACGCTTCACATAAAAATACAGACAAATACATACTTAAAATAACGCAATGTACACATTCTCATCACTTGCGGAAACTTCATTTCTAGCACGAGGTTAGTATAATGATTAAGAATTCTTTGAATATTTTATGAGGGCAGTTAAATTGGCAAAATCGATTTGAATATCTAAATGTGTGGCCATGGTGTCTCACAAAAGTGATGATTTGAAATTGAAAATTTATGTGAAAATACAAAGAACATAGAACGGAAATTGGAAAATAATTCGATATGTTGTACAAATGAACACGTTCCAACCATCAATACTGATATGTTATTATTATTTAAATAATACAAAATTAATTTTATCAAATGGTAAACTGTAAATCCAAAAGATTTTGCAACCTGAATATTGTAGTTGGAACTTATGCTCCAAAAACATTTTACGATTTTGAGAATAATTCAAGTTCTTTGCAGGATTGCAATACTTGCGGGGAGTTTTATCTGTGAGGGAATGAAAAACAACAGATTGGTTAACTTACATTAAAGGGTTTTATTTTACGTTAAGGACGAGCGAGCGAGTCTATCGCTGGTTTCAATCATACGACCTCCGTGACAAAATATGGGTTTTTACAATTACATGATTGGCTGAAACAGCATTTACACTACCAAATAGATAGTTAATTTTTTAGAATTTATGCCAAATATTTACAAATTGTTCGATACTCAGCAATTCAATGTAATTCAATATAATTCTTAGAAAATTCATTCTAGCTCACATAACTCAATAAAGGAGATTAACTGTGTTCAATAAAAGGCTCTGAATCTCTCAACTCATTTATAAGGAAAGTGCACCTTTTCTTTCTTAATAGTGAAATTGTTCTTCATTTTCAAATTATTGCCGCACAGGATGTCAATGTACTGAATTTGCCATTGCAATACTATCACATTTTTCGACAGATATGACATTCCATTTGTGGTTGACAACTAGTGAAAGACCAATGATAAACCATTCATTTTCGATTTTGGCAATATTTGCGGTTTTCTGAGAGTAACCGCTTAGGTCAAATAAATAAAATTTCAAATGGGTGGTGAAGAGGGGAGCATAGCAGTGAATTGTATTTTGTTAAACTATAAACTAATATGTTTTATTCAAAATAGACTTAATAAAGTACACAAAAGGAACATAACATACAAGTGGAACAGTGACATTACAGTACATCACTTTTACGATTTGGCTATGGGAGATTTCACTTTTTCGGTTGCCTTGGAAAACCACAGGTATTAACTGTGTATTAAGGTGTCTCTCAAATACAAACTTTTCAGAAGATTTTTTGTTTCAACAAATAAACATGCATGTGGTGCATATCGATATCCATCTCAATCGAACAATTATGCTTAAAAGCTACAATTTTTGTGGATTAATTTTAGGCTTATGAAGCGTAAAAGCTATGAATTATAGGGGAAAATGGGTGATTGTAATAAGATTTTTTTAGAAGGCAACAGAAGGCGGAAATCAACTCGTCCAACCTCGGTTCTAAATTAGAAACATGAGCCAATATAATAGTGCATAAAATTCCTAGGAGTATCCTGTAGGTATTTTAAAGCTTTTGACAAGAACAATGTCTTAGAGTTTAGGGTCACCTGTAAGCCATTTTTGGCAAGCAGAGGTATTGTGGGATTAACCTATCGTAATGTCACGTAATGCCAATGAAGAACTTTTAGTTAATTCGATGATGATCGGATTATGAGCGGAAGTGGAGCGGAAACCAAGCCATTTCAGCAAATGTGATTTTAAATCATTATACGTCAAGTGAACTAATCTAGGAAATATCACAAGCACATAAGGACCAAAACTCTTAACGTTTCCTACAGCTGTATAAACACATACAACCGCATGCATGTGCTGATACGTGGATCGAAACGGGTTCATCATAAAGGGGCCGATGGTATAGGATTCTAGGTGCAACGCACGGCCATACCCAAATACAAACAACTGTAAGCCATCGCAGTCCGCCAGACTGTTTGGTAGATACGATAATTGTTTAATATTTTTATGAAGCTTCTTAAAACGTTACATAGCCTCATCCTCTACGCTGCGACAACTTTGATTTTTATCCGCTGTATTGGTTTACAATACCCGTCAGAGTTTGAAAAATGGTGCGATTGGTCATTTCCATTCTTGTGCGTTCCATATAAATAACCATATATTCTTATTTAATTAGTCTAAATTTAATTAAATTATGTATAGGTTAAGCTTTGTTCAAAGTAATCCCTCAAAAAGAAAACGGAGCGCATTTTCACATACCCTTCAGTCCTCCCATCCAAATTAGCTGATTTTCCCGAAATTCAATCTTTTTGGTATAACTTCTAGATTTTTGCTTATTGTTCCTTTCTGTAATTCTCTGTAAAACTTGAGATAAATTCTTCTGCTACTTCGCATTTATGTTTAGCTTTACATAGTCCAAACAGCTTTAACGAAACTCAGTAAAACAAATCATGCATTTGGCGAGCTAAATTCTGAGACTGTAGGAAGGCGGTATTGCCCCAATTATTCCGCTACCATACCTACGAATTGATCGTCTAATAGGAATTAAATTTTTCTGCTGCAATGCCTAACTGGAAATCTAGTAACTTACATGTTTGTTAGTTTTACTGCACTACAACACTTCGTTGTTTCCTGCGAAGGAAAATGTACTGCATTGTCGCGATCTTCAGGGTACCGCAAGTACAAATTTGCCAATTTCTGTGATCCCCCTATAATTTCTAAGCGGGGGCCTTTCAAAAACTATGATTATCTTTCTAAAGCTTTAATTTAATAAGAATTTGACGATTTACCTCGTCCTCGTCAAATAATTTTTGTTTTTACTTACACTTAATTAATTTTTAATTTTTACACTTGAGAATTAATTTTTAATAAATTACAGAAGTAACTGAATTTAAATCATCTCCAAGCTTCAATTATCGCTCAAATGCAATTCTTAAAATTATGTAAATTTGCTGGCTAGCAAACTCCCTCTTTGCAATAATAGAACAAGAAAAAATCAGTTACAGTAAAGTCAAGAGATCCTGCAGTCCAGTGGAATGTGGAATTTCTTAAAACTAGCTTAAGGGCGAAATGTCACTGCAGTTCTGCCATAACAGGCCTGGCAATGTCACAAATGTTAGGGGAACTCTTTGGATAATAGTAGTTCAGGAAAAAAGCGCAGTTTCATCATTTCTAAGTAACATCTTAGTAACTACATTCAGTCAAATTGAGTACATTTATGGCTTTTTCAGAGAAACTAGAACCTAACTGGGTGAAAATATACGAGTACTTCTATCTCTGCACAAGTGGCTCATTATATTTGATGGTTATCGCTCACTTACATAATTAGGTAGCGACCAGAGTAAACATCTGCAATGCTCTGCGTTAACGAAGATGTATTTATATATTTTCCGGAATATTTTTCTCTCGAAGACGCCCTGTACTGAAACGTCCGCTTGTGCCATAGCCCAGTATTCTGCATCATCTCATTCAAGCTTAAAGCATGACATTTGTATTCAGTAGAAATAAGATTAAGAATAATGTTTGTCTGACTTTTGGAAGTATTTTATATAAGAGCAATACTGCTCATTATACATTATCCATTTATTGGTTTCAAAACCCCCGGTCTGACAAGGCCATCAGCTGTTATATACCTGTCATTTAAAGTGTTACTTATTTAGTGAAATGTTTGCCATTCACGGATATGAATCGTTTTACAATAGAAGAACGGGTAAAAATAGTTAAAACTTACTACAAAAGTGGTAATTCAAATGTAGGCACTTTTCGCGTATTACTGCAACGAATTGGCAAGATTATAAAAAAACTGGAAAAGTTACAAATGTAGTCAGGCTTGTGCAGCACCGTAATGTACGCACTGCCGAAAATATCGCTTTTGTTAGTGAAAGTATGGCATATAATCCAAATTTCAATTTAGAGTGCCATGGCCGTATAATAACCGACTTTCGATTTGCAATTGAAGATTATGCTCTGGACGATAAGCGGTTTCATCAAGACGATTCCACGAGCCACACAATATGACCGATTTTGCCTTTGGTGTCTGAGAAGTTTCCAGAAAGCGTAATTTCCCGCTTTGTTGATATCAATTGGCTACGAAGATTAAGCGATTGGACGACGTTAAACTTTTTTGGTGGGGCTACAACAAAGACCGCGATTACGCGGATAATCCCCAAACGTTGGAGTATTTGAAAACCAACATTTCTGAAGTTATTGACGAGATACTGCCCGAAATCTGCGAAAAATTTGTCAAAAACTACCTCATAATAATCCACAGCTGCAAACAATGCAGAGGCGGCCATTGAAATGACATTGTATTTCGTACATAATGGCAAGGTCCACGCATTATAATGAAATAAAAGTTTAATCGAAATCATAGCTTTATGTGTGGTTTAATTAACTTTACTTTTGAAACCGAAAAATGGATGTACCGGGTTATCCATTAAATAAATTTTATTTTATTGCTCGTATCTTGTATGCAAACAAAATATTTGATTTCGATGTAAAGAGCCATATGGCATTCCTCACAATAAAAACATTACGAGTCAAGAGGAAGTAGTTCGCTGAAATTACAAAAGTAGTGCAGCTAACATGGTTTTGGTAGACATGATAGAGGGTTTCCTTAGTGCCTTTTTTAATATCACATTACTATTTTCCCATGTGCCTAAGGCCACTATAATGATGATAATTTTTCAGTCTCTCAAATGAGCCGAAACCAAACAAAATAAAAAATACGTGGAACTAAAACGCAAGGCAAATTTTTACTCAAAATATTCAATTATTATTTTCTATCGAAATTCTCTCTGACAATAGAAATTCTAGTGCTTTAAGTAACTATGAAAAGAGTTTCTTCCAAAACCAATTCGTTCTTGCATGAGTGCGAAGAGGTTTTGCATGTTCTGCTATGTTACAAAGCGGCAAGATAAGGAGTTTTTGTACCACATTTTGAGACGGGCGTTACAATTTTTTTCTGTTTGTCTTGCTTTCTTTCTACAAAAGCGAATTTTGCTTTTTATATGAAATTCAAAATCAGTGTAATGTAACTGGGAGTAGCAGTACCATTCTTTTCTTCCTTTTTTACATTCAAGCATTTCTATGAATTGGGTGTTGTAAGGAAATGTAATAAATTCTTATGGTTTTGTGTGAGCAGAAATTTATTTTTGCATACCGCAGTGCGTAAAATTACAGTCGTAGGAGCGTATCATGTGGAATTGAGAGCAACAGCATACAGAAACAAAATGAAATTAAAAAACGTTTTAGTTAAATACGCTAAAAATTTATGGCTCCAACATAAAGTCATAAGCATACAGAAAATAAATGTAAAGGCTATCGTGTGGCAAGATAAATTATCATCACCTAAAAATGAGGATTTGTTTGAAGAAAATGCTATTTCTGCGTGGAGGGAGTCTTAGCTGTGATCAATAGCAGGATATAGAGGGGTGAAAGTAATGTTAAAAATAGTACAGAAATTTCAATCAGGTGAACAAAATTACACGCATCTTTACCGAAATTCAAGTGAGTTGAACTTGAACTGTTGTGTTATCGCAAACGTAAGAAGGTATCTGAAGAGGTTCGAAATAAATAAACCACCATTATAACTTACTGAAGCCTTTTACTTAGATAATATAGAGTAAACATTGATTTTTTCTGGATCTTCCAATTTATGTGGTACGTAGGGAGAAGGGATGTAATTCATTTTAAACATTACGTATTGGCAGCAATTGTCGAATAATTGAACAAATACAGTTCCATTTGTGTGGGACGTAACAAAAAGGACGTATCCTGTGCCCATGCAGTTCACTTTAATTGCATTAGAATATCGTACGGAAGAGTCATAAAAGGTTTAGGTTCAATTAGAAGTTACAGAGAAAATATTAAATTTCGGTAAACTGGCCAATTTGTTTTTGAAATACCAAGAGGTGCCAAATTTAGCGCAAATAAATTCGAACAATGTAATAAAATGAATTAAAAAATTGTTTCGAGTTAAATTAGAAATTAAAGAGAAAATTTTTATCTGCAATTTTGCATCAAACGAACTAAAAAAGCGCGATAATGAAGTCCATTATAATTTAACCAAAAGTAACATATACTACTTACATACTAAAATTTTATTTTTATTCGGGAGCACTTCCTTGAGTGTCCCTACTGCTATATTCGTCCTGAGTAGGCAGGTCCTGTGTGGTTCTCCTCCTTAGTCTGGTAAATAATGGTGTTTCGTTCATCAGATTGGACGCCAGCTGATTCGGATGTTGTTGAATACGATTCATGTATCTAGCGGAGTATTTTTGGACTTCTTCCTTAATAAAGGGTGTTTTCAATTCTCTATGCAATTGTTTGTTCGAGAAGTATCTGGATGCACCGGTAATGGTTCGCAGTACTTTAGATTGAAAGCGTTGCAATATTTCAAGGCGTGAGTTTGCTGCAGTCCTCCATAACTGGATTCCATATGTCCATATGGGTTTTAAGACACATTTATAGATTTTCAATTTGTTATCTAGGGATAATTTGGATTTGTCATTCAAAAGCCAATTTAAGAATCTTAGTTTGAGCCCCAAAGCCAGTCTTTTTGTAAATATATGCTTTCTCCAAGTCAGTGTTCTGTCCAAATAAATGCCTAGATACTTTGCATCATTTGCTTGAAGCATTTCAACATTATTAATAGACACGAGAGGGCAACATCCTCTCCGAAGTGTAAACGTTACCTGAACCGATTTCGTTTCGTTTGCCTTTATTCTCCATTTCCGCAGCCGTTTTGTTGTGGTATCGAGATTATTTTGCAATTATCTAGATGTTTGATCCGGGTTGATGTCAGTGGCAAGAACAGCTGCATCGTCTGCAAGCGTTCCGATAAGAGTCCCTTCTTCTGTGTGTAGATACGAAGTGAAAATCATATATAAGTGTAGTATATGAGTGAAGTTTGTCTAAGTATATACTCTAAAAAGATCATCAAAACTGCGCCTAGAACATTCAAGTATGATATATGTAATCTCTTTCCCCCTTTATCTGTGGGTGGAACTTTTCTAGAATTACGTTTACGACAACAAGTTATGTTTGTTCCTCTCACTCCTATTATATAGTTTATTGTTATCTCATTTTTACTTGTTATGTAAATAAGAACATTCTAGAATTAAGTCTATGATATACAACACTATTCTGTAAATATGTTTGTCTTTGTTGCACCCATTATGTAAATATGTGTTCTCTCTGAAATATTGTAGCATTTTCTAGAATAAGTAATTTTAGTATAAATAGAGCAACTTTGTACGTTTTGGGGAATTAATAAAGTTGACGTTGATGTGGAAATACGCTCCACGATACCAAATAAGGTAGGACCAATAATGCTGCCCTGAGGTACTCCCGCATGCGATTTAAGCATGTCCGATGTGTCTTCGGATAAATAAGATTTCAGAAAAATGAAGAAATTCGTGGGTAACATTTTCCTCAATTTGAATAATAACCCTTCGTGCCATACCCTATCAAAGTCTGGTCAAATGTCCAGAAATGTCGCATTGCAATACTTTTTCGTGTCGAAAGATTTATGTTCAATCGTCCCATGTCCCTGTCTAAAACCAAATTGGTGATCAGGTATTAGTTTTTTTTTTGACTCTATTATGGAGTTTAATCTTCGGAGAAATAAAATTTTGGAGGACTTTTGATGGTATAGGTAGGAGGCTTATGGGCCTATAAAAGGAGGTTTCTTCAGGTGGTTTTCCTGGCTTTCGTATCATTTTCCCTGAGATATCTTCCATTGTGGCGGAATGTACAACTTTAAAATGATTGCATTGTATATTCTTGTTAGAAGCTGAAAGCCTTCCTGAGGCAATTCTTTTAAGACTTTAGCAGTGATCAAATCGTATCGGTCTTTTAAATCAGCAATTATATTTTTAACTTCGCAGGTGGTAACTTGTGTAATAGGCAAGTCCATCTGATAATCTTCATTTAGAAAGAAGACATTGAACATTGATTAGAGACATTGCACTGTCTCTTTCTTAACACCTCTTGTCACACAAAAATCTAGTAAATCGGGGATTTTGCTACAGTCTGTTGGCCAATAAGTCGGTTGTGCACTTGATACCGTGTATAGGTTCATTGATTTAGCTGCATATTGAAGTTGACGACCTTTTGTTTTGTTGTTAGCCTAGAGCCCCAGAGGGTGTTTTTGGCATTGTAGTCGCCACCTGCGACAAAGGTATTACCAAGTGTTTGGAAGAACTCCTTGTACATTTTACAATTTATTTTGTGTTTGGGGGGACTATATATTGCGGAGATACTTATTGGGCCGGACCAATCTTCAACCACTATTGTTGTGGCTTGTATTTCTGTCCTTGCATATGGGTTTGACAAATGATGTTTTATGTTGTTTCTTATAAGTATTCCAGAGCCTCCGTGTGCTGTACCATCTGGATGTATTGTGTGATAGAATTTATAGTTCGGTATAGAAAAATAATACTTACTTTCAGAGACAAGCAGAATGTCGACTGTTTTGACTTCCAGATTGTGTTTAGATAACCCGTTTGCATTCCACAAGACTATTATCAATCGATCGAATTTATGGCATTTTAGACATTAGAGTTACCAACATTGCGGTCATTGCAGTCATCATCTGCTTCATTACCGCCATTGTCGGATCAGATCGCCTTACCATGTTTATTTTATAAAATTTTGAATTTTTAATTATGTTAATTCTGTAATAATTGAAATAAGGGCCACCCTAGCATATTTGTTTTCGTTCTTACTGATGTGACAACAACAACACATACAACTGTTTCTAAGTTTCACTTTGGTCAGTTTTATGCGCTGTTGTATTTTTGTTTACCAAATTGAACATCTTTAAGCAGAGCAACAACAACAACAGCATAAATAGTTCTTGCCGTTTATTTCAATTTCTTTCGTTAAGTTTTTTTTTTTTTTTGTTGTTGCTCTTGCACATGCATTATGCATTTATTAACTATCGTTTATTCTTTTGTATTGTTTTTTGGTGGCCCAGCGACAATTATAATTTAGGAGAAGTTCAGTTGAAAATAAATCGTGAACCATTGAAGTTCGAATTGAGCCGTAATTTTCAATCTTTTTTTGTGTGATATCGGGAAGTCAAATAAAAGGATTTCTGCGCAAACAGCCATCATTTCCTGGAATTCATCAGTGAGTGTAGTGATCAATATGCTCTCTGTTGGATTTGTATCAGTTTCTCTTATATTATGTCTTGGATTGTTTCCGTTTCTAGCGGTTTCTGCATATGTGAATCCATGGCGCCTTTCGGCGGCCTTGCCTTGTAGAGGTGCCGGGTAATTTACACCTAAGGCGGGAAAAGTGTCTAGCAAGGGGGGGTGCCAGGTTGCTTTTCAGCAATAGGAGGGGCTGACTCTACGGGACCTGACGAGGGGTATTTGTAAGGCTGCTTGCCAGCTTTACGAGGGCCTGGTAAAACGGGGAAATAACCAGGAGGTTGCCTAAAGGTAACATTTTTATCAAACAAAAGCAGTTGGAGCTTTTCGAGAACAATTTATTAATAGATGCTCTCCAGCGCATTTAATTCACTTGGGTTTAAAATTGATCGGAAAAATTGACGGAAAATAAATAATAGGACGACTATTATGCGTATGATTGCAAGTTCGAGCCCCGATAGAACCAAACATGATTCTTGATATGCCTGTCAAAAACTTCCGGTAGTCGAGTAATTAGCAAGTATAGTAACAACTTTTCAAACTGGGATTTCGGAATTGTCCTCAAGCTGTAGGTCCTTTCAAATGAATATAAAAATAAAGTAGGTATAACTTTGCTAAATTGCGAATTCTATTCATGGAATGCAACACAATACAGTTTCAAGACAGAGTCTTTTTACATTTACCACCCAATTACTTCGATGTTCAACCGTTTAATTCATTTATTTTGGGTTTTGATTAGAATTGTGGCCAATATTATTCGGATAATTAAAATCAAGAAATTAAATTACAACATAAATCATATGACGACATAAAATTTCGCGAATTTAAGAAGTACTTAAACTGGGCAACAATCGCCTACGAAAAATCGCTTAACCTAAGGTAGCGGATTATTTTTTACAGTCATTGAAGGATCCAAGTTAAGGCCTTAAATGTATCATAGTTAACATTTAGAAACTTCTAAATATTTTTTATTAGACCTTTGGAAAATATCATTCCGATTAATTCAATGTGAATTATATATTTCATTCCTGACGAAATCTTATATCAACTAAAACTTATTAATCGAAAATTCATTGAATCGTTTGAGTAAATCACTAAGATATTCTTAAAAGCGTATTGAAGGGATATTATTTGAGCTCTGTTGACAAATTTGTTATTAGAGCTATTGTTATGTTGCCCTACTTATTACTGTAGTTACAGTAGAACTCCAATTATCCGAATCAATTGGGACCGGACCACATTCGGATAATCAAAAATTCGAATAATTGGATTTTTTCTGAAAAAAGGGGATTTTAAAGTAAAAGAGCTTATTTTTGGCATTGTATGCATTAGTAAAGTAAAAAGAAGTAAAAGTACATAAAAATAAAAGAATGTACATATGTACATAGCTGAACAAAAGACAAAAGCGATTCGGATAATCAGCGATTCGGTTGATCGGAATTCGGATAATTGGAGTTCTACAATCAGCGATTCGGTTGATCGGAGTTCGGATAATTGGAGTTCTACTGTACTGAGATTTTTTTTCTATGATTGTAGTAACTGCTTGCATTATGGCAGAATCAAATCTGTTACACATCATATAATGTGTCGGAAACGGCTTTCAAGTTCTGAAGTAAAATTCAAATTCATGCAAAAGTATGTGTACCATAAAGCAGAGTATTTCGAAGCAAAATCAATTTTGGAATACACGTTGCAATTGTTTTTGTTATTGCTCTCACTATATAGATACGTATCTAGAATTATCAAGCATCTCCGACTGAACAAGCATATAATTAGTGCAGAAAATTCAGTCAGGTTATCTTAATAACATATTAAGTTGATAATAAATTGTGCAGACTACGAGAAGAGCCGTGATAAATCGTTACGTTCTTACTAGCAAATGTTGTGATTTACACTACAATTAAAGGTGCGAAATTATGACTTACGAACTTTATTATTATAATTTCCTTATAACTTACTGTCTTTGACTCAGAAGTTACAGAAAAATCATTGATTTATGTGAATCACCCTAACTGGATCCATAATGTAGTCAATTTTCATTCCCAGTATAAAGTTTGAGCTGGTTGGATGCTTAATTACGCCGGATTTACTACAACTGAATGAAATATATGAAATTGTATGAGCTAAGTTAGGCAATTTGTATGGTAGATGCCAGAAAAGGCGGGACTATCCAGTTAAGTGCCAGCAACCCTTGAATTGCAGGTATACAGGAGGAAAATAAATTGTTGATGAAGCGTCCAATCCATATGAGAGTTAAATGCAAAAGCATGGAAATGCAGTCAATTTTGATTCTCAGAACTAAGTTAAATCCACTACAATTTCTTGAAAGATATGAAGTTAAAAATGTATGGAAGAGGCGACTTGGTCGATTTTCTAATTTCGTGGAGAATTACAAATTAATACGATGAACAAAAATTTAGGTAATCTATATATAGAAGCTTCCTAATTAGAAATTCGAGAGAAAAGACTGAATTTCGGACAATAATAAGGGAGTGATAATGCGCTCTGTATTTATTCCGAGACTACACTTTGGCAAACGCTTAACGTGACAAATTCAACAAATTTAGCTTAATGAAATTACAAAGCCAAGCAACATGTAAATAAAATCGATCATTTGCGTGGGATGTACTAGAAGGGGATCGATTTTTATTGCCGCACTATAAACCAATACAATGAACTAGAATTAACGTTATTGCCTTCTACCAATGAGCTGCGGGAACAAACGGAATTTGGGAAATCTACATATTAAATCTACATATTATTAACTTACTAACCTACCAAAATTGATATTACCATTTATCATTTACAATCTCCGGCTAGAATATGCTAATGTACTAGGCTGTGTCAAGTTTTAAGACAGTTATCATAAAGGTATATCACAGCTATTATGCCTACAAGCCATCCGTCCATATGGGCGGACATCGCCCTGTCGTCTTAAAAAGCCATAAAATACATTTAGTCAAAAGATACATGGTGCTTCAAGCACCCCCTTCTGTGTGTTACATTTTTAAATTTTTACAGTATCAAATAATATAGGGTTATCTATTTAGCAGTTTCAAAACCTCCAGTCTATCAGGGCTGCCACCTGTTAAATATGTCTCATCTCTAGTATTACTTGTTTGTTGAAAGGTATGCAATTTACGAATATGGATCGTTTAACAACCGAAGAGTACGTAAAAATATTTAAGACTTACTACAGAAGTGGTGATTCAAACGTAATTCAACACTTCTGATTTTGGCTTTATTACATGAGAAGTTTCCAGAAAGCTTAATTGACGTTGTGGGGCTACATCAAATACCGTGTTTACGCGGATAATCTCCAAACTTACTGCCCAAAATGTGGGAAAAAGTGATCGAAAACTACCTAAAAAGGATCCACTGCTGCAACCAATCCAGAGGCGATCATTTAAATGACATTGCATTTCATATATAATGACCAGGTCTAAGTATTACAATGAAATAAAAGTTTCATTAAAATCATAGCTCTATAGCTTTATTTAACTTTACTTTTGAAACTGAAAAATGGATAACCCTGCAACTAACTTTCTAACATCAACACCGGACCGGTGAAATGAGATGCACAAAACAAAATTATTGACTTCTTGTCGATTAAAATAAGCAGAACATTCGGAAATATGTCAAGGTGATGTATCTTCCATTGTATATTTATTATTAATGATAATACGATATGCATAAAGGACAGCTATCCTCATTCACAGCTATCAAAGCTATACAATTTGTGGCTTACCTTTCTAGCCACATACGACGCAACGTACTCGTACACTGCAAACGCTCAGGCATCAAAAGTTCTACGTAGCAGTAGTGACATTAAATTTGTTCATGTTTTATACTGGCTGCAAAAACTGAGGTGATAATTATCTAAATTAATTTTCATAGCATATTTTGGCTATATAAGATATAACACATAATTTAAGGTGCTACATGAACAAGCATATTTTAAGGCTCACCGAAAGATAAAACGTAGATAGAGATATCCATGTTAACATTACTAAAAAAACGACCTGTCTGGAATTGGACAACAAATTTCCATTTAAGATTATCTCCGCAAAATGAAAACACCACCCAAAAGCTGAAATATACCATAAAATGTCCAAACGAAGATGAAACATGTGGTAAAAGATTTCTATCACTATTTTTTGCTTTTTAACACCTCAAAATCCGACAACAACAGAATATTGCGTAAAAATCATCTGTAGAGAAGAACAAAAAATACAGGAAAATGTGCCGGCGATGATGAGACAAATGTAAACAAAATATCTTTTGATCTTAACAACAAACTAAGGCATTTTTCTAAGGAGGAAATAGCTTCCCTTTATACATCTCACAACTTACATATACGAGTACGAGCATTAGTTCCCCATAAAGCCATACCGTTGCTGTCGAGGCACCCCGTGTTCCCTTACGTATTATACTGCTAGTGTTTTTTTTTTCTATCCTGTCTTGTCTATACATGGTATTATTATAAAACGGTGAAGTCATCCAAGGAGATTATGTAAATTTTCTACATATAATTCTTTTTTTGGGGCCTCCATACTGATAAGTCCGTCCCATTTCCAACATGTTCACATATATATATCAACATATCTTTTATCCAACTTTTAACACCTCGCACACTCTGCATATGTGTGCGAATGTGAGAGATGGTAACAGAAACGTAGGCTTATAATCAGGGTAATTTAAAAACTATGGGAGGTTAAATGCCGAAAAAGTGTATAAGTTCTCTGGCTAAAAGATGTTATGCATAAAGCTGTCAACGCCGTATATGGTGTTAAATGATAAGTGACTTAATTTTTGGCTGAACATAAAAAAAAACGCACACAGAAAAAGTTGAAAAAGTTATTTTGACTATAAAGCAGATCGCTTAAAAAAATATTTGATTTGCAGTTAGTTAAACACTTGAATGATAGAAAGTGGGTTTTAGTTTTGCACATAAGCGGCTTGAAATTTTGCTTTTGTTTGCTAAAATTCTTTATAATTAAGATGTACCATCACACCCTGTAGATAATTTTATGGTAATTGACTTTCCGGTGGAGATACGTAGTTGAATGCATTTCATTGCCCAGATCAAATTAATAGAGAGCAACAGAATAGAGAAAGAGAAATGTAGAACAAGTACCACTGAGACAGCGAAATTTGTAAAAATATTGGGGAAATAGTAAGAACCAAATTGAAAAATAGAAAATGTCTATTACAATCACTGATTGCTCGAGCTGCAAAATACAAATTATAACATATATTGACGTAAACAGTTCTGTTAAAAGGTCCCAAATGGCCTATATGGAACGGCCGGATCAATGTTGACATGTAATTAAACAATTTGCGGGTCTCTCACGATGTACACCAATATGAATGGAATACAACATCGTTCAAATGTCACCGACGGCTTCGCACTGTGGCCCGGATCCGAGAGGCCCAATATTCAATGATGATGTCACTTAGATCCTGCTGTAGCGGCTGCCTGGGTTCTGTTGACCCTGACAACAACAACAACAACAACAAGGTCAAATTCCGCGATCTTGGTGGCCAATTCACGTCACCTCTGATATGACTACATCCTTAAATTATTTATGTAGAACGTCCATTGTGGCGCTCACTTTGTGTAACGTAGCGCCGTTCTAGAGAAACTAAATGCTGTGCAAATGCATATTGTTCAACTGTGACCAGAAAATTGGCTATCACTAATTTTTAGTGCTTGCCGTTGACGTTGATAGTGTAACTAACGTCGCTTTCAAAGAAGTGCGGACCAATAATTACGCCAAACTAAAATCCCAACTAAATAGAAGTTTTTGTTCACGCATTGTCACCTAGTGAACCTAGTGTTGGTGTCGTTTTACGTACTACTATTACGTTTGCTAATGCAGCCAAAAATTCTCGTTGTCGCTAAAAATGATTTTCGGACGCAACGCGCCAACTTTTTGTACAAACGAGCACTCATTTTGATTATAAAATTTAATCACTTGCACATGCTACTCAATAGCGTAACTTGACATGATGATATAGCATCAGACTGGCCTCAAAACAACATGGTTGCCCCAGCTGTCATTTTCGGCTCTGCCTGTTTGGAAAACCCACTATAAACACATCATTGTAATAAATTTGAAAATTCCTAACGTGTTACTTATTACTCAAAAAGGAAAAAGGGGGAAAAGCACTCGTTGAAAATATAACAGACCATAAACAGTGTAGGAAATAGTAAGTAAACTTAATCCTTATATTCTGGGTTAGGATATAATTTCAGAAATATTAGATATTTATTTCAATTACATAAGAAACGTTGTGTATTTTTTAAGTTGCATTTTTAAGTTTTCCAAGGGGACTCCACGTCAATCATTTGTCATCTGTCTGAGGTTCTATTCTATTAAGTATTTAAATTCCTGGTTGTTGTTCAAATCGCCGTAGAAGTCACACAATTTGAGCTATGAAGCTGAAATTTAGCACAAAAATTACTCGCAGTCATAGGAAAAATCTAGTTAAAAATAGGTAAAAATTGCCTAGCAGGAAAAAAGCTTGACCATAAAACTATTGAAAGCTGGTTCAAATAATGAAGATTACGGTACTTTTTCAACTATACTTCAACAAAAAAGCTCGAATACAAGGTCTGAAACCAGCGTTGAACTAATAGACGATTGCAGTGCTTTCTCATTATTATTCTAAAAACGGGTTATGTATTTTTCGACGTTCTAAAATAATTTTGGGCGCGATTATTGTAAAATATATACATACAAATACTGTAAAAGGAAAAGAGATAATTTTTCACACGCCCACTTATCTGCAGATAAATCAGTGGTCAAGTGTCAATTTCAATTGTAAACCAAATACCAAAATATTCAACTTCTTACTGAACAAAAAAGATAAGTCAACCTAGTGTCACAAGGGATAAAATCTAACCACACCATTTCATACCTCGTGATTGGACAACATCCAGTAAAGAATCACTGGAGTTGCTCTTGGACACTCATTTTACTGGTAATTCCCGAAACGGAACTGTCGCGGGCAACACTGCGTCAAATCAACCGTCGGCTGTTGCCAGAGAAATCGTAACCAAAACTAGAATAGCGTGGGCAATTAAAAACTTTGAACCCTTCAAGTCGTCCGGACCGGAAATGATTTCGCCGGGTGAACTACAAGCGGTGGCTGATACGTTGATTCCATGGCTTGAGGAGCTCTGTATGGTCTGTATCGACCTAAAATATATCCCCGCTATGTGAATGGAAACCAAGGTGGTCTTTATTCTCAAAGCCGGGAAAACCTCCCATACCGGATCAAAAGATTTTATTTTGTCAGCCTGTCATCGTTTCTCCTTAAAATACTGGAGAGACTTATTGACAGCTAACTTAGGACGAGCATAGACCGAAAGCTGCTGTTGGATGGGCAACATGCTTACTGCAAGGGTAAGTCCACTGAGACAGCCCTGCACGACTTTTTCGGATTTGTCAAAGGTTCACTCACCGTCAAGGAGTATACTTTGGTAGCCTTTCTAGATATAGAAAGGGCGTTTAACAACGTTTTTCCTGATACGATAGTCGCAGCACTATCAAACCTCTTCTTACGAAGAGACGTATCAGTGCTAAATTAGGATCGTCGGACCTTAGCAGATTTGTCAGTAGGGGAACACCCCAAGGTGGTGAACAGTATTCTGTCCTTTTTAGTGGAAACTGGTGTCAAGGTTGTCGCATGCGCAGATGATGTGGCGATAGCAGTTAGGGGAAAGTTTTTGGGAACACTCAGAGACATCCTTCAAAGGGCCCTTCTCACTGTAACGAAGTGGGCGGGGGAAAATGGTCTCGGTGTAAATCCAAACAAGACCGAAATGGTTCTGTTTAAGAGGAGATACAAGATTCCACCTGAGGATTCTACCTTCCTGGGAGGTACTGAAATTCCTTTCGCGGATTGTGCAAAATACCTTGGTGTGTTATTGGCAAGAAGCTGAATTTCAAACTCTACATTCTGGACAGAGCGAGAAAGGACACAGTGACGCTATATGCGTGCAAGAGACGATAAAATAATGGGAATTAAGACCTCGCATTGTTCGCTGGTTGCATACTGCAGTAGTAAGACCGATAATGTTGTATGGAGTTATCGTATGGTGGAAGGTTCTTGAGAAGTCCACATACTGTAGGATACAGGACAAGGTCCAAAGGATGGCTAGTCTGTGAATCACAGAAGCTCTCCGTAAAACCCCATCCAATGTACTAAACGTAATTTTGCATTTACTACCCCTGGACATAATTAGTAGGCTGAGACAGCTGTCACAGTGGTTACGATCTTTAACACGCTGCCTGACATTACAGGCACTATTGACTACACTCTGGCTGAACCACTGTTCGACAAGAAATACCATATACTTATACCAGATAGAGATACATGGAAATGTAGAACTCCTGGTACAAGACTGTATGTCGACTTCTACATTGACGGCTCAAATTAAATAACCAAGTAATTTTCGGGGTCTACTCCAAAGACCTAGGCCTAAGTATAGTAAGAAGTCTAAATGATCACTGTAGCGTTTATCAGGCTAAAATTTTGGCCATTAGGGAAGTGACAGAATGGCTGACATATAACGTCCTCATCTGAGTGGGGATTAACATATTTTTTGACCATAAAGCTACCATTATATCCCTGGATTCTGTCTTCCTTAAATCAACATCAGCCCCGAATTGCTGCAGAACTCAACGAGAAGGCTCAGCATTTCAACATTCACCTTATGTGGGTGCCGGGCCCCAGGGACATATCAGGGAACTACAGAGCAAAAGAACTAGCAAGACTAGGGACAACCTTACAGACTCCAGCCGAGTTGGAGTCCGTGGGCATGGCTCTGGCCAATTGCAAGCTCTTACTGTGAGAAAGAGCATTTTTAGTTGCAAATGGTAGGTTGGAATCTGTCCGAGGCTGTAATCAATCCAGACAGATGTGGCCTCGCCTAGATCTGAAGCATTCACACACATTGCTGTCGCTTTCAAGACCCGACGTTTCATTGCTTGTATCCACCGTGACGGGACACTGTCTGATTGGAAGACATGCAGTGAGATTGAGGGTTGCGACTAATGACTTCCGCAGGAGCTGTGGGGACGAGAAGGAGGAGGAGTCAGTAGAACAACTTCTCTGCAATTGCCCCGCCCTGGCGAACAGTCGGGGATCACCACTGGGCTTTTATTTCTCTTCGGACCTAGGAAATCTGGATGATATATATATTGCCCGACTTAAGAGCTTCTTCAGACGCTCAGGATGATTCAACGGAGGAAACTAGGGACATCCAAATATAGTTTCCGTGGTACTACAATGGACTATACAGCGTAAGTGAGTCTATCTATTCAGAGTGCAACACTGATCTAACCTAACCTATGTCTAGTGTGTTTAACTTTTGTTACAAAAAACATTTTTGAAGAGCTTGCACTAACACAGGTTGGACTAATCTTTAACCAAGTTTTGAGAAAAATATAAGTAATGAGAAAGTCTTTTTGGACAAATTGTGTTCTTTTTACGGCCTGCTGTAAAGACCTGAACGTGAGAATATGTCCTTACTAAATGGTTAAAGAAAAAATTTATCCGTTATCGCTTCAAAGATACTTGGGTTTAAAATTATTTGCTCTATTTTTATGATTTTTGGCAACAACTAATCATATAAAAGAATACGCAAATTTGTTTAATTGTTTCTAAGATTTAGTTGTAATAAATTCTCGAACCTCAAGCTTTAACAAATTACAAAGAATTCAAAACTGGTTAATAATAATTTTTACATCACAAATCTGAGGTAAGAGAGGACATTTCACAAATAGAGCAAAATATTTTCTTTTCTTTATGTCCGAATTAAAGAAATTGAACAAACCCAATTGTTCAAAATGTCGTATATTTTGGGACGAAGGAACATGAACATTGGCGCTACATGAAATAAATTAAATGAGTCCGAAAAGAAATGTATAACACGTCGTTCCATATGAAATAATTTTGTTTCTGTACTTCCATTAGCGTAAAGAGTCATTAGTATTGAAAAAAGTATGAATGAATTAACTACCGCAATCATTTCCTTTGAGCCACGTTTTTCATTACAAAAAAAAAAAAAAAAATTAAATAATTTCATTTAAATTGGGAATTATTTAATTTTTTTTTTTATTTCATTCACTGAAATTTACAGAGTTATGCAATTTTAACAGAAGTATTACAAAATTGAACCAATAGCAAAATTCTAAAGTAATTTCTTCAGTAAAAGTGAATGGATTTTTAATAAAAACAATATTCCCAATTTGGAATTAAAAATTTCATTTATTTTGACGTTTATTTCACATTCTGTTTGGAAGTTTTACTCTTTGGGATTTATTCCACTCTGAATTTGAAATAATTTAATAAACTTGAGATTAAGAATGTATTGAGCTGATTCTTTGAAACCAAATTGCCACTTCTTTTTTACTTTCGATTGAAGAACGCTATAAAATTCTATTCCAAATATGTGTAATGTAGTCAAAATTCATAAAATTCTCACGTTTTCCGTCAGCTTTGACAATTTAAGTTTGCATTTTCTTTTATGAATACAAAAAAATAATAAGGCCGCGTAAGGATTTCCGTGTATTGAAAAATACATCGTTACTAATCATGTGACATCAGAGAGATATACAACAAGGTTACAATATGAGTGGATAATTCTGCACTTTCTCTACGTCGCACAAAAATTTAATAAGGTTTGAAAAGTTTTGTCCATAGATGTCTGCATTTGCGCCGGCCCTCGAGAGTACTGTAAAAGTTTCCACGTGCTGAGGCATTTTCACCTGTCCGCGCAACAAACAACAACCTAGCCAATGGAATAGTTGTATTATGATCCGCTTAAACTTGTTGATGTCTATATATACCTATAGTTCATGATTAATATATTTCGTCAACGATGAAGAGTCTTCATATTGTGGGGCGTAATTTTCTCTTGAACAATCCCAATCACCAACAACAAATAATAGAGCTTTATTACAGAAGTCAGCGCTCGAAATGCTGTACTTATGTCAATTTTGATTTTTTAATGTTTTCGAATAAAAACTTTAGTAAATCGTAAAAATATTTCAAATTTTAAGAAAAATGTTTTTCGATGTAGCAATCTTTGGCGGCGATAATAGCATCGAGTGTGTCCGAAAATGCTTCACACACTACACCAATGTAGCCTGATGATATTTTGTCCCACACTCGGCGAAGGGCAGTCTTTAAGGTGTTGACCATCTCTTAGTTTTATGTTGATAGTTTACACTCCAGAACAGGCCAAATGGAAATTTTCAATAGGTTTGAGCCCGGTGATTATGGTGACTATTTGCTGAGCGTACCATAGCAGTTACCGTGGCCCAAACCAAAGACCAAATTTTTAAGTACACCTCCAGCATGCAAGTGTTTCAACTACTTTGTGTTTGATATGTGAACGGCATTTTGCAAGAATGGTAAATGTTGCAGTTTTTGTATTTTACAGGGCTTTAGTCGTAGTTAATTTGTTAATATACGACCCATGCTCTTAGCGGACACATTGAAAATTTTCGTCCATTGAACTGCACTTTGTCACAGATTACGGTGAATTCTGACCTTCAGCTTTCAAGCTATATTTGGCGATGTAGGTCTATTTTGGATATCCACCTCCATAGCGTTTACGTGTACCATTGCAGTGCGTATTGTTACGATACATAAATATTATGTTCGCACGTAAGTGTCGTAGCTCCTTAACAATGGCTAGTTAGTATTTTCCTGTCAAATACAAAGCAATGACACTGTTGCATTTGAGTTTCATTTCAATAGATTTTTTTAAAATGATGTGTTTCCATATTCTTATCGAAAAATGAGCGTACTGTCATTAGCCGCTTGGTTACTACAGCAGCGGCTTTTCGTCGATATTATCCAACACTTAGTTTATATTTGTCAACTTTCACGTGCGAAACTACGTGGATAGGTGAATATATTTATTATCCAACGAAACGAGAAACTTAGGTTTGTCCTCGGTTACTAACAGACCCACTTTTGTTGAATTTGTTTGAAAAGGCAGCAGTAATATCGCCGATGATATGATATTACCCGTAAACAACACACGGCTTTTATTGCAGATGGCACCAAACATATTTATAAGGTAGATTATAAGGTAGATTAACCTGGCAAAATCTCTATCTACATTCACAGGTAACATGGTGCCGGTCAGTGTCATCCCAGGAAAATATTATACAAAACAGAAATTGAGTATTTTGTGCAATACTCTGCTTACTATGTTACCGAATTGATGTTTAGAATCGAAACAAATAGTTCTGCATCATAAATACGTAATTGGTAATGAAGGCGACGCTAAAGCAATATAGAATTTTTTACTGTAATCATAAAAGCTTGTGTCATCTTTGCTTAAAAGCCAAATTCGGTCATGACTTCAGACAATTTTTTCAGTATCAAAATACGAGTATCGAGGGCAGCTTTATAGCTGTTTTCTTGGGTTTTACCTCTCCTTTAGCTGTACACTGAAAAATAGAAACTATGCAGAGTATGTTCGGATGATTAAAAATTTCTTGATAATACCAACCGAATTTTTATTCAAATCGGTTTCGTCAGAATACTGCTGGTTAAACAGATTCTTTCATTTTCAGAAATTAAGAAATTTTGAGAAATAAAACGCGGAGGGCCTCAGTTTAATTGAGCTTAAAAAAATTAAAACGTTCGTGATGGGGAAATGAAGAGATGAGATTTATTTATACAATTGTTGGCCACCGTTTGGTAATGTAGGATACATACAGGTTTTAATTTGACGACGTTATATTTTCTCTAGTTTAAGACGAGCCATTGAATCCGACCGGTCGGATATTTATATAACCTTTTCTTGTTTTGAAATCTTCTATTTTCTTTTCTTTTTGTAAAATACACATTTCCGTTCTTTTCTATTTCTGTTCACATGCAACCGTATAGGCAGACTTAATTCCCCTTTGTATATCATCAAAATTCAATAGAATTTATAAGCTTTCAGAGAGAATGTGAATAACGCAAAAAAAAGAAGAAGTTGATTTTATTTTATGAAGTCGAAAGTACAAATATATAGCAGCGCAATACTTGGATGAAAAGAGCTTGAGAAAAAATTTACATACAATTGTGGTTTTAGGTATTCATATGCTTAAGGCAAAATCATGCATTAAGGATTATCAATATTACTTTTATGCCAAGGAACCATTCCTGCTACCCCTCCCTTATTGATTACAACGCCTTACAGATACCTCTTTTATAAATTCTCAAGAGCATTTGGAGCATAACATCACGATGAGGTCCTTGCATTTAACTGATTCCTCTAAGCTGTATTCGCAAATTCCACACAAACACACAAACATACATACGAGTACACACAAAAAAGCGAGAATTTGTTTCGGGTGGGCATTGTTTAGAGTATGACGAAGGAAAACAAAAACCAAGAAGAATAACTTATTCCGGAATCACAAAGTCAGTTAGTCTTGGGAAATCCTTCGAACATATGTGTACGAGTATATAAGAGGATGATGGAACAGAGACTGAAATAACAACAAATAAATATGCAAAGAAATGATTTTGCATATTAAACAATATTCAGGATAACACAGATCTTTTGTAATATTTAAATACCACAAAAAACAACTATTTGAAATCTAAGTAATCCATTGCCATCATATTTCAATGTAATTGCAATGCTCATAGGAATCGCAGACATTACATATGTTTCTTGCCAATCATTTCAGTCTCTCATGCTATCAAAAGTAACATAATAATTCGGTAAACACAGTTTTTATCTCCATTCTCGTTGTCAGGCTTTGTTTGTTTGAAATCGATAAATGAATTTGATATGCAACCGAAGGCATATTTAATGTATCAAATATGGAATGTTGTATCCGAAGGGATATCTTATTTATGACACACACAATATTTTCAATATTTTCAATGTGTTTACGACTTTTTAGCTTTCTTCCCTACCCTTTACTATAAGTATTTTGCCTGTCAAAAGTGTTTTTTTTTTAAACACGTACATTGTTAGAAATATTGATTGTTTTATAAATTCAGTTGGGAATAACTAGAGAGCGTAATAAAAGTGGTTTCAGGGTGCATAACATAAAATGTGACTCCCATAAATAATTTATTGGCATAAAATTATTTCCCATGAAAGTTAACCGATTTATAAAAACTTGATTTTTCACTGTAATCCATAATTCGTAGTCCAAATTTAAATAAATTATCGTCAATTTTGTTGCGTAATAATATTTTGCAAAATGTGACAAAATCGACAGAATGACCTCTTATCTTTCATTCAATTGCACTACATTCAGTATAACTGAGAACGCATCTGGCATTTAGTACTGCAAATGAAAATACTTTGCACTGCCACGCCCCTTAGAGTACCTCACATGCAGGTTGGCCGATTTAGCAAAGATCGATGTTCATTTCCCAAACGGAGGACTTCAGAAACGTACAATTTTGCTTTTTTATTGTGCTTTAATTCCAAATATTTTTGGAGCAAGACAAAAGGTTGGATGAAGTTTAATGAAGTCAGTCAGTCAGTTGACCTGCATGAAATTTCTATGCTAGTTAAGTTTATCTTTACTGACGACACATATGCTTAGAATGTACGAGTTCTCCTAAAAAATGTATTTTATCAAAAAAAAAAAAAAAAAAAATATGTATTAAATTGTGTTGTTATAAAAGTTTCCACAATGATTTTTAATGACTTTGAATGTGGGACAACTCAACAACTGCATGCTGATTTTCTGAATTCATTTGTGGCGGTTTTTCGTTTCAGCACGAATTTCATGAAGGTAGTCGACAAAACATCGATGCTGAGCGCGAACTTACAGCGCAAGATCGTTATGTTATTTATAGTGAAATTGGTGAATACTTGGTAATTTTTTGTTTTAAGTTGATGGGTGATACAATGAGGTCTTTCCACCTCCACGTCAAAAATTAAATTTCGTACTGGACGTTTATTTATTTACTTATTTAATACGCAGCTACTATACTTGACATATGCCAGCCGGGATTTAGTACAATTTTCCATTAACATTACTTAACATAAACTAATATAAAACAAAATTCATTACAAATTAAAAACTATAAACATAAATAAACAAAAAAAAAAAAAAAACAAATAGTACAAAACAATAAAATAATATTTGTTATAAAAGTGTATCTATATATATAAAAATCAATTGCTGTGCGTTAGTCTCGCTAAAGCTCGAGAACGGTTGGCTTATTTTGGTCTTAAATTATTGGTAGAGTATTCCGAAAGGTTTAAAAGGTTCTATTTGAAGTGATAGATGACGTTGGAGATGAGATTTTTGCAATTATTTTTTTTTACCACATTAACATTTTGAACGTTTGTCGGATCAGCTAGTAATAAATAATAAAATATTAAATAGTTGATGAACAAAAAAATATATTATAAATTTTATTTACTTATAATTTCAATTCATAAATATATAATATTTAGGCTTTAAATGACATACCTATAGGTATATAATACTACACAAACACCAGTTCTTAAAACATGAAAAATATTAAAAAAATTCAGTGAGCAGTTACTCTCAAAACTTAAGTATCTCAAAACTTAAGTATATTAAAAATAACTAAAATAACCATAATTAAAATAAAAGGGTAATTAAACGTATAGAATTACTAGTGAAGACACAGAACAGATACGCAACAAATATACGAGAGTGATGGACACGACACAAAGACAAACAGATAATATAGGTGTCATCAAACTCCATGGACCATCTTTTAACAAAACCTACTAAGGAAATTGCCCTAATAACAGCGGAATCAATATACAAATGGAATCTTAGTCGCTGATTTAGTGTTACACCTAAGTCAACTATTGATGCAACTTTTTTTCAACTTATAAGAAGCTATATAGAAATCCCAGATCTGTAAATTATTCCTACAAAATGACAACTTCTTACATTTACAAGGGTTCAACTTCATGCCATTAATGTCGCACCAAATGACAAGTCTATTCAGATCATATCAGTGGAGGTTTTTGAAAGCGTGAAGTAAATGGAAAAAATGCTTCGAAAATTTGTTAAAATATAGATAAATCTTTAATGAGAATGCTCAAAACAATCATAAATCTATTTTTCTGGCATATACTTTTTATTTCGAAACACATAAAATATACATAAAACGAACTTACAGCCTTAAAGTAAACAGCAACACTTTTGGTCAACTTTCAATTGCACTGAATGTTACTGCATAATGCATGTGTAGGATCTCTCCACACAGACGTTGCAGACACAATCTATAATTAGCAATATCTTTAAATTCTGGTACAATTCTGTTGCAATCTTTAAATTTTGTTTACTATCAAGTACTTTATTTTATTTAGTGCTCCCTTAATACAGGCTACAAAGTAAATACAGGTCACAAACTGAAGAAAGGCATAACTAGCACATTCACCAAAAATACATTAAACTAATGGCCTTTTTTGTTTTTTTTTTTTTTTTTTGTTGCTTCGCTGCGCTTGAATTACGATGAAAACAAAATGTTGAAAAAACTTTTCGTTCTAAGGAGCCAACCTGACTTAAGCTGTTCTGATGAGGCTCAACATGCTCTTTCTGTTCCTTCGAAACGAATGAAAGTGAAAAATACAAATAGCATATCACAGTTCCAACTTATATGGCTCCTTTTTCTAATTTTTCGAAGCATACACCAGCAAATATTCTCTGTTACAGGCGCTTTTCATATATAAATATACTCCATAAAACAGATAAATGGTCAAAGTAAAAAGTATGTCCAAAGTCTGAATGAGAAACAAAATAATTTCTAAGAAAACTTAATCAGCTTGCTGTGAACTTTGAAAAATATAGAGAGAAACTGCATGAAATGGCCCAGAAAAATGGTAGAACTGTTAGTGAAAGTTGAACGGAAATTTGCAAATAATTTAATGCATGGCGTTGAAAAAGAAAATTTCTCAAGTATACTCTTAGACCACTCTTAATAATAGAAAATTTATGGCACTCACTTTAAGGCCTTTTACGCCGCCCAGAAGCTAAATTCAACATCAACCATGAAGCACAAATGGGCAGTAAATGGTAAATGGTATAGGGAAACGTTTCTCCTTCCACTCTTCCATTTAACTAGAATTTATTTATTTAATTCATTTTTCTTTTTGGTATACAAAACATAAGCCTTTGTGTTTCCTACTTTCGACTTTATGTTTCTTCCTATCCTAAATGCAGCATGGGAGAGCGGGGGCAAACAAAAAAATCAATTTTGTATCTACAAACTCATTAAAATTAAATGGCTGCATAACAGAAATGCAGAAAAGATGCTTCATAGTTTGGACAGAACTAAAGTAATATGCAGCATAAGAAGTACCATTGAAATTTTATTTATTTTTTTTTTTTTTTTGCATTTCTGAAAGTATGCATTAATATTTTATACACTTCGGTAGGAAAAGTACGAAAGCATAAAGGATATAGTTTGGGTGTCTACTGGCAGTAGTAGCTTTGGCGGAAGATGAAACATAAACATTGCAAGATCGCGCGTAGATAAATATGAAAGGAAAAATAGAATTTTTATTTATATTTGCATTTTCATTACGAGAAGATGTTTATTAAAAATATGAATATGCATAATTGCATTAAAAATAATGAAAAAATACTATCAAATTAAGTTAATAAGAAGCTATAATGACGTTAATTGGTAAAGCAGTGAAAAGTGCAATGGCATCGGCACTAGCAATGCGTAGAAACTATCATACACACAATGCGTTTTACTTGAATATCACAATCCCTTTTCTAATTGTCATTTGCTTATCTATCAATATTCTAATAACTTTGAACTTGACGTTGTTTTTGTTTTTTCGTTTTGATATCTACTCTAAGAGAGGCAAAATTGCTGCACTCAAAGTATATATAAATTCTTTTTATTGTTCTAAAAAAGCTATGGCACTTTCTTGTTTTAGTTGAATATCACATTGCAGTTTCAGTTTTATGAACAGGTCGACAGCGAAGTAAAAAAACATTTTTTAAAACTTTTTCATATAAATTGATTTAAGTCACCACAACCATGGGCCGCGGTAAAGCCGTAACAAGCAATGAACAAATCAAAATTAAACCCCGAAATATCAAAAAAAAAAAAAAAAAGAGAAACGTTATATCTAATTTTATTCGGAATCAGTCAAACAACGAGGGAAGTCCCAAAAGTAGCAAACAAAGACGTATAGATTGTACCAGTAGTTTGAAAAGTAGTGAAAAGTGGCCAACTTATAAAACATATGTTTTAAGTTTCAAGGCGCCACATTGTTTATATTTTTATTTGAGCCATTAAAAGAAAACAATCACAGTGAATTTGTAAACATGGGAAAAGTTGGCCACCGTTATATGTTTCAATATTTTCATTTAAAAGATCTCGGTCAAACCAATATTAAAGCCGAGCTAGATTCTACTGAGGGGATGTCTGATCCTTCGTTTACGACTGTAAAATATTGTGTAGCAGAGTTTAAAGAAGGCCGCACGAGCTGCCAAGACGGACACCGTAGTGGTCGAAGAATTGAGGTGTCCACGACAAACTTGATTAAGAAAGATGCGTGCGGCGCTTGCTTTCAATAGAGCAAAA
This sequence comes from Philornis downsi, assembly GCA_019455685.1. Taxonomy (NCBI): domain Eukaryota; kingdom Metazoa; phylum Arthropoda; class Insecta; order Diptera; family Muscidae; genus Philornis; species Philornis downsi. Next base: position 2,972,441 of record JAHXMU010000683.1, on the reverse strand, counting down.
ACAGCATCGTGAAGATGGTTCAGTAGAGTAATTGGAGATGTTTCACCACAATAAAGTCAAATTTTTACGTCAATTTATAATCATGGATGGACACATGTATCCACCAATTTACCCCTGAGAGAAACAAACAGTCAAAGCAGTGAGCGGAAATAGAAGAATCGTATCCAAAGAAGGGAAAGACGACTCCATCCGGCAGGCAAGGTCATGGCGTCTGTTTTTTGGGCTGCGCATGTGATTATTTCTATTGATTTTCTTGAAAATTCGTTCAGGTGACGAAATTATGTAAAAAAGGGCCGCATTTGGCGAAAAAACAAAATATTGTTTCATCAAGAAATGCTCCACTTCACTAAAGTTTAGACCCCCCCCCCCCCCGACTATTTTCTATTTCTAAACTTGAAAAAATGGGTCGGTGGTAAAAGATTTGCCAACAATGAAGAGTGGAAGTGGAGTCTGTGGTTGATGAATATTTTAAGGAATTTGAAAGTTCTTACAAACAGGGATTAGAAGCTGTTGAGTATCGTTGGGAAAAGTAAATCGGGCTAAAAGGTGATTATGTTCAAAATTTTCATATAGAAAATTTCTTCCCCAAGCTTTTATGTATTCTTTGTTAGGTCGGCTAGTTTGGGACCACCTTTGTATGTCAAAAATAAGAATGGCCATGTAAATATTGTGCTCTCTGATGTTGACAAACGGGCTATTTTGTGAGAAGCTTTGAATTCTTATGCTTCTGTAGAGAAGATTATGGCTAAAGTAGGTGTCCATTGAAGCAAAACAACTGTATGGCTTGTTATTTCGGGATCACAACACCTCAAACGACATAAATTAAAAAAAAGGCAACACCGCTAAACTCTCCACGTAAAGAAATGCATTTGGCATTTTGTCAAGCTAATTTGGCGTGGAACAAAAAGTGGCAGAGCGTGATGTTTAACGATAAAAATAAGTTTAATTTGGAGAGCCTTTCAATTACAATTATTATTTGCATGATTTACGGAGGGAGACTCACCAGCTGGATGGTTTGCACAGCCAAGTCGCCGAAGTTACGATGTGAGGTGTTATATTCGATTAGGACAGCTGCGAACTTTAGTCCTTAAGGTCCACTATGAATGCAAAATCATACCAGGGCGTTCTAGAAAAGGTGTTTTCATCATTGGAAAATCCTTTCGGTTCATTGCCGTGGACTCTCCAATACAATAACAATGTCCCAATACACAATGCCCGTTTGGTCAAAGCTTGGTTCGAGTCCAAAAATGTCGACCTGTTGAACACAGGGGATGGCTATCCAGGAAAGTTTACGAGGCTGGAAAGCAACTTATTGAGACCGCGGGCTACAATTTCTCTGGTCTATGCAAAAAGTTTGTAGGATTTCATGAAGAATAAGATACATGAGGATATTCTAAACAAGGGAGGCTCAACCCATTCTGCTATTCAAGTGAAACGCAGTGTATGTATGAAAAATTATTTTTTTTTTAAACACTACAATTTGCTAAGTAACAATTAAGAAAAGAAAAAATATGTGACACAGCAAGTGGGTAAATGTGATGATTTTTGCAGAGTCGGATCTTATACAAGGTTATATATTTAGTGGTGTCAAAACCGCAGGTCTGGCAAGGCTGTCAGCTATTAAATATCCGGCACCTGAATTGTTATTTATTTAGTGAAAGTATTGCCGTTTACGAATATAGATCGCTTAACAACCGAAGAACGTGTAAAACGGTTAAAACTTACTTCAAAAGTGAAGATTCAAACGTGATTCAACTCGACCGATTTTGGTTTCATAACTCAAAAGGCTCCACTGCTGCAACCAATTCAGAAGCGGTCATTTAAATAACATTGTATTTTTTTTTTTCTCATTGGGCCCTTTTTCCAAATGTCGAAATGCATTGGCCTATGCATATGGAATATATTCATGCCCTAGATCGAGCTCTTTGACCTCTATCTTGTTTCCTGCAACATGTATTTTTACAAGAGTCAGGATTGTATGTACTTTATGAGTCTGAAACAAATCCTTCTAACCTAATGTAAAAAAGGTCCAAATTTGAAATGCGAGTAGAACTTTGTCAACTCATTAGACACTTGTGCCGCTTACAACCCATAGTTTTGAGAAGATTAGAATGGAGGAAGTTTGCATTTTAAAATATATGTAAATGTGGATGTTACCTTCCAGTGCAATGCGACCGTTTCCATGGTGCTTGTAATTAACTTCGAAATAGTAACATTGTGAAAAAAAAGAAAGCCATAAATGCTCATTTGTCAAGAGATTAGTTCAGTCGTTATGTGGGCAATATTTTCCATCTGAGCTGATTTTATATAATTTCATTATGAGCACTGTGCTTTAAACATACAAGGGAGCGTATGAATAAACATGGAAAGCTGTAAACAAAATTTGATTTATTAAAAACGGAATGGCGCCATTCCTATGGTAGTGGGTACTATCAAAAGTTCAATGTGCAAAACTCAGTTAGCTTATTACGACGAAAAATACTTCAAATTTCTGCAGGAAATTTTCAGAAGAATACTCTACAAAACTATTGAAAGACATACGCCTAAGAATATATGGATTAATTCAATTACCAGTTACCGGAGCGACATTCCGCCGATTTCTCTCCTAGATCCTTCAAGATGCATCGTTGTCTCGTTTTTGGGGTGGGAAAACGTCAGTAGCTCTCTGTAACATTGGCTGCAACTATAGCGACGCTTTACTAAAATTGGAGACAGCTCGACCCTCCGTTTATCAGTTACCATCGTGCTCTCAACTAATAAATATTTGCAACAATTTTAGAACAAAAGTGGAAAAGTTAAAATTTTTTCGTAATCAGATTTAGATACAACATGAATAATGCTTTCTGCTACTGTAACGTGTTTTCCCAAATATAACGCTTGAGTTAAGTATATAAAACCAAACACTAACATTTAAAGTAGGAACGACCCTATAAATGATTTTGTTGCAAATATAATTACCAATAAATAAAGAAAAATGAACGTTAAACTCATTTCCGATTTGTTTAAAGAAATTATAATTAAATTCATAAATCAAAACTACTTTTCCCAATTTAATAAAAAAGAATTAACTTCATTAGTAAATTAAAAAGAACTAAATGAAGAAAATGTCACAAAGTATATTTTTCGGTTGCAATTCTGAGAATTAAACTAACTCTTCAATAATACAATAATTTGCAATAAATATTGTCAAACCGGCATTTCCGTTCCCAAACGAAAATGCAGTATTCCATAGAATTATTAACAAATAAAACAATAATTTTAATTTGTAATTAGGATAAGTCGGTCTTGTTCCTCCCGTTCATGCGGACCAATTTGTCGTCCGATAAGTGCGTTCATCAAAATGGACCTCTTCACGTATGTTATAATTTTTCACGTATCTGTCGATTGACATCAAATCGTGCTTTTACAAGTATTTAGCGAATAAATGATAAAGCTGTCAAAAAAATCTCTAAAAATAACCATTTTCCAAGAGGTTGGTTGAAGCTACTTAAATTATTTGTATAATTTTTGCATTGAAATCAATTAAATAATTTTAAATTTGCAAAGAACCGGTTTTATCGTCTATAAACGAAGGTCTTGTTAACAGAGCTATTATAAAATTGTGAACGATTTCGTCAACAATCAAAGTTTTCGAAAAACTATTTTGCTCTTATATATATATATATATTTTTTTTTTTTTCAATTTCTTCACGTTCGTTTACTCAAAAAGATCTCCAAAGCGGAAATCTATTCGAATTATAAAGGAGAACATAAATTGCTCGCCTATTTTTCGAACGAATTGGGTGGTTCATTTTATGAAAACAAGTGGTTAGTGATGTTTTTTCCGTACGTATTTACTATATGTACTACCGTTCACTACTTTCTGCAAAAAGTAAATTTTTGTAGAAATGGGTTCTGTCCTTCCATGCCCATTTTTTTTTCGTTTGAACCGGTTTTGTCCAATTTCAAATTTGTTCTATGTGACTAAAGGACTTTTTCAAGCAAAATTTCCCCCGTGATTGGTCTAGTGATTCAACCACAATCCTGCTTTCGACAAACAGAAAGGATAAATAGATGGATATTCTTAAATCGATATAAATCTTAATGACGATCAACAATATTGGGTTACAATACTCGCACTTTTAAATTTTACATAGATGGCCCCATCATTATGTTAGTTATGCTAACTTGCCGAGCCTGTTTTCAGTGGGAGAAGTTGTCATGAGAGGTTCCAAAAGTTTAAGAATGCGGAAGGCGTCCTCAACGTACAACAAGCGTAGCGGAAGAGCTTAAGTGTGCAAGGAATTAATATTAAATAAAGATTTGTGTCAAGCAGAAGAAAAGCTTGCAGTTACATTGGGAGCGGTACAACCAGTAATTTCACAGCGTTAAAAAAAATTGATAATTGGTAATAATGACTCAAAAGGGAAGGAATTGAGTTTCATATGAATTTATGTCTAGAAATTCTGAACGTCGATTTTGCACATGTGAAATGCCGCATGTCAAGCATAAATATAAAAAAATTGTCACGTTGTGTATTAGGTAAGATTAACTTGATGTCGTGTACTAAGACTTACTCAAACTGAACGAAAAGATAACTGGAGCAGTGTACCAACCACAATTGATGAGGTTGAGCCGAGAAGTCAAGAGAAAACGCATCTTCTAATGCTCAAGATATGAAAAAGTATTATATTGAATGATAACGTAGAAAGCCAGAATTGAAAAGCACTACTTACTCACCATGTTCAACCTCCTAATTATCACTCCCTGCCTGCCTGATGGGAACTTTACATTATATGCAGAAATTAAGAATTGGTAATCTCAAAGGATGGAGACTACTATCGACACGGCAGCCTCAAACTAGTATGTCAAAAACATTAACATCAAACTACGATCAAAGTTCGGCAGACTGCCACCGTCTTTCATAGCACTTAGTTAACATACAAAAACACAGAAATAGCATGCATACTGTAAAATTTAAACAGAAAAAGCTCCATTATTTATAAATGGAGTTACCGCCCCGTCGTAAAAATAGTCATTTTCTGCTGCTAATATTAAATCCTAAAAGTATGTCACATATCATATTAGCTTCGACTGCTCCTAAAAGTGGACACTTATAATAATTCGACTTCTACTCTATTTTTGCCGCAAAAAGTTTTCTTTTTACCAGCTAATACCACAAATAGCAAGTCAAGAAAAACAAAATTTTTTGAATTTTTTTTAATATTCTGAACACAACATTAGACACCCGTAAGGCACAATAACAAAGTTTTATTTGCATACGAAAAAGTCCGTATATATCTCTTTAATATGGCAGACAGTTGTACACAAATACGTCCGTCCGTCCCTACAATGATGACAATACCCCCAGAATGATAATAATGATTTGGTAGGAAACCACTTGATTTCTGTTCCATATTTGTTGTAAAAGTGATTTACATATTTATGTCAAAACATTTCTTCTTCAGCTTTCGGGCCGAAAGGAAAAACAGAAAACCACTTTAAGGTATGAATGAAGAAATTTGCATAATTTCCAAATAAAATTGAGACATTCAGTGGTGAACGACGAATGAAAAAGCCTGGGAAACATGCCACAAATAATATTGAAATTGCAAAGAAGAATGTTGAAGCCTCGGGCAAGGATTTCAGGTGGAAGGCGGCAACCGAAGGTGGGGAAGAAGGGAAAATATGTTATTGCGGTTTGGCTGTCGTATGTTCGGGAGAAAAAGAAAGTTTGAAGTTGCGAATAAATTTTGATGGAATTTGTTACAACTTGTTGACTTCATTAAAGCATTCACTTCAAAGGCAGGGGACAGTCATTTCGATGCTGCCGCAGGGAGGGATACTCGGATGGAAAATCTGTGTTGAAGAAATCGTGTTTCCTCTCGGCGCAAGTTCGACGGATGTCTCTAATTTGTGGGCAGGTTGCAGTACGGTTAATTTGTATCCAGGCGTAAAGAGATTTCGCAATAATTACGTAAATTATAAACGACACTCCAGAGGTTAAAAAGGGATGGTGAAATTGGCAAATATTGGAGGAAAATGTATTGCGCTCAACATAAAGCATTATGGTCTGGAGTGAACGATCAGAAAGTAAAGTACTGGTTATAGTCATGATACACAAATGATTGGTGCTAAATTCACTAAATTGTTGATTTTAAACAAATTACATTGCATTATGTTAAGATCAGAAAAGAGTTTATCTCAATTTATTAGTCTGTCAGCGCCTTTATCCAGATCTGCTGTGCTGCATCTTGCATTTTATAACATTTATGGGAATCTTGTTGTCATTCCCATAAATGTTATAGTGTCCACAATGCGGAAAAACTTTAACTAAAAACTGTCTGTAACTACGGAAAATTAAAGCCACTCAGTGAAAAAAAGTCCTTTACTATAGTTTTGTGTTCTAGTTTATATGTATATGTATAGTTTTGATGTTTTCATAACCTACTTGTTTGAGTTAAACAACTATTTCTAAACTCGCTCAACAGCGTCTTCTGTTTAACAAAGTTCGTGGGAATGATAACATGCAAAGCGTTCAAACTTCGGAGGAGCTTTTGCAAAGTATTTCCAGCAATTACTGAAGATCAATGTGGCTCAATGAAAAATAAAATGATGATGACATGGTTTCACCAAACTATGCGCCATACTGTGGACGCATATATTAATGCTATTTAGTTACGGTCGTAAAATAATCTTAAAAAAAATTATAAAAGTTTATACTAAACACACTTTTGACAATAAGATAGGTATTTCAAATAAAATTCATTACAACTAAACCAAATTAATAAAAATATGTGGATATTACTTAAAAAATGCACTCGAGTTTGTTTTATCATCGCGTTTTCTTTTAAAAACACGTAAAGTTTCGACCTTATAATCAAGTTTTCTTTCCTATTTTTCTCTAGTGGAAATCAGATCGAAATTTTCCATTACTATTGTTGAAAATGTATAAAAAGATCGTGATACCAAACACATCTCCTAAATTATTTTCGCTATTTTTCTCCATACATGGAAATTCTTATAATTGTTTTCCAAAAGTTTTGGTTCCAAAATTAATTAAAAAGTCCCCAGTGTTGGTCTGCAAGTGCATACTTTTAAAAATTTAAAATAACATTTTACAATTATGAACACTACAATCTGTGAAAGGCGATAAGACCATAATCGCCTAAATTGGTAGCGCTTTCCATATACGGCAAATTTATCAACTACTACCTATACAACTGATAGGGACTTAAAAGATATAAAATAAAACTTACCAATTGTGCATACAAGTACTAAAATCACAAAGAGCTATAGTTTTTGAAGCAAATTACCACGTTATTACAATCATTCCTCTACAGGCATCAGGCAAATAAAACAACCTAAAATAAAAGTAACAAAATAGGCATAACGTGATCCAGATTTGTTGTACATACAATTGGATCAAATCAGTTTGGGTCATCCATGGCCATATGGATGTTTGACCTTTGTTTATGCTATTTCTCCAAGAGATTAAATTCTTTTATCGCAACGTTAAAGGTTATGGATTATAAAAAAATATATATATACACTTATACATATAATTTATAATTTAGCTCTGAAAACTCTGAAATTTTGTTTATTACTGCCTTTATAGTAGAACGCAATATCCCTCCTACTCTGTATGTTCATTGCAGTCGTTCAGCGACAAGAATAAAAAATATTATAAACAATGCTCTCCTCTTACCAGCAATGGATGTGAAAGGATAAACCTTTATCAGTAATACATGAATGATAATGAGCAAAGTTTTATTGGAATTGTATTTCAATACAAATCAATTTACTTCGAACGATTTATAATATCAATTATTAGCCTGCTAAGATAATATACGATATTTTGATATATACAAGGTTATCCATTTAGTGGTTTCAAAACCGCCGGTCTAGTAAGGTTGTCAGCTATTAAATACCTGTCATCTGAAGTGTTATTTATTTAGTGAAAGGTTTTACATTTACGAATATGAATCGTTTAACAACAGAGGAACGCGTACAAATATTTAAAACTTGAAAACCAACATTCTTGAAGTTATCGCCGATATACCGCCCGAATTGTGCGAAAAAATGGTAAAAAAAACGACTTCAAAACAATTCACTGCTGCAACCAAACCAGACACGGTCATTTAAATGACGTTGTATTTCTTACATAATGGCAAGATGAAAGCATTATAACGAAACTTATGATCGAGCTATGATTATATTACATGTAATATAATAATAATAGTATGATGAAAGAAAGAAATACATCATCCGTTACAAAATGTTAGACGCAATGAAACGACTCTGCAGTTTAAGCAATGTCCGTCCATTTATTCTGTTAAGCGCGATGCTCTTCCCAAATATAAGCAAACTCCGAGGAAAGTTGACATATATACTCGTATATTCTGATTGCTCCGAGCACGATCCCTATTGAAAATGGACAACATCGGCCCATGTTTTGATATTGGCTTCATACGCATGGACTAACAAAACTTGATTTTGGCACTTCTAAAGACTACAGCTTTTACCGTGCTCTTGCCAATGTAAGTCTAGCCATAACATTTAGCTATAATATTTAGCCACCACATTTGTGATGTACCAAATGCTACTCTAAAAAAAATTTTAAAGGGTTGTAATGCAGCTGTCATATCTTGGTTACACTGCCTTTCTATCGCTAACCTGCAAATAATATAATTTAAATGTAATATATAATAGTTTCCCTGATCGGTAACGAGATCACAGATGCTATAAATCGGCCTGATGTTGAAATTCATTCTCCACTATCCCAATCACTGACATTTTAAAACGAACAATATTTGAAGTGAACATTTCTGTGGTCACAACCCGTAACAGCCTAACTCGAGTTAGGACACAATTGAGTTATTAGCACCATCGTATTCAGCGTATCTAAATTTATTTGCTCTAAATTTTTCATGTTTGTATCTCTTCTTGGAAGGCAATTAATCCTAAAAAAAAACGAATAGCTTAAGTTATTTTTCTAAATGCCTGTTTTAGCATAACTGCCTAAGTCAATTTAGGTTTACAACAAATGTAAACATTATTTGTTCATCATTGCCTAAATCAACTTTAGTCGTTAATCCAAAAAAATAAAGAAACAATTTTATTTTCCTAACTTGAGTTAAGCTCTTATTCCGAATTACAATTTCGTTTTTTGATAAACACAAATTGAGTTAAGGTCTTTCCCCAAACTTAAAGTTTTTTATTTAATCTGGAATAATAGCCTAACTCAACTTGAACCTAAGTGTATTTTTCGATAATATCTTTTGACTGCGAGAATAAACAACTATTTTTTGTTAAGAATTAAGTAAAGAAATTCGTTTCCTTGGAATCTGTAGCAAAGTTTTCCAAAAAACATCTTCTCCTGGTTTTCAGTGAAGATTCAAAACTTTAAACTCCTGTACTGAAAATATTGAAAAACAGACTTAGGCTGTTATGGGTTGTGACCACAGATTTAAGAACTGAATTTTTAGGCTTTAGATTACAAAGTTTTGTAAACAAAAATTAAGAAAAGTTGTTATTTTCTTTGAAAATGAATTTTTTGTTCATCCAAACGTATTTCATTGCCTTTAACCTTTGTGACTGTTGCTCATAAAACACTTACGCCAACGTTATTTCACACTCCTCGAAGCATGCAAAATAATCACTTTCCGATACGACCTTCATATAATGCTGCGATTCACCGTGAATCCCTTCAAACGTCTCATAGTGGCGTCTTCGAAGCGGCCTACTGAGTTTAGGAATTGGTTGTTAAACTTTGCCAAATCAGACGAATACAATGGTTGTGGAGCGATATAAGTTGGATTTTAGGCAAACATAAAAATCACGAGAGTTGTCTGCCTATAAATCCAAAACGGTTAATTCTCAAATAATATTTGTTGTTGACATTTTGACTCGGCGGAATTATGAATTACTAGATACGTCCGTAATTCATAATTTTTCATACATCTTCTAAACTTACTTTTGGCACCGAACAAAAGGTAATTAAATTTTGCAACTTTGTATGGAAAATATATCAAATTGAAATAAATAAATAAATGCTTTGAAAAAACGAATAATTATCAAATAATATTCTTTTTTGACATTCTGGATCGGCGGAAGAATCTCAAAGTACAGAATACCATAGAAATTGAAGAGAGTTATCCTGGATATTTAAGTAACTTCGGAGTGATCCCTTCGGTCTTGCTTCGCCTTTGGGATGATTTCCACTTGATTAATTCTTATTAGATCATAAGCACAAATTAAGGTCGCATCTCCTGTAATAATTAGGCTTTTTAAGTATTAGAAATAATATTTTTACAAATTGTAAAGCGACGAAACTTTCATCGGTAGGAGTTGATGGTCGTATGGGACACGCTCAAGCCGTTCCTGGCCTTTTATAAACTGTTTATGTTATTTGCAAATATTTCTTTGCCACAAAGCATGTTGACTAAAGACCTTCTGCAACGTTTTAAAATACTGCTGCGTCAACTTCTTTGCTCAAAAAATCACTTATTGTGAAAATCTCCAAAAGCACTATGTACATCCTATTAAAACTGAGACAGATGTCTCGGACAGTGCTGGCCTTTTTTTGTGGACACAGTCTGGAATTGGAATTAATAATAGTCTAAAAATTTGCGATTCAAAAAAAGTTTCAGTAAAGGTTTTTGGATTCAAATTTTATTAGAGTAGTGTCGAATAAATTCCAAATATAGCATCATAGTGCTGTTTTCCAAACTCGACTGCTTTGATGTTTATGATTTACAAATAGTCATTACATTTCTTCCAATTCATATGTAGGGTTATCCATTTTTCGGTTTCAAAAGTGACGTTAAATAAAATACACATGAAACTATGATTTCTATCGAACTTTTATTTCATAATAATGATTTGACCTTGCTCATGTACGAAATGCAATGTCATTCAAAAGACCGCTTCTGGATTGGTTGCAGCAGTATATCTTTCTGAGGTTGCTTTCGACCATTTTTTAAGTTAAGTTGACGTTAAGTTTAAGTTTAAGTTGACGAATGTTGGCTTTCCAATGCTCCAATGTTTGGAAATTATCAGCGTAAACACGGTCTTTGACGTAGACTCACAAAAAAAGTTTAACGGCATCAAATTGAATGATCTTGAAATTAAGCTTTCTGGAAACTTCTCATGCAATAAAACCAAAATCGGTCGTGGTGTATGGTTCGTGGCACCGTCTTGTTGAAACCACGTATCGTCCAGTTCATTGTCTTCAATTGCCGGCCGAAAAAGTCGATTTTCATACGGCCATTACGCTCTGAATTAAATTTCGGATTATCAGCCGCACTTTCACTAAGTGAAGCGATATTTTCGGGAGTGCGTATATTGCGATAATGCACAGGCTTGAGAACATCTGTAACGCTTCCAGTCTCTTCAAATTTCTTTATAATGTTGCAAATTCCTTGCACAGTAGTTTGACCATTATTCATAATCACCCCGTAATGTACGAAAAGTGCTCACGTTTGAATTACCACTTTTGTAGTAAGTTCAAACCTTTTTTATCACATTCTTCGGTTGTTGAACGATCCATATTCGTAAATGGCATACCTATCACTAAATAAATAATATTTCAGATGACAGTTATTTAACAGCTGGCAGACTTGTCGGACCAGCAGTTTTGAATACCCTAAATGGATAACCCTATACTTCGCTGGCAAATGCATAAAGTCTGTGTTGAGTTTAAAATTCTACCATAAATTGCTGACAAAAAGATTGCCTTGAGCTATTGTACTGTTAATATAATTTAATATTAAAACTTTGCGAAATTAGATTGATAACTTATTCTTCACCAAATTATCACTTCCATAGTCTAAAATGGTTAAACTTGGTTAAAAACAATCAATTCTCATAAGAAATTGATTTGCGTAGAAGTGGTTCTTAATAACTACGCTATATATCGGGAACTTTTACAGGGTGTCGCCTGTGAATGATGTGAATTTTTGACATTTTTGCCGACCTTTCGAACTCATACTTGATTCGTTCGTAGTTCACAACCTTTCGTACAACTTCTAAATCTATTTTTGGTCCCGATTTGTATAGAATTAAAATAAATACTACTTGGAAATATTAAACTATGTTCAATTTTAAAGTACCTGATTATTCAATGCTATGAATATCAAATACTTAAATCATAATTTGCCCATAGCTATATTTAATATCCGCCGTTTGTGTTTATTTCTTTCACAGTGACCCCCAATCGTGGTCCTCGCATTACCGGTGGTCAACCCCGTTATCAAATTGGTGACATTGTTCGTGTCAATTGTACATCCTCCCCTTCAAAGCCAGTTTGCCATCTAAGTTGGTTAATAAATGGCGAACCAGCCAATCGAGCATATCTAAGGTATTACAATAACAATGTGATAGGCAGAGAACTATTGGAGCAGGCAATACTGGGACTGGAGTTTAAAGTAAGAGGGTACCATTTTAAAAATGGTGATATGAAATTAAAGGTTGGTCATATGCAAAGGGCCTTGTTCCTGACAATTTATTGAATCTTTGCAGAAAGTCTTTACTTTGAAAATTTGATTCATTAACTTTCAATAAGTTTTTAAGAATATGGTCCTAAGGGGGGTTATATAAAAACAAATACTAATCCTTCTTCTTATTTGTAGTGTGTGGCCAAAATATCATCGTTATATTTTCAAAGTCGTGAAGCCAGCGTGGAATCAGATCATCCGCACAAAGCCCCTGCATTGGAATCAAGAGAAACTGTAGCGGCAAAATCGCGAGCTCATGGTATGCAATAAAGAATTTGAAAATTTTTTATGTTTCATGAAATTCAATTTTAGAATTACATGTCGTCGTTACATATTCAGCTTCAATAACTAGATCCAGCTCTTATATGCACTGTAAATATTTACAACTTTTCTGTACTCGTATGTGGGAAAGTCTCTCATTTGAATGGAACATTCCATAAATGATTCAGATAATTTTTAGTCGTATAAAAGTTCATCAAAGTTGCCAAAATTGACATACTTTAAGTGCCACATTGTCTGAATGAATTTAAAGATTTTTCAAATTGCTTCTCTGCTTAACATTATATTAATTACTTATTTTATTATTATTATTATTATTTATTAATATTAAGTACGTTTTCGCATCATTCGCTATAAGCGTAGCAATTTAGAGAAAAAAATTGATGAAAAGGCATGCGGTCACGAATAAATCGCTCGATTTAACTCTGGTTTTTTATGGCCGTGTTCGCCATAAGCGTGAAGCATTGTGTTTCCATTATAATTGTAACCGATAGATTACAATATCAGATATAAAAAATTTGGAAAAATTGGTATTTTCATTCACTTTGCTCAATTGGCTTACAAATTGACCAATTTAAGTAAAATCAATATTGATTTCAAAGTTTCTGAACTGGAGATTTCAAAGATGTAACATATTTTACAGCGTAATAATGATGGATACTCTGGTCGAATTAACGGCCTCATTTATCTATGACGCTTTATATCGGTGCAAACTTGTGGTAAACCTAAGCACAAAATTGAAATCGATTCAAATTGAGCGATTTAAGCAACCTTTTCAAATAATATTTTGGACGAATAGCCGCGATGGCAAAGAATGTAATATTTCTAATGAAATTTGTGAAGTTCAATTTACAATCCGGCGAAATGTTATTTGAGATTCTTCAAATAATTACAAAATTATATTTCTCTAGTTTATTAGCCCACGGGGGAAAGAATACAGCGAGTCGAGTTATTGCTAATTATAATTGTTATTTTAATAATCCAATCCAAAATCCCATTTGTACCCCGCTTTCAAATAAATATACCAGGTGGCGCACCAATTGCAATACAATAACAAATTCAAATAACTTTCTTTTAGTCAATGCATTTCATTTATTTTTTATTGTAAAGAAAATTCAGTTCGCGCATATGCGGCACCTGACCAGAAAATTATTCATTCAGAATCGGCTCAATTATTGTTTTAATGAATTAATTTAGTCAAATTCCTTAGTTTCATTATATGCACTCTTTGCTTGACATAACCCCATAAAAAAGTCTGGTGCAGTCAAATCAGGTAACCTTGGGCGCGAGCGGAAAGTGGTTTTTGCATAATTATTTCTTTTGGCAATTTTCATTGGAGCCACAACCGGACTGACTATGTATGTAGGTATATATGTATGTATATGTAGTAAGGTCTTGATATATACGGGAATAATTAAACCCATCTGGTACTGTAATACTCAACTCTGGGAAGCCCAGGCCGCTGCAATATAAACAAATTTCAAAGGCTACAATCAAAGGTGTTACGCAACATTATGGGTGCTCCCTGGTACATGAAAAACTTTAATATATACGTTATGAAAATACGTTATATGGAAGAAGAGATAGAAAAGATTATAGCAAAATATACGGCCAGGATATAACATCGCCAAAAAACATAGAAACCTTAGAAATCTTGGGAACGGTTCTGCACCTTCCAGACTTCGAGGAGGCGACTTTACGTTCCCATAAAAAAAGCTGTCAGGTTGATCATATAATTAGTGTTTTTTCTAAGTTTTAATCTCCTCTTATTTTTCCATATTACACAATTAGCACCTGTATAATTAGGGAACAGATGCCCCCCAAAAGTGCATTATATTTTGAAATCGAAATACCGCAATACTTCTACAGATTCTGCATAAGATCACACACAGTCCAGCTTGTCACGTATTCTAATTTATTTATTTATTTATTTCTAATGTTCCAAAATATAGTGCTGGCATGGTGTTGTTGATTCACATCTCATGTGTCCGGGTCTTGGCCTCATCACTCGCATAATCTGTTCTACTAGAAGTAAAAATATCCTCACAGAAACTGCTGGTTTACCTATCATGTGTTTGGATGTTGGCCCTACCACTCATGCAGCTAGCTCTACGAAGAACAGAACATCGGCCAGGTCATGTCCTTTTCGTATTATTGACCCACCATGTGTTCTGTCCTTGGCCTCATCACTCCATTAGTCTACATTGCGAAGAGAAATACATGAGTATGCGCTCCTGTGTTTTGGCCTTGTCAGAGAGACATGTGTACGAATCACAGCGCTGTGAGATCATATTAACAAATATTGCGCTTAACGTTCAAAATGCAAACGACGTCTAATTCACACCATGAGAGCTACTAAACATACAGCTAAAACAATGCGGAAAAGAAATATAGTCGTCGATGACTAGATTAAAGATTCAAATACTTATTGTTGGGCTTGGAGCGAATCAATAATACAAATAAAGCAGTCTGTTAAAAACTCAACAAAGCTGTCAATTCGCAGGCGCACAAAACTAGGTCAGAGCCAGAAGAAATCCAGGTTTAAAAATGGCCAAAATCAGCTCAATAGGAATGTAATTATCCATACAAGGCCTGAATCCAGCTTTGGAAAAATTTATATTTTCAGTGTATATAAGGAAAATGAGACGGTACTTTATTTTGTATGCTTTCTTAAGAATGTCTCAAGTAGGAGCGCAGTTATTCAAATAGGTCAAAGGAAAAAACATTCCTTATTAAAGAAAAATGCAAAATAGTATGTCGGCTTTACATTAAAAGGGGGAATTTTTGACGCTTCCGTACTAAAATTTTAATTAACTAAAACAATATAAGCGTTATGAAACAGACTTTTTTTTTTTTTTTTGGAAATGCTTCACTGTTTGTTAGAGACTTCGATTAGTTCACAAAATGACAGAACACAACCAAAAAAACTATCACCTTTCAAAATCAGAAACATCTTTTTCAATCAAGTTTACCACAAAATAACTGCGAGCGCATTCAAAACATTATAACAGACTTAAGAATTGATTTAAAATAGAATTAGAAAAATCGCTTAAAAATTGCAGACTTAAGGATGATTTGACTAAAAAAAAAACAATTTTCCCCATAATGCTTCGAAACAAATGCATCAGTGTGCTAAAAACATTAATTTCAAATGGATTATCGATATGTTTTGATATCTCATAATCCTCATTATATCTTCATATAATATAATAGTATGATTCGGTGATACAGCTGGCGTATTGCAAGACTCATTTTCATGGTTTTCGTCACTAACTTATAGCACCTTGAATGACGTGGCATAGCGTGGAAATCTGTAATTCGGCTGAATGTGTGAAAGCTTGGTACTAATTTTGTTCAAAAAATTTTCGTTTCGGTTTCATTTCCAGCGCTCCTTTACGTACAGTTTATTTGCATTACAACAGTTTTCTAAAACCCAAATCAAAATCATTATTGGCATGATAAGTTTATCGTGAAATCTATTTTCTATTATAAAATTTAGCAAAATAAATTTAATAGCAATTAATTATTCGCATCATAATGTTCGTTTGCTTAAACATAATGATGGAATTACAATACTTGTTATGACTCTCGCAGTGTCGGAAACATCAACATTTCCACATAACTCATCTAGGATACAGTTTCTGTACAGCATTTGATACACATTTCAAGGTCCAACATATACTAGCACAAAGAATATTAGAGCGATAACCAACAGCTGCATATATTCTCTGTTCTCATTTCCCCACATGGTCCCCAACAAATTTAATTAAATAATTTCCATATTCTAGGTCATTCTCTAGGACGACAAAAAAGGCACTCTATCACAACTAGGACACACATTTGAAAATTTCCTTTTTATTTTCAGTTGTTGGTTGCTGTTCTTTTTTTTAACGTGCAATTACAACTTTGCTTTCCCATTTTTTTTTCTTCATGCAGGCTCTTCAAGCAGCGGAAGTATTCATCATTCGAACGGTATGACGGGTTATTACTTGCTAACTTTATTATGTTGCCTTAGCTTTTTAACGGCAGCTGCAACACCAACAACAACACCAATAGCCACGTCAGCAGCTGCTACAAGTAGAAGGAACAGAAGCAGCACAACAAGTAATGCGAGCAGCAGCAGCAACCCAAGTAGCAACAACACAGTAGTGCACAATTTAATATCACATACGATATTTAGATAACTGTGTTAATTATTAAGGCCATTTTAAATGGAAACACATGTACTATACGCAGGATATACTTACTTACTACTAGCATAGATGTCGACGTATGAATGTTGCTGAGCGAGCGAGTGAACGGGTGACTGACTGCCAGACTGACTGACTTTCTGAATGAGTGTATGGGACTGTTTGAATGTTTCATGAATGTATATGTAAATGTTATGAATACTTATTACCTACTTTACTGTTACAATTACAAATGTAAAACTCAATTTTGATAACAAATGACGCAAATAATGCATTACGAGTGAACTGATGAATTGAAACAGAAGAAACAAGAATTAAACATAAACAACTTTTCAAAAAATCTCTAAAGCCACATCACCATATGAGCGAATCCTTGAGTAGTAATACACAGGTAATACAAAATCCTCCATTATCAAATTGAAACAAACATATACTCGTATGTATGTATATGTATAAGTATAATTTAAAATATTCACACATCAAAAGAAACTCGTACTTGTACGTACATACTCGTAAATAACATTCTATATTGAAACCATCCACATTCACAACAAGAAGTAAAAACAAACCATAAACATATCCTATGCCAAAAAGAAAAAAAATATAATGTAAACTCAAAGCTAAACTTTGTTTTTCGCCCTAAAGAATAACACAATATATATATATAAATCATACCAAAATAAAGTCCAAAAATCCAACGGAATAAATCTACACATATACATATATATCGTATTTTGTAAATACTGTTTGCATCCTAGAACATTAAATCTCCTTCATTCTACAGAAATCGTTATGAAACATAGACAACATTCATTCATCTGAGTTTAGTAAGATTTTAAGGCTATATAGTCTTAAGACTAGTTATATACCTTTACATTGAGAATATAAGATGAAATAATATCATTTAAACTAAGAAGAAAACAAGATTCAGCAAAAGCTGATAAGTATGTATAAGAGTTTACAGTAGCTAAAGAAAGAAATCTATTTGAAAAGAAAAATAGATGAAAATAAACTAACAATTCACAACAAGTCAGAGGATTTGCTTCCTATATATATAAATAAAATTGTAAATTAGTATCCCTCATAATATAGGAAGCACTAAGAAATAGTGACAACCAAAGCTATTCTATTTCGGCCCTGTTCACAGTTCGATCACTCTTAGTAATAAAAATTACTAGAAGAAATTGACGTCCCACCAAATACCAGCACAATAAATATCTCACAAATTATTTATTGTTGAATGTATATTTAGTGCGGCAGTGAAAATCCACATTCCAAATTTTGGCAGATGTAGCATTCAAGTCAAAGGACACGATTTTTGGTATCGTAGATATACATTCTGTTAAAAAAATACAGGGAATAGCAAAATTCTTTCCATCGCTAAGTTGCCACAATTGTCCTCTATATTGGAGCAGATCTGCATCTCAAACTCTATATTGCAAATGGAATTTTGTGGCTTATGGAGAATCGATTTTATCACAAATCCGTGCATACGAGTGGTACAGTGCATTCAGTGGAATGTCTGAGGAATGACGCCATATACCATTTGATACTGTAACATCCAGAATGAAGCATTCAAAGTATCAAGTATCTTTTAACCAAGCGTGTTTCATTACTTTTTAAGACGATTGAGCAATGTCTGTTTGTCTGGCTGGCTGTTTAGCTTATGGGCACGATAACTGCCGCAAATATTCAGGACACTTTTTAAAACTTGCCACAGTCTAAGAAGAAGAACGCAAGAACGAAGCTGGAGATTGTAAATGGACTATATCGGTTTATCCCCTCCTGGTATCTCCCGTTGACCGATTTTCCGAATTTCAATTTCATAACTTCTGGTAAGACTTTAAAAAAATAGAAAAAAATGTTTGGGGTTACCATAGTGCGTTGCGTAAAATTAATTAAGTCGGGCACACGTTGAACGTGTACCATGCAGTAGACTCCCGCAGAGTAGAGTCTAGGTCGCCTTTAATATTGGTTGGACTGAAATAATTCAAATGGAAATATTTAACGGTGACCAATTCAATAAATGTTTACAAATTCACTGAGATCGTTTACTTTTGATGGCTCAAAAAAAAAAGAAAAAAAAAAAAATACTAACCAACGTAACGCCTTGAAACTTAAAACATATATTTTATAAGAGTGGCAACCACTCTTCACCAAAACAATAATCGTAGGACAAAAATCGAACCAGTTATCCACATCTCTTCTGATACTTCTCGTACATATTGCCGATTTAAGCGATATATTCTTACCTGCATATCTTCCAATCGGTTGTACCGAATTCAAACAAATCTACATTCTGAGAACGAAAATGTGCGAAAATTGCCACACCCATTCTATTACCTCCTATACAAATGTATCCGAATAGGGTTGCCGCTGAGATATAATACGACAATTAATAAGTCCGTAGAATTTTTTTTGCGAAATGCGGTATTATTCTTCATGATCTCTTTAAAATGTGATAACGGTATTACCCATGATATTGGGGTTTAGGAAGCTTGTCATTCCATTTATAATTATATTTTTAGATTGGTGTTTTTTAACGTTTAATTATTTGTATAATTTTGGAAAACAACGAGTTCAAGCACAATTTAGACTATAATATCGTTATAGAATATTATAATGCACGATATGTTATTGTTATTTTCCGGGAATCGCTATCGAAACGAAATTAAATCCGAAAATAGTTTTGATTTGCTTCAGTTTCTGGAATCTATACTATTAATTCATGCAATTTTTATTCTAATTTCTGCAACCGAATCGAAATTAAATAGCTTTTGTTTCATATACTCGTATCTAAAACGAAATTACAAACAATTTTGATTTTAATTCACTTAATGAGACGCTTTCTTTATATCTCATTTGAAAATATTCCATTCAAAAAACACGTAATATTTTTGCGTAGATATGACAAATTCTAGTTTCTGAGAACTATTTTTACTCGTAGCGCCAGACCATTTTTTCCACCAAGACTCGAAACTATATTTGTTTTCAGTTCTGATTCAGACTAAGATACGAGGCCACATACTAATAGGTTTTCGTTTCAGCTTCTCGAATCAAAATGTCCATTTCATTAGGTTACAATAAAGAAACAGCATCAATATAGAATCAATTTGCTCTCAGGTAAAAAACGAATCAATAATATCTGAAGTGATTTATTGTTTCGAACATGAACCAGAAACAAATTCTTAATGTACTTTAATCAAAACTGAATTTTCGTGTAGGTCCGTGTTATTTCTTTATTATTATCCTTACCAAATTATATACTTTTCTAAGGGAATGTAAAAAAATTTCTAAGGGAATATTGAAAAAATTTCTAATTCGAATATATTGTCTATAAAACGATGTATGTGACAATTTTAACATTTATTCATTAATTTAAAGCAATATAAGCTGGACGTGTATAGATGCTGGAAAGGAACAGACCAACTCGTTTACATTTTGTGAGGAATCAATATAACTGTGAGCGCAGTTATTGCTATGGATTAGAAGAGTACGTTTCCTTAACATTCATTTGCCTAGTGAAGAATCGGTACATCCTTTAAGACACCATAGCCAAAATGTATTAGAAATAATGTTAATTGAACCAATAACAAAAACTTGCCTAAACAAGGCCTAAACACACCTCCGGAAAAATGTAAATCTTTTAAAATTTGTCTAACACTTTTACAATTTATTTACCAATTAAAAACAATGTGAGTCAGTGGTAGACATATATTTCTTTGGAAAATTAAGATTAACCAGTGTATTATATATGAAAATAAATTAATTTTTACGCGCTTATTTACAAAATATGATGATGATATGTATGATATAACACCTCTTTTCAACTTTGCATAGCGTTTATAAAAAGATTTATTGAAACTCTCGAAACAAATTTCAGTTTCTGCAATGATATTAAAATTTGATCCAAATCGTTTTTCTAGCAGCATGTTTTTGTAGGTATTCAAACGAATAATATTCGCTGGGAGCAAATCTTGGTGTTTCTTGTTCCTAGTTGTAGACTCCTAATTATTACACTACTTCCCTTATTCGTGGTTATAAAGATATCCAAGAAACAGAATTTTAACGACACTCTCTAAAAGCTTCTCGTTTTAGTGTCTTTCAAGCTAGGACCAACACAAGTAATATGACAGCACTTTGAAACTCTTAAATAATATTAATCTATTTTTCAAAATTTAATCGTGAAAGTGGCTTTAAATATAACTATATATATATATATATATATATATATATATATATATATATATATATATATCACTAGAAGAAATGATATTTTGATAACAACTGTATCGAAAAAAGTACACTAACATGTTCAATTAGAGAGGTACCTCTTACTGACTTCTGTATTTATAATTGTTTCAGATTTGACGGAAAATCGTTTGATGAATTTTGCTACATTAAAAATGTCAAATAACTGTTTTTCAATTCGTGTAAATTATTATTTTTTTTTTTTCATTTGAAAAAAAACAAAAAAATAAATTGCAATTAATTATTTTTAACGTTCATCACAGCTAGTTCGCAGACTAAGATCGCTTTTTCTGAACACAGGACGTGGTATTCAAATTCCAGTCGACTTGCATGGATTCTTCGAGTCAAATCATATTTGAGATGAGACATCGACACCGATCTTAAACAGCTCTTCTGAAACAGCAACCATAGCTCTTTCCAACTGCATTACTGCTATTCTTAACTCGTTGAGATTCGCTGCTGGGTAATTTCTGACATCGTTATTATTTAGCTTGAGTTCTTCTCTCGTGCTACTAGTCTCAACATAATTGCAGCAAAACTTGGTTATCTATGACCGGATTTCCTTAGGGGAAGGGAGTACTGTTCTGATTCCGTTTTTCTCTGATACTACGCGACATTCGTCATCGTACTAGGGATTATATGAGGATGGTTTTTCAAATACGGGTTTTTTTTCAAATACGGTAGTTGCACAAGTTGTGTGTCCCGAACATCAGGGTAGTGGGCGAGAGTTCGGTGAAGTAGACGTCCTGTTCCCAAGAGTGCTTTAGCTGCAACAACATCCTCCATCTACTAATAGGTGATCAATTTTATTACTCGTGTTATGACGACGGGACAGCCACGTTGTTTGTGAATCCCTTTATGCGAGAATATGAATGTAGAATGAATTTTCCTACTTTGGCATTAACATCTTTCAGAATAACTTTAATGTCATATTGTTTTTCCAAGTACTCGGACAGATTACGTCCTGATGCGGATAGCGGCTAAACGGTCACTTATGAGCCTAAAACGGTTAAAAAATCATTATCTGAATTCATGCCCCTCAACGTGGCAGCTGTAGTAAATGTCACCGTTTTTATCCCGAGTGTATTCTTACCCTGTCCATTTCATCTCCTAAATGGCAGTGATGTCAGCTTAATACCATGGAGATCGCTCAAGAGGATATAGGCAACTTATCTGCAACGAATGCGGACGTTTGAGGTTCATATCCCTAAATCATAGTTCTTATGACATTTATGGGGGTCGTCAACATTTCAGGCACTTTAGTGTTTTCTTGGTGATATTTTGTAAGATTATCTTATCAGACCATCGCATCCCATCTTAGTGTTTAGGTCTTCCAACGACCATTAGGCTGATATAGGTTAGGTTTTAGTGGCGGGAGTTACATATTTGTCTAAGACATGTCAGCGTTACCATCCCATTTAAGTTTCTCAACTAAACACCTTCTCAGACGCATATCCGAAAGTAAAACCAGGATTTACTTCCCCGAAGATTAGAAGTTGTGATCTTCTTGGGTAACTCTACAAGGGATTTTGATTACTATCAAATGATTATTACCCAATTTATTTTATAAAATTCCGGTTTACAACAACATTACCAGAAAAAATCTAAGGTTGGAGGTTCTTGAGGCAACAGAATGTGTGAATGTTTCTTGAAATCAGTTTATTGGCGAATTTTCGCTGCAGTCTGAAAGTACAGGCCTGGCTATATGACACTGTACCACCTTATTTAAACGCATAAAAAAAGAGCTGAAAGTGATTCTCCTTCACAGTTGTTCTGGAAAGAAAAGACATTTTAACATCTTTAAGTAAAATCTCGTCATTCGACAATATTCATCGGACACACTCTATGCTTAATTACATTAAAATATGCGATATTTGATACTTCATATTTTCTTAAAAGTGCGAATGTGAAAAACACCATTCCCTGCAAAATTAGGTTCCTGGCATATAATTTAGTTTTAGGAGTTACAAACTTAAAGTTTTAGTTTTGAATTAAAAAATTTAACGTACCAAAATATGCAACCGCTTTTCTGTGAACACATCGGAGCTTTTACGAAAATATTCTTTGAAATGTCAGAAACAACATATCTTGAAGCTTAAATTGAACATTTCAATAACTGTCAATGTTAGGCTGTTACAGCACGCCAATCATAACATATCCACATTATCCATGCCAACCACTGTTATGTTTACGTTTCCATGTTTTTCAATCCGACAGAAACTGCCGGTAACTATTGCTATTTATCGCCAGATGGCGCCGAAGTAATAGGAAACTCTAACATATCACTGCCATTTTATAGCAGCAACCAAATACTGTTACTTCGCAATGTTAAGCTAGTTGTCATGATTCCATCTAAAGACAACTTTCTATGTATCCGAAAGTTACAACCACCAACCAATCCATAAACGAACAGAAAAAACGTGTTAGGCCAACTTCATTTACATACAATAAGCGAATAGGAAATTTTCACCAAATTGCAAAACACATGTTCATACTGCAACATGAGTCATAATTGCTCTGTCATATGCCCCATTTCCGTTAAAAGTAGACCAAATGCTTTCTACAACCGTCCAGTCAGTTAAGTCTGTTCATTTTATTGCTCTCTGCCGCCGTAACATTCCAGTCATTTGATACTGTTGGCTTATTTTCACCTATTTTTTACGTTAGGACAAATAGAATAAATCTAATGCCAAAAATTGTGTATATTGCATGTAAAGAAAGAATTAATCACAATATCTAATATTTTGAATAGTATTTTCCATAAGACCTAACTAAGATTTGTTACAGTATAAGCTTTAATGTTAAGCAACTCATGAGTGTTGTATAATTGTCCTTTCTAGATATACTACCTACATAAATACCTACAAGGATAATACCAAAACCGATGACCGGACACAGACGCTGATGTAAACCGAATTGTAGTAAAATATAAAGGATAAAGAGGATGAAAAAGCTCTCGATTTAAATCTAACGGTTTTAGACTAATTACCTAATTACAATAATAATAAGCTTAAAAAATAACTTTTTTTTTTGATAATAATTTTATAGTTTATTTATGAGAACCTTTGTGTATAATAGTGTTAAATTTTACAACAAAACACAAATGAAATAATAAAAAGAAAAATAATAATTTTAATTTAAAAAAAGTGCGCTGCTATTTCACTGTTTTATTTGGTCTCAGATCGGCTACTGCACAGATCAACTGTTATGATATTTTATGTTTGACATTGCACGGTTTAAATCTAAAAGAAAAAAAAAAAAAAAAACTTCAATAAAAGAAAGGACTTCGCAAACAGATGTGATGGACCGGGGGCGGGTACATTTCCAGGACTAACCGTTTTACTATAACTCCAAGTTAGTGGATTTCTACAAATTTACAATTTATAAGTTCTGATTCACTAACTTCTCCCTATTTGTTTTCAAATCGGCTGCTACAGAGATCAACTGTATTTATGGTACGGTTTTTTGGTATGGTATGGTTGACATAATGCGACAGACCGGAGGATGGATTCATTTCCAGGACCAACAGTTTTACTATAACTCCAAGTTAGTGGATTTCTACAAATTTACAGTTTATAAGTTCTGATTGACTAACGTCAATACGTTGAGCCATTAGTATTGGATTGTATCGACCTCACAGTCGCTTAAAACGTAATGTTTCCCCGTTTCATTATATTTCTGCAAATTCATGACTTCAGTTTTGAATGTTTGAACAGCAAATAATATCGGGTTTCATACATATATTGCCTTATTTGGGAACGAAACGGAGCTATGTCAAATTTTTTTTATCGAAAATTCAACTTTTGCTTATCCTACTCAAATTTCAGCCATATAATAGCCATAGAACTAATGTGTGACACTTCAGAGGCTTCTGCTAGCATCCATTAAATTTGTAATTATTTAACCATTACGATTTTTATGTCCCACATTCTCCGGTTTGATCCGCAAAATTGCATACTTGATCTGGTCTGTAATAAGCCACTACTTTCGGGTAGGTTGGATTTCATTTAAAGTTTACGTCAGTCAGAAGGTATTTATTTTTGATTAATTTTATCGAGTGCCTTCAATTGTTTAACCAAAGGCTCTTTCTACTTGAACACCAAGAAGTTCGAAATGCAAGTAAATTCACCCCGATTCAAGACTTGCGTTTACAAGACTACTTACTTGAAAAGTATAATGGGTATAAATTCAATCATTTGACACCCGCGATTTTTGTCCTCGTTCTTTTGTCCCACTTTCACTGGTTTCACCCTTTAAAAATGCACACATTTACACTCTTCACCACAGAATCGAAGTTTATTAAATTATATAAAAAATAATCAGCACAGCACAAATTATTCTGAATTTAGAACAATTGAATAAAAGACATGATCATAAGAATATATGTGCGAATCAAAATTAGTGTAGGAAATACCAGAAACGGCAAGGCTATCCGATAGATTTTTCTATGTTTTACAAAATATTACAATTTAATGCAATTGACAACAATTTAAATCCCTTGAAGTCGACGAATTAAGAATTTGTAACGAAATAACTATATTTCAGTTTCTAGTTGCGCTAAGTTTCAAGCAAAATCGTCGTGACTTTAAAAGTGCAACGCGAGCCGTTAGGGAATTCTATAATGGAAAGAGAAGAGACGAACATCGACTTTTTAGCGTGAAGAGTGAGAATGTGAAAAGATAATGGGACAGAGAATAAACCAGAAAATTCTACCAAAAGGTCAGAAGTAAAGAACATGGGCAGCTGGCTGCAATAACACGGAGTGCGTCGCAATTATGGAGGGAGTATTTTTATAAACTTCTGGTTCCGAATGGCAGCACGAGTGAAGAAATTACCCTAATTAGCGTCAATGACATGATTATCAGTGTAGCTTTAGCCCTGTTTAAACATCAACTGGGAATATCTGTGGTCACAACCCATAACAGTCTAAGTCTGTTTTTCAATATTTTCAGTACAGGAGTTTAAAGTTTTGAATCTTCACTGAAAATCAGGAGAAGGTGTTTTTTGGAAAACTTTGCTACAGATTCCAAGGAAACGAATTTCTTTACTTAGTTATTAACAAAAAATAGTTGTTTATACTCGCATTCAAAAGATATTACCGAAAAAGACACTTAGGCTCTTATGAATTGTTGAACGAAAGAAATTCAAAAAATTCAAGTTGAGTTAGGCTATTGTCTCAGATTAAATAAAAAACTTTAAGTTTGGAGAAAGACCTTAACTCAATTTATGTTTATCAAAAAACGAAATTGTAATTCGGAATAAGAGCTTAACTCAAGTTGGGAAAATAAAATTGTTTCTTTATTTTTTTGGATTAACGACTTAAGTTGATTTAGGCAATGATGAAAAAATAATGTTTATATTTGTTGTAATCCTAAATTGACTTAGGCAGTTATGCCAAAGCAGTCATTTAAAAAAATAACTTAAGCTATTTGGTTTTTTAGGATTAAATTCCTTCCTAGAAGAGATATAAACATGAAAAATTTAGAGCAAATAAATTTAGATACGCTGAATACGATGGTGCTAATAACTCAATTGTGTCCTAACTCGAGTTAGGCTGTTACGGGTTGTGACCACAGATATATTCACATTGCGACAAATTCTGGGGAAAACTCAAGAAAAACAGATCGGCATGTACCATCTTTTCGTAGACCATAAAAAAGTCTTCGATATTCCATCGCGCCAAAAACTGTGTGGGGCCATGTTCGGGGGATTGTCTTCAATATACTGTTGGAAATGATTGTGGGAAAGCTGTAATTAATATGACTGTTACCATCTTTGACAAATGCCGTGTACTACTTATGTACCTAGTCGATGAAGTAGACATTATTACGAGATGTTGCTGAAGTCTTCTCCAGCATTGAAAAGAATCAGCAAAAATGGGTCTGGTGTTAAAAGAGGACAAAATAAAGTTATTTGTTTCAACGAAAATGGAATCTACTCACTGGTAACACTGTATGAACGTTAACAACTATCAGCATGGAAATTACGAGAGAGTATTGTTTGTTAACAGATTTTACTATGGGCTAAGCAAGCGGTTTAATGTTAAAGTCCTATCTCGACAAACAAAAATCCGACTGTACCAGACGTTAATGGAGAGTTCGGCGTCGCACGAACAATGAGCTATATACCGGCATCGCCAAGCGCATCAATATACAGCGAAAATACGAAATATGGAAAGTTCATGTACTATATATGAAAACTCTTCTTGCATTTATGTATGCTCTCCCTTATCTTGGATTGGGCCGGTACATTATTGACGATATTATTAAACGCTGCTGTCACAAGTAGTCAAATTCTGTCCAATACATATTGTTTTACAATTTTAACATTTATTCGCTAATTGAAAATCGAGTTTTCGAATAAACCGACATTAGGTTTCGATAAAAAAAACGGCTTGGCAAAATATTTGGCTTCTGGTTAATTTGACTGAATTTAGTTGATTTGAATAAGAACTACGAATCTTTGTACATGAGGAGATACCCTTGATATTTCTTATATCAGTCAATTTTGTATGGGGGATACTCCAGTCTGTGTGTCAGTTCAGTCCGTTTTCCGTTTTCCTTTTCTTTTGTATTTATTAATTCATGTACAAATATATATCAGATTAAAAATGGCCTCAGCGCCCTTAAGGAATGTTAGAGGCAAGTTGGCAAAAAACATGTACAAAGTAATTACAAATTTAAATATTATTAAAATTATTAAAAACATGTATTGATAAAAAATTATGTCAAAACATAAATGTTTTGAATCCGTAAAATACTCTTTAGAATTATTCCGCAATTACATAAGAAGCGCTTCAAGGTTCTGTAAAAGTAAACTTTCTATTTATTATTTTCATATTTGCAGGCAAATTGTTGTACTCTAACTACCCATGTATTCAATGCGTTGTTTAGTAGTTTCTAATCTGCATCTAGGTGTTCTTAGATTTTGTTGACGTCTTGTATACATAAACGATTGGTTCTGGGAAAAACTAATGGTACGATAGCCAAAATTGTTCAAACTCTTAAAAACATACAAGAGTAATTGATGTTTATAAAGTCCATAAATAGGCAATATGGATTTACAAACATTAACATGCAAAGATATAGTTGAATGAAAATTTGGTAAATTGTAAATTATTTTCAATGCTTTATTCTGCATAGTTTGCAATGATTTCATAACATTTGTCCTTTTGTAGCCATATATTAACGCCATGTAATTTAGGCGACTTTGAATAAGGGCTTGATAAATTAACATTTTATTTTGCACATTCAATTTGAATTTTATTTTGTATAATATATCAATAGCCGGTGCTATTTTTGATTTAATTTCAGTTATATGTGAATCCCAAGAGAGATTACTTTGCAAAGTAATCGCTAAGTATTTAACTTCATGGGTTTCAGCAATTATATTACCACCAGCTAAAACACTAAAATGATTATTTACTACATTGGCATGTGGACTAAGCCGTATTAATTTAGTTTTATTTGGATTCAGAACAATTTTATTCAATCTAGCATATTCAACCATTAGGGCAATATCTCATTCCATGTTAATTTTCAAAGTCAAATCGTAACTATATTGATAAAATAAGCAAACGTCATCTGCAAACATATGCATTTTACCAACAGGGCTCAAATTACAAAAATCATTCAAAAAAATTAAAATTAATAACGGTCCTAGACAGCTACCTTGTGGTATTCCACATTCAACATTTACCATTTGACTTTTACAACGGCTTGCTTGCACAAACTGTTTCCTATTTTGAAAGTAGTCGTTAAGTAATTACAACTCTTCCTCTACTATCCCACAGAATTCTAATTTCTGCAGCATTATTTCACAATCAACTAAATCATAGGCCTTCGTAAAATCAAGAAATATACCTGCAACACCAACTGAACCATTATCGAAACCACTACATATGAAATTAACAACATTTACTACCGCTTCTTCAGTGCCACAACCCAAATTGGTATTTATAAAAGTAATTGTTTTCATCAAAATATGCTTAAAGTCTTGTATGAATAATCTTTCCAAAGATTTTGTCAATAACTGATAGCAAGGCAATCGGACGAAAATCTTTTGCTTCAAGAGCAATCGGTACTTTTGGTATAAGAACAATCTTGCTAACTCAAACACTCAGGGAAACTTGACATATCAACCATTTTATTAAATATATTACACAGAATGGGTGCAATTGTCACAACCAGTTGACTTTTTTAAATTTAAATTGTTAGTTATTACCTTAATGTCATCTACAGTAACTGATTGAATAAAAAACGATTCGACGTTGCGGTTAAAGTTCGTAAATAATTCCGTGTATCCCCTGGTAATATCAGTATCTGACTTCTTAATTCACTAACAGCGTAATGAAATACTGGTTCAAAAGGTTTGCTTTAACCTCATCGACAAAAACCAAAGTTCCTGCTGATGTTTTTAGGTTAAAATCCTTTTTTTTTTTGCACTCTCCTCAGTTTATCATTTATAAACCTCCAATACTTGATGTGATCCGTTCCTATTCTTTTTAAATTCCCATAAAAATAATTACTGCGACAACATCTACAGGCAATCTTAATAACTCTACCTAATCTCTTCAACAAATGACTAAATAAAATTATAGTTTCTAAGTTTTTATTTATCCACGGTGCTATTTCAAACTTTAATTTCAACTGGGTTGTTGATAAATTGGTAGAATTGTCAACAGCATCGTTAACACATTTTATCAACTTTTCCGTTATTTCTTCTGGATATCATTTCTTTCACATTCAGTCAAATTATTTTGCAGAAACTCATGAAGTTTATCATAGGCACAATGACTTTTTCGAATTTCAATATTCTTATCTGAAAAATAATCGGTTTTCAACTTGCAGCATATTATATTGTGATCAGTCAATGAACATTCAACCGAACCAATAAAAATTTTTTCAGCCAAATTGCTAAAAACATGGTTAATACAAGTGCCACTGCTTGGCCTTGTTATCAATTCATGACAGTTATGGCAATCGTACTAAAAATTGATTATTCTGAAATAAATCCCCAAATACAATAAGAGGGTTTTGCGCACAAACACCAAAAACCATAATATTTAAAAATTCTTGAACCAAACATTTTTGCGAACGATAAAATGATATAATTTTTAAAGGATTATTATCAATGCGAAAATTTTCAATTGTAATTGGAATAAATTCAACAAAACTTTCGCTTTGACAGTTTTCGACATTAAAGTGTAATCTGCTACTAATGTACAGAGAAGTACCGTCATATCCATCCTTTCTGCAACAATGAACACTGGAATATCCAGGAATAGAATAAATTTGAACTACTTTTTCATTGAACCAAGATTCTTGAATAGCAATTACATCTGGCAATTTAGAAAGCCTTGAAATAACATTTTTAAACTTAGTAAATTTCGTTACCGAAGAAACGCTCCTTATGTTGACACTGATTAAATTTAAAAATTTATAATTTAACTGATACAAACTTTTCAAAGTTACATTTTGAATGCCACATCTCACCTTGCCAAATTTGACTGATTTTAGTGAAATTTAATGAAAAATATTAATCTCAAAGTATGTAGGATAATTAACGATTATTCAATTACGTTTTTCTCAAGACTTACAGAGCAGTAAAAAGGATTTAATGGAAAAAATCTAGGTTACGGCAGTCTATTAGTTAGAAATTAAAGAAGAAAGATTGAATTTCAACGCACTAAATTGTCATTCTCAGACAAAACTTCGACGCATGATAAACACCGCTTGAAGTGTAATAAATTTGGCTGAATTCAATGAAAAAAGAAATAGAAATATTAAATAAAGAGTATATAACTTGTCCAATTAGATGAAGGAAGGTGTCAGAAGCACCATTATAAAAAAAATTATAATAAATGAATGAATAATGAATAATGGATGACTATTCCAACGTATAGGAAATTACAGGAGATAACATGATTCACATGTTATATCACAGTTACCTGAAAGTTTACGACAATGCAATCCATTTTCATTACCAGGCCCAAATACACAAAACGCTTAATGTTTTCAGTATGACAGAATAGAATGCATGAATACGTATAGGAAATGTAATCCGGGCATTTGTTTGGGAGGCATCAGAAGGGGCATGGTTAATTAGTCAATTGTATTTAGGTTTTACCAAATATTATAGAGCAATATAATTGACAAGTTGTTTTACTGCAGATAACGAATAAGACATTGCCAGAAAATTGAATTTCAGACTTTCAACTTGTTCAGCATAAAGAAGAGTCATTAGTAATTAAACTTCGGTAAATCGATTCGCATTGGAGTTACAGAGGGAGACAGATCTAATATCAAGCTTTTCAAAGTATTAACGAAGATTCATAAAGACTTACAATAATTATAATAATGTGGCTTAAAGTAATGACTTAAAAAGTCGTTAAATAAACAGCTTTAAACTATAACTATTTTTTTCGGTCCTTAGTATTTCTGGTAGCAATGCAATTCCTTGACATTTACATAAAAATAATAGTATTCTTTTGAAATCAGCCTCTACATCCGCAACTTGCCGGTTACTGTACAACCCCTCCCCCCTGTGTTATTACAAATTAGTTGTATAAAGACATTTATATTTCCTTTGGTAAATTAAAGAACATCATTCCCTTGACTGATCTCAATCTAAAGTAAGCACAATTAAATCATGAGCAACAAATACTCATTGAAAGAGGATGGAATCGAGTTTCTCCGTGTGCATCTGTGTGTGTAAGCACGTATGTACATGTGTGTTTAGTTACGCCAATCTTTGGGAGGTGTAATTAAATAGGAATGTGAAGTTCTTCCTCGCACTCCTACAAATGTTATGTAGTATAATTTTAGTGCATCAATGCACAGACTCAAACGTGTGTGTGTGCATTGGAACGCGCTCATACGTACATGCATACAGGTAGCCATGTTAGGTAAGAAAGAAATACTTGAATAATACCATGATGGCTGGCAATCTGATGGCGGTGATGCAGATACCAAGTTGGGAACATAACTTGTACAAGCTTACATTTACATATGCATACCCATACATATGCATAACTATACTCACATAGACATTATTATGAGTTAATAAGTTTACCAGTACTTGCTGGCCTAGAACATGTGTGTGTGTGTGTGTGTGTGTGTATGTGTGCGGGCGATGTCATTTAGAATGATTCTTGGTCTGTTAAACCGGAAAATTATTATTATTGTTGTTATGTTATGTTGTTGGATTTCCTGATAAATGACCATAAAGTTAGGTTACAAATTTGCCATGTCGTTGGTTAGACAAACTTCAGAGCGCATAATACATATGTATTATTTCACATCATGGAAACATTTCAAATGACTCCCTTGGCATTCCTTCTTTATGAGCAGATCTTAGCTATCAGTGAAAATTGTGTGAGTGTATTTTTTTATAGTAGCTAGATTTCTGCAACTAAAAAAACTGTATATCTTGAAATTCAAAAACATTAACAGCGTGATTATAAAAGCTTTCAAGACTCCAAAAGGATTATTGAAAAAACAAGTTGATTGCATTAAGGAAGAAATTAATGGTAACTTGGGATCTCACGAATGAAATCTATGTGCTTTGTGTCCAGGCTCCACGTTGTTCAATATTTCTATTTGAGCCATCAAAAGTAAATTTGTATACATTGGAAAAATTGGTCACCGTTTTGTAATTTAATATTTCCATTTGAAATGTCTCAGACCAACTGCTCCTTCGTTTATGACTGTGCAATATTGGGTAGTAGAGCTTAAACGAGGCCATACTAGTTGCCAAGACGAACACCGTATCTGTTGAACAATTGTGGTGTCCACGCCAAACACGGTTAAGAAAATCCACAAAATGGTATTGGATGATCGTCGGCTGAAGGTGCTTGAGCTAGCGGAAATTAAGGACACTTCAAAAAGTGCATAGCGTTGTATATTGACCGAAGACTTGAAGATAAGAAAGTTGTGCTTAAAATGGGTGCCGCGCTTGCTTTCGATAGCATCGTGAAGATGTTGCAGCAGTTGAGTGTATGGCGTACACCTTATTCGCAAGATTTGCTCGTAGCTCCCTCGAACTATTTTCTATTTCCAAACTTGAAAAATGTCTCGAAAGTAAACGATTTCCAACAATGAAGAAGTGGAGTCTGCGGTTGATGGCTATTTTAAGGAGTTTAACAGTTCTTACTATAGACAGGGTACATAAGCTGTTGAATATCGCTGGAAAAAGTGTACCGAGCTAAAAGGAGATTAAGTTGAAAATGAAAGAAAACATCTTTCTAATTTTTTGGACTAGTTGTCCATTTTGCCTTCTCAAGTAAAGTTAAATAAAACGCACATAAAACTATGATTTTGATGAAACTTTCATTTCATCATAATGCTTGGACCTTGCCATTATGTACGAAATACAATGTCATTTAAATGACCGTCGGCGGTTTCAAAACCAATAAATAGATAACCTCGTATTTAGTTCGGGATGTGTAATAGAACTTAGTTTGTATTTTTATTAAACTCAAGACCAGTATAGCTTTTTGCGAAGTTTGATTGACGAAAAGAAGTTTTAGCAGAATTGTATTGTTATAATATCAGGATGTTTGCAGCTATTTCGGATTCAATTACGGATCCTCATCAGCAAGCTTGGTATAATAATTGTAAACAGTTTATCAATTATTATACATGTGAAACTATCATCTTAATGAGAATTTCTTCTTCATTGCACAGACTTGAGAAACATCTCAAGAGTTCACTTACAAGAAATATTCGCAAAAAAATGTTTCCTTTATTTCCGTCGAAGAAAGCTATCGGTTTTTAAACATCTTTTTTTTTGTTGGCTTGGCAATCAACAAATTCGTCATTTAATTGTTTATGGTTATTTTGGTCTGTGTAATAGAAATTTGTTTTTATATTTATTTAAGATTAAAACCAGTCTAGCTTTTTTTAAAGCTTGAATGGGGAAAATAAGTTTTTTTTAATTTTTTAGCTGGAAGCAGTCATCTAATTTAAAACAAAATAAAATCCAAGCCAACTTTGAAAACGGCAAAATTGAAATTTGACAAAAACACATGTAATGCAATGATTGTTGTGAAAGAAAAAATAGTATAGCATTGTACTGAACTTTGCAAATGGCTATAGCTTTTTTCGACATGATTAAAGAGTAGTTTTTCGCAAATCTGAGCTTCTAATGCTGTTTTCCATTTGTTTGTGCTGCATTCAGTTATGAGAATTGAAAAGAGTTTCGATTAAATTTTTTTTATCCTTTCATTATTCAGTAAGCGAAAGTTTCGTGAAACAATATTAAGTGTTTTTTTGCGAAAAGGAAATCTTGCATTTTCTCGATTGGGAACATCAGGGGTAATCTAAAAATTTGTGTCGATGAAAGAGTTTAGCAAGACCATGGCA
The DNA here is from genome assembly GCA_019455685.1 of Philornis downsi. Classification (NCBI taxonomy): domain Eukaryota; kingdom Metazoa; phylum Arthropoda; class Insecta; order Diptera; family Muscidae; genus Philornis; species Philornis downsi. The sequence goes on along the minus strand of JAHXMU010000683.1, from coordinate 2,937,881 downwards.
GGATAATTGAGCAAAATCCTAGTAAAATCCTATATCATAATCTGCCTATGAATATAAAATATATTAGTGCAAAATTTCAGCTTACGTCCAACCACTATAATTCTTTTAAGATACCTAAGAACGGACTGGTACGATCTCTTTAGTATTTCAACAGACCAATGGACTTAGATCGACATGGATGAAGACTGTTTATGAGAAACTAACGATTCCATATCGTCCCACCTACGCACTATTAAATACGCGTTCCCATTTCTATTCCTTTAACTGTTAAGAATATAGCTTTATTCCAACACTCAAGTAGTGAGATACTTCGTGAAATGTACACTTGAACTCTCGTGAAGTGGCTAACACAAGTTCAGTACTTATTTTAATCTCACTCCATTAAGAACAGTGCGAAACTTACACTCTCACCTCAAAAAGAAAGGAAATATATGACCCCATATATATAAGCAGAAAATATAAACGGAAAGGTAAACCGTTCAATAAAAAGAAGTTTCTATCGAAATTCTAACCCCCCGTGTTTTCATTTTCTAACTTCTAATTTTTTGAAACCACTTGTCATAACCCCCCGTATTAACATTTTTTGGTCCGATCGAGCCGGATCGGCAAGTGGTTTTAAGAAAGAAGTTTTTTAATTTCAGAATTTCTTTTGAAAAACTTCTAATCAACCCCCCGGAACTGTGAGTACAACAGGAATATTACTTAACATTGCTGCTTACATTTTGGATTGCAATTAATAAATTTACGAGATTGAGAAGGTATGTTAATTCCATACACTAGAAGTGCACACTAGACATATTACAAGAACAAAAACATAGAGTTTATGTTACAAGAACAAGAATTGCTTGCTTTTTACAACGAGATCCACAAAGAGTTTAACAGCAAAAATTACGATATTTTCAAATTGCAGTGATATGTACAGGGTTGCCCATATTCGACGGACCCATCTGGCAACGCCATAACTTTTGACAGAGATGTCAGATCGCTTAATGACATACCGCGTTTGAAGCGTCAGTCCAAGCAGATTTTTACCATGGAACAATACACGCCACGCGAGCGCTCTGAAATAGTTGAAATAAAAGTCGACCAAATAAAAGTCGACCAAGGCGATCGGCCGAGAATATCGCTGCCGTACGAGCCAGTGTTGAGAGGTCCCCAAGAACGTCCCAAAAACGCCGTTCTGAGCAGTTGGGCATGGCTCGGTCCACTTTACAACGGATTATTCGCGTTGATTTGCATTTGTTCCCGTACAAAATTCAATTGACGCAAAGATTGTTGCCTGCGGACAAGCCTCGTCGATTGGAATGGGCCTAACGAGTCATCGAAATGGCCGATGATGACGAGCAATTTTGGAACAAAATTATCATGTCCGATGAAGCCCATTTCACATTGAATGGGACCGTAAATAAGCAAAATTGCCGTATTTACGCCACTGAAAATCCTCAGGAGATTCAAGAATTGCCTCTTCATGACGAAAAAGTCACAGTTTGGTGCGGCGTTAGTGCGAAAACGGTCATTGGGCCGTTTTTCATCCAAAACGAAAATGGTCATGCTGTTACCATCAACCAGGAGCGTTATCGCGACATGATGACCAATTTTGTGATGCCAATTATTCGTCGAAAGCGTATGAGGCAGTTCTGGTTTCAACAAGACGGCGCTCCACCGCACACAAGTCGCATAACAATCGATTTTCTGAAGAATTTGTTTCCGGGCCGTTTGATGTCGAAAAGTGGTGATTTGGACTGGCCACCGCGTTCGCCCGATTTGACGCCCGCTGACTTCTTCTTGTGGGGACATTTGAAGTCAAAGGTTTACGTTAACAAGCCAAGGACCGTAGAAGAGCTCAAGGATAACATTCGTGAAGAAATAGCCGCTATTCCGGCCGAAATGTTGGCGAAAACGATGGAAAATGCTGCAAAAAGGGCACAATACGCCATCAACGCCAGAGGCGGCCATTTGAGAGATATCATATTCAAAAATTGATGTAAACAAATCTACTTGGAACAAATTAAATGAATAAGATTGCCAACCGCCAAATTTTTATTTTTTCTTTGATTTTTTTTTTTGAAAAACATGGGTCCGTCGAATATGGGCAACCCTGTATGTGATATACTAAAATTTATTCTGTTATGTAAATAACATAAGCAATGCAAATGCTCTGAGAACATACTCTACATCTAACAATTGTCTCAAGTGCTTTCCCTCAACATACTTATGTTGATTCGACTTATGTGACAACTTTAACATTTGCTTAACATTTGATTTAGTTATTTCTGAATCTCCAGCTATCACTGTTACAACACTCAACATTTAATTCTTGCTTTGTAGATGTTATTTAACATTAGTGCGCAACCAGCACATTCTCTTATGTCTATCATTGTAACTCTTAACACTTAATTCGGATCAATTCTAGCTTTGCAAATGTTATTTAACATTAGTAATTAGCCAGCACATTCTCTATGTTGTAAAACATAACAGTGTTATTGAATCGGAGATCAACTCTCTTGAACATCATTATTACGTCAATAAAATTGTCACTGTTACATTTTTGTGCTGGTAGAAACAGCATAGTTTACATTTCAACCATTGAATCTGAGAGATTTATCGTTCAACCATATAACTAACGTTGAATTTAAGAGGAAACTCACTGAGTTTCATCTAAAATTACACTGTTTCCAAATAAAGCATTCAAAATATTTGTATTACAATTTATTAAATCATCAATTACCCACTCTATTTTACTACAACTTTAATTAAATCAACACTTGATTAAATAAACACATATATTGTGTTAGAATATTGGCTTTAGAAATATTAAAATACAAATATTCTAAAAGCAAATTGATTCTAACAAAATCTTCTGGATAACTGAGCAAGTGAATAAAACCTTAATTTGTCAACCTAATCTTTGTCTGATTTACATCGTGTTTACTCAAAATTCGTGATTGTTTATAAATCTTATTTCGAAGGTTGTAACGTTTCATTCTAATTTTGAGATCTGAATTTATCAAATACAATTTCATATGTTGTATATACGGTCTAATTAATATATTTATAATATATTAGACTTCTGAGCACAATCCTTGGGCAAAACCCGCTTGATTTTCGTGATATATCTAGACCTATAACGGCTTCATCTAGAATTTGTTTTTGAAATGTAAACGTTCGCATTGTAACTTTTGATTTCAATTATTATAAGCACTTGCATCAGACATATTATCTCGCCTTTTCACTATGTCTGCGTTGCAAAAGTTTATACGGGCATCCCACCGCGTCGTCCAATTTCATCAGTATTTCGATGCTATTTCAGACGCCGATCATACCATACACACGTTAGAAATTCAGAAAGATGAAATCTTGTATTATTGGAATTCAGTTCGCTCCGCATATGATATTGTTCTCGATAGTCTAGATTCCCAAGAGGAGGAAGTTGACCTAGAAAGCATTAGAAAAAAATTGTATGCAGCATATGAAGCTCATCTCAGGTGTCTCGCAAAGGCCAACGAGCTTGTAGATAAATTCAAATGCGGGTTAGAAAATTCAGCAGTTGCTGAGAGTTTAAGGCCAATGCCTAATCCCAGCATTTTATTACCCCCATGTGATACCGAAATCTTTTCGGGAGATTATGTATCTTGGCCCACTTTCAGAGACATGTTCTCTGCGCTCTACAAGAACAATCCTCGTTTGTCTCCAGTGGAGAAACTTTGTTATCTTTTGAAAAAGAAGGGGAAGCTCTGGCCATTTTAAAAACATGTCCTCTCACCAATAAGGGTTTTGAGATGGCATGGCAGAATCTCGTCGATAGGTACGAGAATAAACGGGTCCTAATAAATGCGCAACTCAAAGCTTTATTTAATTTAACGCCTGTTTCAAAGAAGTCGGGTCCCAGTATAAAAAGCCTTCAGCGTACAATTAATGATTGTATAGCTAATCTTTCCCTCCTTAATATCGCCACTGACAAATGGGATCATATATTTGTATATATATGTTCGACTCGCCTTCAGGATTTAACTTTAAATCTTTGGGAACAATCCCTCACTAATAAATCTAATTTTCCCAAATGGAAGGATTTGGATTCATTTCTCACAGCGCGTTTTCACACGCTGGAGTCAGTCGCCGACATAAGAATCTCCGTAACACCGAATATTTCTAAATCAGCGAATAAAAATCAAAATTATCGTGAATCAAAGAGGTTGAATGCATACCACACTCAGGTGTCAGAACAGAAAAAACAATGTACTCTTTGCAATGAGTCTCATCCATTACGTCTATGTCCTGCATTCTTGAGAATGTCTGTTGATGATCGGTACGCTACTGTCAAAGCACAGAAACGCTGCACGAATTGTCTGGCAACTTCTCATGAATTTAAGAAGTGCAAAAGCCAATACGTTTGCTCGCTGTGCCGCTCCAAGCATCACTCATCGCTTCATCGCACAAATGCTCAAACGGCTGTGGCTCAACGCGCTGATGTTAACGTAAATTCGTCTCACCAATCAGCTTATTCTTCAAAGGCTTTATCAAATACCTACTCCAACTCAACAGATTCTAGTAATGCGGCCTCGACTCCCCCCGGAATTCGTCAATCTTACGCCACGAATATACAGTCCACTGCTATAGCTTCTATCATTTTAGGGACTGCATGGGTGGATGTTTGTGTCGGAGACTTTAGGTACAAAGTGCGGGCTCTTGTTGACCCAGCCTCAGAAGCCTCATTTATCTCTAAATCTCTCCAACGAAAACTGGCAATTTCTACAAAATCCTCACGCATTGGTGTAGTCGGTCTCAGCGGCTCATTAACCACAACAGCGAGTCAGATTTGTTCGATTACAATCGGGTCTCCGATTGATGCACAGTTTCAGATTGACATTGAAGCCTTTATAGTGCGGAAACTTACAGGTCAGCTGGCTTATAAGTCCTACCTGTCAATTATTAAGGCTAGTTTCTCCGATATTCCCATGGCTGATAGTGAATCAAATACAGATTTGCAAATCGATATGCTACTGGGTGGAGATGTGTACCCCAAAATTATCCGAGATGGGGTGCGTTGGGACAATAAACAACTTCTTGTTGCCCAACAAACTGTCTTCGGATGGGTTGTCACCGGTAAAGTGACAACAAATCAAATATCTTCCACTGTCGCGTCGTTTTATAACGAAATAACCCTCAATGATCAACTAATGCGTTTCTGGGAACTGGAGGAGGTGTTTGAAGAACCACGGATCTCCAGCGAAGATCAATATTGTGAGCAACTTTTCAAGGCCACAACTTACCGAAATGCCACAGGGCGTTTTGTTGTTTCGCTCCCATTCAAGAGAGAATTTCCCGATACCATCCAACTAGGTAATTCTCGAAGTATTGCCTTATCGCAATACTATAAAAACGAAGCTCGATTGCAGAAAGAGCTCCAACTAAAGACGGAATATGATAGGGTCATTAATGAATACTTGACACTTGGTCATATGACCAAGGTCACCTCAGATTCGTCAAACTCTTATTATCTCCCACATCATGCCGTAATCAAACCCGAAAGCACCACTACAAAGCTTCGGGTTGTATTCAATGCATCAAACCCCTCATCCAACGACATAAGTCTTAACGACATTTTGCACCCAGGACCCGTTTTACAATCTGATTTAACCGTCTTAATTCTCAGATGGAGACATTTTAAGTACGTTTTTAACGCCGACATTCAGAAAATGTATCGGCAGATCCTTGTAAATCCCAAGGATACCCTATATCAAAGGATTCTTCATCGAGATGAATCTACACAAGATCCCCATGATTTCGAGTTGAACACCGTAACATTCGGTGTCAACTGTGCCCCCTATTTGGCCATAAGGGTTCTGCTAGAACTAGCGAACCAATGCGAGCCAGAAAACCCCGTTGTTTCTGATATTCTCAGGAATTTTATGTACGTCGATGACGTCTTATGGGGATCAAACGATCTTTCCACAGCTATTGCTACTAGAGATGATCTTGTAAAAGTGTTGCGAACCGCTGGATTCTGCTTAAGAAAGTGGACTTCCAATAACGATTTTCTTTTACAAGGTATTCCCCCCGAGCATTTACTCGACTCAGCGTTCTTAAAGCTATCCGATACAAGTATCACTAAGACGCTTCGATTGCGATGGAATGCTGGAAGTGATTACTTCTATTTTACCCCCTATAAAAACCCCGATGAAAATATTTCTAAGCGCAAAGTATTATCAAAAATAGCTATGCTATTTGACCCCGCCGGTTGGCTTGCCCCAAAGATTATTGTTGCAAAAATAATAATGCAACAAATATGGAAAGATAAAACAGATTGGGATGAAAATCTCAAACCGGAAACCCTAACACAATGGCAAACATTTCTCGATGATTACCCAATAATTGGAGAAATTAAAATACCCCGCTATATGGATTACGACCCCTCCTATATGGTTGAATTTCACGGGTTTTGTAACGCCTCGGAAAAAGCTTCTGCTTCCGCTTTATATATACGAGTGGAAACAACAAATGGCCAAGTAAGGTCGCATTTGTTGGCTGCAAAATCCAAAGTCGCTCCGGTTAAGTTTGTAACGCTGCCCCGAAAAGAATTATATGGAGCCGTATTATTGGCACGAATGATTTATTCACTTCGAGGTGAACTAAACCTTGACAATCATAGTTTATATCTGTGGACAGATTCCACAATAGTCTTATCATGGCTGCGAAAGTCTCCAAGCCAATGGAATACTTTTGTAGCAAATCGTGTGACTACTACTAACGACATGGTCGGCAACGGTAATTGGTCGCATGTGTCATCGCAATGCAATCTCGCTGATCTTGCTTCTCGTGGTACAACGGCTCAAGAACTTGTCGGAAACAGCCTATGGTGGAACGGCCCATCATGGTTGAACTTACCCAAATTTCAGTGGCCTAAAAGCTCAGCTATTTTAGACACAAACGAAGAGTTGCGTACCGTCAAAACCCATGTCACCCAGCTATCAGATATAGACATTTTATCTCGTTTTTCCGATCTTCCCAGAGCCATGCGAATTATATGCTATATGTTTCATTTTTTCAACTCAACTCATCCCCAATATAGACATAACACGAAATATTACAACCACGAACTTCTTCACTCTGAACTAAATTTCGTACGAACGCGACTTATACGACTATGTCAGCAAATATATTTTCCAGAATATTCTCACCTGGCCAGGGGTACTCAACTTCGAAAAGATAGTAACATTCTTTCCCTCAATCCATTCCTCGATACGGACGGCATTATCAGAGCAAATGGTCGCCTTTCGCAGTCAACTGCGCTTCCTTATGATGAAAAATTTCCAAAATTATTGTCGTACGATGGTCGTTTTACAAAACTTTACCTTGAATACATTCATAAAATTTCCTTTCACGGCGAAAACTCTTTGATGTTACGTCTAATTCGAAATGAATTCTGGGTCCCTAAACTTAAAAATAAAATAAAATCTATTATTCATAATTGCAAGACTTGTGTTCTTTATAAACATAAAAGAAGTAAGCAGCTAATGGCTGCTTTACCCCCTGCAAGGACTATGTTATCTCGTCCGTTTGCACACACTGGTGTTGATTTTGCCGGCCCCTTCGACATTAAATCTTACGTGGGCCGCGGCACTAAAATAACAAAGGGATATGTACTTGTGTTCGTTTGTTTTGCAACGAAAGCTATCCATCTTGAAATAACAAGCGAAATATCAACACAAACATTTTTGGCAGCCTTTGCCCGTTTTTTCTCCCGACGGGGATCGCCTAAAGCTATATATTCCGATAATGGTACTGCCTTTACTGGCGCTGCCAATAAAATTGCTAAAGACCAAGCTAGTCTACTAGCTTCTGTTAGAGAACAAATCACCTCTCAATACAGCTTCCAATCACTTGAATGGCATTTCATACCCCCAGGTGCGCCTCATATGGGTGGGCTATGGGAAGCAGGCGTGAAAAGTTTCAGGACTCATTTGAAAAAGATAGGAAACTCTCAATACTTCACATATGAAGAATTCGCAACAATGCTCACTCGTATTGAAGCTTGCTTAAACTCACTCACAGTGACTCACTCACCGGGTCACTTCCTAATTGGAAGTCCTCTTCTCGCTCCAGCTGAATTAGACTATTCCCAACTTAATGCATCATTCGCGAATCGCTGGCAGAAATTAAAGTTACTTCACCACCAATTTGCGATAAGGTGGAAAGATGAGTATTTGAAGGAGCTACATAAAAGAGTTAAGTGGAAATACCCTCAGAAAAATTTTACTGTTGGCGATCTGGTCGTTGTAAGATATGATAATCTTCCCCCAAACCAATGGCGTCTTGGACGTATTGAAAACGTCATATGTGGTTCTGACTCAAAGGTCAGAGTCGCCGAAGTGCGTACGCAAAGTGGCCTAATAAGTCGACCTATTGTCAAACTTGTGCTATTACCGAACCCAGAACAATAATAATTTTTCCTCTTGTGCCATTTACAGTTAATAATGTCTACTCCACCACGACGACTACAGATTGAACGTGAACAGGAGAATTCTGATCACCAAATAAAGAAATCATCATCCACAACCGAATATCAAGAACAGGATTGCCGCTATTGCCAGAAAAATCAGCCCTTGCGAAAATGCTTCAGATTCCGTCGCCTTTCACCTACCAAACGCCTTAACACCGTAAGAAGGTACAAATATTGCGTAAACTGCCTAGCCCATTCCCACCAGCTGCACAGCTGTCGCAGTCGTGAGAGATGCAAGCATCATACCCTGCTACATGACTCTAAAAGAGAAATAGTGATAATAATAAGTTAAAACGGAAACAGCGAGGAAAGCCAAAGAAAGAACAGCAGCCGAATAACATGAGCATGTCAGCAGGTCAATCTACTACTTCTCGCACAGCAACGATAATTATCAATGTGAATCCAGCTTTATAAAACTATAGGCCGTATTCAAAATCCTACTCTAAAATTTTGAAATCCTAAAAATGAATTTATACTTGCAATGATTTATCCAAATATGGATTGTACTTAAAAATGTATTATATTTTTCATAAGCTACACTAATTGTATTAATGAATTAGAAGCAAAACGGTTAGTTTTGCTTTTTCTAAAGTTTACCTAATGTTCCTTATACCTATATTAGCAATCTCCTTACTACATTCTATTTACCTGCTTTTGCAATACTGCAAGGGGGGCGGTATGTTTATGAGAAACTAACTATTCCATATCGTCCCACCAACGCACTATTAAATACGCGTTCCCATTTCTATTCCTTTAACTGTTAAGAATATAGCTTTATTCCAACACTCAAGTAGTGAGATACTTCGTGAAATGTACACTTGAACTCTCGTGAAGTGGCTAACACAAGTTCAGTACTTATTTTAATCTCACTCCATTAAGAACAGTGCGAAACTTACACTCTCACCTCAAAAAGAAAGGAAATATATGACCCCATATATATAAGCAGAAAATATAAGCGGAAAGGTAAACCGTTCAATAAAAAGAAGTTTCTATCGAAATTCTAACCCCCCGTGTTTTCATTTTCTAACTTCTAATTTTTTGAAACCACTTGTCATAACCCCCCGTATTAACAAAGACTCTCAAATGAGTAATTCTTGTTGTTACAAATAGAGTAGCAAAAGAAGTACATCCGCATCTTTTGTTACCGCAGATAAAAACAGACCGTTATATGGGTCACTCTTTATTGTGTTATTGTACAACTTTATGTCGTCCTGCAACCAAAAGTTGCTTGTTATGGGAAATTACTAGCTATGTGCGATGAAAGCAATGTTTAATATACTCATGAGATACTTGCAGAAATGGCGCCCAATCACAAAGTGCATCAGAATGGGGTTCGAGGTATACGGAATGGACTATTTCTTCACTAAATGGAAGTGCCATGAGGTCGTAGGTAAACCCCAAAAGTTCAGAATATTGGTTGATTTCCCATTTGGGAACAAGCGGATGAAATTTTTGCAGTGTCGAAAACTTTAACTTTGTTAAATTTCTTAACTAAAATTGTACTATTGCCAAATTTTATGCTATTGTATTATTCAGAATAGAATACTTTAATCTAATATCTCAAAAATTGTTGTGAGTCCATTTTGTCCGTTTTTTGAAGGAAATAAAAGAGTACTCTTAAACCATTCGTAACTTTTTATTCCAAAACTAGCTGACCCGGCAAACGTTGTTTTGCCTTCAAAATTTTAATGAGGTAAAAAAAAAATTTATTGCAAAAATCTCATCTCCAACGCCATCTATCACTTCAAATAAAACCTTTTAAACCTTCCGGAATACTCTACCAATAATTTAATACCAAAATGAGCCAAATCGGTCCAACCGTTCTCGAGCTTTAGCGAGACTAACGCACAGCAATTGATTTTTATATATATAAGAAGAATATGATAATGGTTGCATATTTTCAGTAAAGTTGCATTGGCGTTTTCTGTAATTTCATTAAGATAAACAAAATCCAGTACAGACATTTCAGTGAGGTGAACTGGCTTACTTATACCTTCACTCAAAGTCCGTTTGCGTTGGCGCAAAAGTGTGCGGTTTCCTTAAAGGGGCTGTGATAGCTGGGCACCATAATAGTTTGTAAGTTTAAATTGTTACCCATTAAAACAACCCTGAATTATAACGAAGAACGAAAAACAGGTCAAAAAGGCATTCACTCGTTTGTCTTATCAGCAATAAACCCGAAGGTAATATTTTCCCCGGAAATAAACTAAATTTAAAAAAATACAAATATATTTGTGTTTTTATTTTTCTACACCCTACGTTTGGATAATTAATTATTCTTTACCGCAATAACATTTTATGGTCCTTCGTACCGGATAACGAGCTGCCCGTTCAAAGAAATTAATTATCCAAACATTTCTTTTTAGAACCCGATCATCCCGACCATTTGGTCATTCCTATCCCCTTTTTCGGTGTTAAAAAATATCGAGGAAACCAAGATAAGGTTGAGATATTATATTTAGATGGTGACAGTGAAAACGTGAGTGAATAAAAGAGCATAATAAATAAGCGCAAAGAAAAACATTCTTGCGAATAAATCCTTTTCTTTCCGAAAAACCACCACCTTTTGTGCATAGTGTTGTTGTGATCTCGTCGAGGTTAAGTTACATCGTCTGTTTCTATACCTCCCTTCTGCGCTCTCGTGTTCCCTTCGCTTAAAACAGCATCGATTCCTAACACTTCTCTCGCACTTTGTTAGTGATATTCACAAGTTTTGCTTGTCCCCCGCACCTCCCTTTGCGACTTGCTTACCGGCACTTTGTGTGATAGACAAAGCAACAAGAACAGCTTGTTCCACGCACCCCTTTTTGCGACTAGCATACCCTCACTTTGTCTGTTAGGCAGATCAAGCAGAATTGCTTGTTCCCCGCACCCCTCCCTGTGCGACTCGCTTATCTTCACTTTGTGTCACTTACATATCACAACAATTGCGGTTCGGTTAAATCGGACTGTTTATATTGCGCTCTTTGCCTTTCCCACAACCTGTTCTCAGCACAGTGGACTCGATTAGGCCAAATTTTGTTCATAATTTATTATTTTTTAAATTTATCCAAAAAGTGATAAATTATCCCTAAATTAATAATATAAAGGCAAGTGGTAATCTTTATTGGATATTTTCGAGAATTATATACATAAATTGATATAGTTTTTTCGCACTAAACCCGTAGTTTCAATATGTTCTTGAAATCACATTCTCGCAAATCGTGTGGCCTACTAATACGTAGTTTAGAATTACACAGCGGTGTCAGTAAGACAAAAACTGGCGTACATTTTTCCCACATCGAGATACGAATTGAAATTTCTCGAAATTTGTGAAATTTATTTGCATATTTCCAACCCTGCGTGAAATAAATCGACCACTTTAAGTCGTTTCCCATGTTGCGTATTTTTTATTACACAAATCACAAACCGGTAGGTTCGTATCCTACCGGCTGTGCCAAAATTATTGTGTACTTTTCTATTACACACTAATCACAAAACAGTGGGTTCGGATCCTACTGACTGCGCCAAAAATATTGTGTATTCTGGACCCTACAATGTCCGTGTAGTGTTGTGTACCTAATGTGAGTAGACGCGTATCACCTCTGAGGTCACACACGCTGGCTTATTTTCATAAAGGCGCGAGCATGCGCACTTAAAACAATGCTCAAGAGCACTTATGGTAATTAATCTGAAAAGAAAAACCAGAGGGCAATATACCTTAAGGTCAAGGAATAACCCTTCCAATGGGTGTTCATTTACTCACCGACACCACCATCTGGGGAGTCATCTTTATTTATATCATTATTATCATTTGTTCTGCCGCCAGCGACTGAGAACCAAACCAAATACTGCTCAGAAATAGGAGTCAACAAAAACAACCACTTATTTCCGCATAGGAAAAAATGTGCCAATGCTCCCGTAACACAATCTGCATAGGGAAAAACGCACCGTAAACATTGACCTACATTAATTACTTCAGTTTTTTGGATGTCGCAACAACAGGGTAAGTTGCTTCGATATCAAATTGATGCCCATTCCCAAGTGACGGAACCTTACAGCTAGGCCCTGTTCTAATGGTGTCAATAGTATGACACCTTACAAACTACTTGTCACAACATCGTTTACCTAGTTGTAAAGTAATTGGCTTTTTCGCCTTTTTCGAATTTTTTCGCATCTAATCTAAGAATCTAATCAAATGTGGCGATCGGTTGGTCGACTTGGAACAATTTTTAATATCTCTACCGGCAGATGAACATACTATTCATTCTCTTAATGTCCGTAGGATGGAATTCAACCGACTTTGGGAGGCTTTTCCTCATATTATGAGCGAATTTGTGACGATGAGGACCCAAAGAAGGGGTACAAGACACATGTGCGTGGCCTAGCGGCAATTGATGCCATGTTAGAGAAATTAAGCTTTATGAAGAACACTGCTTCTATCCCCATTCACCTTTCCCCGTGCGACACCGAAGTTTTCTCTGGTGACTACAAATCCTGGCCTACATTCAGGGTCACGTCCTCTGCGCTTTACGAGGATAATGAAAACATCAGTAATATTCAAAAGATGTATTACCTGATGCAGAGAACGGCAGGTGAAGCACGTGATATAATAAAGACGTGCCCCATAACAAACGAAGGCTTTGCAATGGCCTGGCAAAACCTCAAAGATCGTTACGAGAATAAAAGAGTTCTTGTTAACGCCCAATTAAAAACACTATTGAACCTTGACCTTGTACATAAGGAATATTGTCCTACTATTAAGCAACTACAGCGTACGGTAAATGATTGTATTATAAATCTGTTTCTTCTGGGCATTCGGACAACAAACTGGGATGCAATTTTCGTTTTTATTTCTTCCACTCGATTATCTGAGGTTACAAACGGACTTTGGGAACAATCGCAGGGGACTAGTTCTGATTTGCCCAAATGGGAAACCATGGACAAATTTCTGACATCGAGATACCAGACTCTTGAATCTGTATCTGATATCAGAAGCGTACATAATGCCACCACATTTTCCAACACAGGCAATTACAAAAGGAATACAAACCCTAAGCAAAACTTTTCCTACTACTGTTCCCCAAAATAGTTCTAAACATCATAATTCCACTGCTAACGATTCGCAGCAACGAGCTGCCCCATCAAATTTATCAATTCAGAAATGCCCCCTATGTAAAGATCAACATCCCTTTAGATTAGATTACGTACAGAATTTCTTCGAATGTCGGTGCCTAAACGTATAGAAACAGTTCGAAGATTGAAATGTTGTACCAACTGCCTCGCATCATCTCATACTTTTAACACATGTAAGAGCTTCAATGTTTATCACTGCAAACAGAAGCACCATTCGCGGCTTTATCGTACTAAACCGTCGGCACAACCCGGTCGAAGTTCCAGTGAGCCTTCTGGAAAATCCCATAATTTGGGAAGTACAGCCAGATCAGTTTCTGATGATCCTTCGACATCAGAAGCTGCCCATTCTTTACAGACGTTCGCCTCTCAGTTGCAATCGCCCCAGTAGAAGTATATTCCCATGGTATGAGATGTTCTGCTACAGCCTTTATTGATCCAGCTTCTCAGGCTACATTCATTTCACGAAAGTTGCAGAGAAAGATCTCGTATCCCAAATTTGCGGTCCCTAATGCAGATATCATTGGTCTTAATGGTGCCATAGCCGCTAAGTCAACTAAAATCTGCTATATTACAATAAGATCTCTAATTGACCCGACATTTGAAGTTACAACGGAGGCATATCTTGTTGTAAACTAACAGGTCGTCTTCCAACATATACGTTGACCCAGTTATCGGATGCCGATCCACTGGAAATTACAAGGACTGACCTGAAATGTTCTCATATGGACTTGCTATTGGGAGGAGATTTATATTCAAAAGTCATGCCCCCTGACATCCATAAGCACCCGAACGGATACCTAATTGCCCAGAAAACAGTCTTTGGCTGGATTGTGACGGGTAAGATCTCCCAATTCATGCCATTGCAATCTGTGGTTTCGTTCTATAACCACATAGAGTTGAGCGATCAACTCTCTCGATTTTGGGAAATCGAATATGTTCCTAAGGCAAACATACTGTCAGAGGAAGATGAATATTGTGAAGAAATATACCAAAACACAACCCATCGAAACGAAGATGGCCGTTACACTGTATCTCTGCCATTCACGCGGGAATACCCCAAAGACGTGCAACTAGGTCTGTCCCAAAATTGAGGTGTTTCACAATTTATGCGAAACGAGTCTCGTTTGTTGGAAAACGCCGTTTTAAATACCCAGTATAGTCAAGTGCTCAAAAAGTACTTTGAGGTAGGTCACCGACTGAGGTAAGTCCGAGCGACTTATCTTTGAAGCCCACTTATTATCTTCCACATCACGCAGTATTTAAACCCGACAGTGCCACAACTAAACTTCGAGTTGTGTTTAACGCCTCGTGCCCCACATCAAACGGGCTAAACCTAAATAATATTTCATACACAGGACCGGTTCTTTAGGCTGATCTAACAGTTTAAATCCTCCGATGGAGGCTTTTCCGCTATGTGTTCAACGCGGACATTGGGAAAATGTACCGTCAGATTCTGATTAATCCGAATCAGACCCCCAACCAGAGAATTGTCTAGTGTGAAGACCCTAATGATGAGGTTCAGGACTACGAACTGAATACGGTTACTTTTGGCGTGAACTGCGCCCCCTATCTCGCTATTCGAACTCTATTTGAAATAGCATCATATCGCGAAGCTGAGTTTCCGTCCGTATCCAATATAGAAAACTACATTATATATAGAAAACTACATTTTGTTTTTAGTTTTTTTTTTAACGTTGTTGATCCGCTTTGCTTTATTGCCAAAATACGAATGAATTTATTTTCAATTACAATTTTGTGTTTGACTTAACTTAATTCTAGTTTTTGCTTTGTTTCTCATTAAGACTTTTAAGCAGAGTCATCACTTTTGATTTTAAAATAAAATTGCTATTTTAATTCTTGAGAAATAAATTGACAAATAAGAAAGGTAAGTGAACGAAACTGAGGTTTAACGTTCTTTGTCGTTAACTCTTCCCCTTAAATCGAATGTCCTCAGTCGTCGTTTTTGTTTTTTTTTTTCTTCAATTTAGAAAAGTGTGATTCTGTGTAATCTTGGAGGTTTTTCTGGAGCTGTCAAAGTAATGTTTGTAAGTCGTGGTATACTGTCCATTTCAAAAGCTTCTTCAACTTTAGTCACCTGTGGTTTCCACACTGCGATTTCTCCTGCCGTTCCAGTAAACATTTTAAGAAGGGTTATGCAAATAATAATTAGTAAAAACATTCCAGATATCGTCCATTCTCCTATTATAAGTCGTTTTTGAACGGTTGTTAAGACGTCCGCGTTGTTGATTTGAAGTTCGTTAAGTTTCTCTAATGATAAAAGGGTAATTCTGCTTTTTTTTAAGGCGTAGGTTGCATTAGAGCTGGCATAGTTTGTAAAGGTGAAACTTGCCAGTTCCTAAGAGTTCTATTCTCAATTTTGATTGTTAAATTATGAAATATAATTAAACATGTCCCCGAAATATTATGTACTTTTTTATTTGCTAATATTGGTCCATTATAATCATTCAAAAGTATTATTCCCGAATATATTTCTTCTATACGCGGAACGTGATTCTTGTTGGTTAAATAATATTTCCTTAAAATCTAAATGTATTACATTATGATTTTTCTTTACTGGCCTTATTAATAAATTTTTACAATTTTCTTTTTTCATTAATGGAATTTTTATTAAATAAAATATTTCTTTTTTGTTATTATTCACTAACGATATCTTTGCAAAGTCTAATGCCTCTTCTGGACTCGAAAAATTAATATTTTCATTTATTAAAGTTCTAGTTCAATGTTTACTAATTCCTCTTTAATTAATCTTATTTTTTTCTGTAAATTAATTATAATTTCTTATTCAAGATAAACGTTTTTTTCTTATTTTATTTGACATTGTGTTAAAGATCTCAGTTAAATTATTTAATCTTTTATTAAACGCTTCATTTATAAAAACCTGCTTATTATTATTATTTAATTCAGCAGTATTGTTGGTTAGTATTTGAAAATCATTATGATCGGGAGTTCCTGCTATGTACTTCCATACGGTACAAATAGCATCTATTGATCTTTTCTGACGGTTAGTAGGAGTGGGTGTAATATCTTCAAGGATATTAATGGTTTGTGTTAATTCATGGATCAGGAGTGGATATTTGTTGTGGGTTTTAGGAATATTATTTTCAATGAATGTTTGCACATCGCTTATGAATTCTTCATACTCTTTAATTTTAATTTCGTGTACTATTGTAAAAGTTCCTTGCTCTATTTTTGCTATTCCTTTGTTGATAATGACGTGGGAAGATAAATAGTCAATTCGATTTCTGCCTGAATGCGACATATCTGTATTCTGCAAAAAAAAAAAATATATTTTTATTTTTTAATGTTGTTTTTGTGAACTACTCTTCCTGAATAAGTTAACATAGTGGTATTTCTATTTTCCTTTACTATTTCTTCTTTATAACGTGGAGACAATTTTGATCCTAACCTTTTGTTAATTTTGTTGCGGCCCCCAAAATCATTGATGTCTCACAAAAGATTACGTTTCAATTCATTGTCGTTTTTTTTTTTTCGGAACGTATTGCCGGTCCCGCGATTAATTAACAAAAGTAGCACTTGACAAGCAGAAAAGTAGAGTGATACTTGCCCCCATGTCCGCACATCTTTCTTCCTTGGTATCCACGGCGACCTAGTAGATCCCACAGAGTATTAGCTAAAGTAGACCCAGAAAAAAAAATAGTAATTGGGGAATGGGAACATGAAACCGTAAAATCGGAAAAACTTACCTATGTGCGATGGAAAGAATGAATAAACTTCAAACATCTGAATTGTGGCGGATTGGGTAGTAATGAAGAGTTGCCACCAGTAAGTTGCGATGTACTCCCCTGCGTAAATGAAAGTGTTAGTACTATCTGCCAATGGGTGTCGCCGGTGTAATTCATTCACAAAATCAAAAGTTCGGCGAATGATCCGACAGATAGTGCGGAGAAAGAAATGGCCAAGTTGATAAAAAGTTGTACGAAAGAAAAGTACGAAAATTAAAAAAGATGTCCGACCCATTAAGATTTGGAGGGAAATCGGGTTATAAAAGGGTGAGATGACTGACATATTGGAGAGTTATTGCTTATTAGTTGGTGAGGTAATACCGAATACCGGTGTAATCGCAGTGAAAATAAACGAGAAAATTGTGTTCCATAAGGTCAGTGAAGCGAAGAAGTGATATTTAGACAGTGTCCATAATGAAAACAATGTAATTGCTTTGCAGAGCGGGACAAATTGGGTCTGTGATACCAGAAAAGAAGGAAATACCTCGTGCCTAAGGGAAAGATTGTCTAAATTACGTTTTTGTATATACAAAGTAAGATTATTTAAACATAAGACGAAAATATGAGCCAGAAGTAACCAAAATAATATTCCTATTAAATAGTAAAGACTACCTGATTGGCTAGAGGTTTCTTTAACGGAAGTCATCCGCAAATCTCCCAGCACGACCATAAATATCGGATTTCGTTGAAATCTATTTGGGAGACAGTGAGAACCCGGCCAAAAGGTGGAGGAGAAACCCTCCACACACCTAACACATATTGAACATCCCTGTGCGCTAAAGACACGACTGTCTACCTCTACAGGCAGCGGGTCGGAAAGAATCGGAAATTTAATAAATTAGGAAAGATCGGCAATGCTGTAATTCAATCTGTGGAAACACCAAACAAAACCGGGTTTGTGCAAAGCTAGGTTCCCACCCAAGAAATCGCCCAAGACCCCAAATGACCATCTAAACAATAACCACCATAAGGGAAAGGCACAGCCGAAAGAAAAAAAAGGACCAATAATTTTGTTGGAAAGCGAAGAAAATATTATTCCTAGAAGCAAAGAAAAATCGTTTTGAATTTTAAGTTTGGCAATATATTTTATTTCCATGCCTCAATATTAAAATATGTTTAGTATCCCGTGTAAAATTATGAGCTTTTAAATAATTAGTGGTTTAAGTATTCATTATAATTGTTTGACAGGATTTCCGAATATTGCTTAGAGAGCTCTTTAGGAAGTATAGAAGGCAGTTTGGTTTAATAGACTCCAAAACGATAGCCAGGAGTATTAAGAAAAATTGAAGATCCTAATAGTAGTTGTGTTTCTATTACAAAGTGATAATTGAACGTTTTTTTATTTGAAGGGACAATTAAAGAACATTCAGACCCAACTATAGTAGATTGTATAAGTTTTAAATAAATTAAGGTCATGATTAAAGAAATCAGAATGATGTGTTAGATCCTTAAGAAGGGAGCGGTACAGGTACAATGAGGTGAGTGGAAAAGGGTGAGCGGTACAAGGGGTCACACAAAAAAAAAACCCACTTGGAACTATGGTATGTGATCACGGTAGGGAGGGCGGCTGAGAAGAAAACATCATCCTTCGTCGTCAAGTGTGCTAGTGTGTGTGTTAAAGTATCAGTTTTTGTGTGATCCTCATATAAAGAAAAATATTGTGTATGTTCACAGGGCTGAGGTAAAGGTTTGGAATTAACCCCGCCAGAGAATAAGCCGGGAGAGCTAGCCGGTCGCAAATCGCCTCGGCGTTCGTACAAGAAATGAACTTATAGCAATTTTTACGTAATTTTTTTCGCCTATTGAATAGTCTTTAAATTTTTCCCTGTTCTTTTTTATTGTTTTCTATGTTTTTCTCCTGTTTTTCTTTTAATCTATCGCTTATCTCTTTTCTTCCGCGTTTCATTTCTTCATTACCCCTAAATTTTTTACTAAAAAATATAGCTGATTTTATGAAATGGTAGAGTGAATTGATGAGTTATATTCATAAATTGATTTTGTAAGTAGATCATGAAATGAAGTATGAATTTTTTCTGTCTTTAAATATCTCATTATTTCTGAGATAGTAGAATGGAATCTTCCTACTTGTCCGTTAACAGAGCTGCAATATGGAGGTATAGCATAAATATTGATTGCGAATTGATTTTTAAGTAAAAATGTTATTGCGGCCGAATTTAAGGACTTATCATTATCTATGACAATTGAATTTGGAACACCAAATGTTAGAACTAATTCCTTAAAAGGTTCTTTTATGTCTTCTATTGCTTTAGATTTTAAAATTTTGAACTGCACATATTTTGAAAATTTGTCAATTGCTGTAAGAACTAAATTCCTTTCTGTCGAGTAAATATCAACGTGAATTATTTCTCCGGAATTTTTTGGAATCGGTGTAGTTTCCAAATTGGATTTGTTGGGATATCGATCATACTTTGTTCTTTGCTGTTTTTAAAATGGTCAGGGTAAAATTCCTGTGTGATTCCCATAATCGATTCATTTGTGAAAAGCCCATCAATTACGCTTGGATTTAAATATATCTTTACTCTGAGGTAAGTGAATTCTTTATTTTTTGAAAGGAATCTATTGCATCTCTACTTAGGAATACATTTCTATTTTTGGATGCGTTCTTTGAAACGCGTCCATCCTCCCCTCTTAAAAGGGATGTCAGGGGTTTAGCCAGTTTCGCATAATCCTGAATGAAACGGCGGTAATATCCCGACATGCCAAAAAAAACTTTTTAAATCTTTCAATGTTTTAGGTGGGGGTATATTACTAATGGCATTCACTTTCTCTGGATTGGCCCTAATGCCATTTATGCCTAAAATAAATCCTAAAAACTCTACCTTTTGCTTTGCAAATTCACATTTATCGAGCTGAACTTTAAAATTTGCAGACTATAATATTTGAAAAATTGTATCTATATTTTGGAAATGGTCATTTTCATTTTTGCCTAATATGATTACATCGTCTATATAAACGTAACATGTCTTGCCTATTTGATTTCTCAAAACATCATCTAGGGGTCGTTGGATAATTGATGGAGAACTTTTCAGCCCAAATGGGAGTCTCATGAATTCGAATTTTCCGTTGTTAATGGAAAATTCAGTTTTTTCAAGGTCACATTCCCTTAGAGGAATCTGATGAAAACCGCTTTTCAAATCTATAACAGAAAAATATTTATTTTCCCCAAGGTTGGCTAACATTTCATTAATCTCTGTAATAGGACAAAGGTTCTATTACAGTACTTGAATTTAATTTCCTATAGTCTATCACCATTCCATATTGTTTTTCCCTGGATGCATCCATTTTTCTCGGAACAATTCAAACGGGTGCGTTGTATGGCGATTTGGATGGTCGGATTATACCATCGTCCAAAAGCTCAACTATTTTATTTTTTAGTGACATAGGATAAGGGCAGGATTTTGAATAAAGTGGTGAATTACTATTTGTTCCAATTTCTCCCTGGACACGAGAAGTATAAGTTAGTTTTTGATTCGGTTCTGAAAACAAATTCGGGTGCATTTTAATTGCTTTTTCTAGCTTTAGTATCTGGGGTTTGCTCAAATGATTTGTTCTTAATTCAATTTTATTTACAGATTGGGAAATATGCTAATAAATTTTAATTTTCCTCGAGTCTTCTATTAACGTGTACTGATTTTTTATATAAATTACTGCATCAAGTTGTTTTAGGGTGTCCTGACCGAAAATACCGTGGAAAGATTTTAAAGAAGGCGAAATATAGAATTTTATTTTGTGATTTAGAAAATTAAAAAGATTTACTAAAGTGTGGTGTGTAATCTGTATGTTGCCTGAAACGGAGTTCGCGAAAAAAGGTTTTTCATTCGGAATTAGTTTGGTTACAAGAGAAGGTTGAATATAATTCTTGTTTTTAATATTTCATCATTCTCCGCTTTGCATTTGAAATATGGAAGCGGAGAGTGTGTCAGCCTAAAAAATGGATATCTGACAAATCTTCCATTCGAGTTCTGTCCTGTTCACTTTCCTGAAGATAGCTTTGCATGCCATCTTGATTTTCATCTTGAATGACTTGCTGTTCATCATTTGCATAGTTGTTGGAGTCATCAAGTTGGTCATAGAAATTATCGTTGGAAGGAAGTTCGTCATTCATTCTTATGTGAAAATTTCTCTGTAGTTTGTTATGTTGCATTGGAGTTTGTACAGATTGAGGTATGGGCCTTTTGCCGTAAAATTGATTCGTTTAACGCGGCCTATTTTGGTAGTTTATATTTTTTGACTGAGAGACTGAGAGGTATCGATGTCCATTGGTTCATCTCTTCGTGGCTTTGGGACAATAGGTCTTGGTGGTGGACGTTGTTGAAAATATGGAATTTGTGGTTGGAAATGTTGTCCATGTTGGTTTTGTAATTGGATATTTTGTTTGAAAGATTCTTGGTATGGTCTTTGATTATTCTGATATTGAAGTGTGTTCCATTGCTTTGCGTAACTAGGCTGTTGTAAAGTAAGTTCAGGATAAAAAGGTACTCTGTTCATATTATCATTTCTCTTTGGTGGAGCTGGTGGCAATTCTTTTCACGGTTTTATGTTACAGTAGTTATATGCGTATTCTGTTTTATAACTCTGATTCTTTAATTTTATGCATAAATGTAGAGCTTCTGGTAAATCTGATGGTTCACGGATTGCTAAAAAGTTTAGGAAGTCTCCATTGAGACCACTTATAAACGTGTCGAGTGCTCTGTCGCGATATGTCTGTGTGAGCAATGTCGCTGATTCCCTACTTATCTCCATGCGTCCAATTTTATTTAATATTAATGAAAGTTGACTTTAAACTTCCTGATAAAAACTTTGAATTATATTTCTGCCCTGAATTAGTGATGTCATTTGGTATTCTAATGTTCCCAAATCTCTTTTGTCGCCGTAATGGAGTGTTAAGCATTTAACGATACTCTTCCAATTCAACGGAGTATTATAAGATTCTAATGCTATGTCTGCGTTTCCTATAATTTTGTTGCGAATTACGCTCAATATTGCAAAATATCTCGCGGATCCCATAGTGCTCTCGTAAATTTCCAAGACCCTTTCAAAGCTTTTTCGCCAAGAATTGAACTCTGCGGTGTTACCTGAGAATTCCCTCAAACATCTGACAATGTCAGGGATTTTATCTAAGATTATTCCTATGCCTTTCTTCTATTTCTATGTCTGCTCTATTGCGTAAGTCATTGTCTGGGTTTTGTTGCAATTGAATTGCTGCTCTAACCTAAATTTACTATATGCGCTTGCATTGCAACATTCATGTGAAACTGGTCTTGTTTAGGAGCTTAGTCGGGGTTAAGGATAGCTGGTCATAATAGATTTGCCGTATTTGACATGGTTAGAGATTGTTAGGAATTGCCAGTTTTTCTTTTCTACTTCAATTAAATGTTATAATATAAGCAATAAATAACTTTTTTTCGTTCTTTTATAAAACACCAAAATATTAGCAAGAAAAGTTAAACTTTCTTTTTGGTTTGAAAATAATAAAAAAAAATTTTCGATATTAAAATAAAACTAAGTGATTTAATTTGCTTCTTAATTGAAAATTTTTTAGTTAAATCAAATTTAAATTTAAATTTAAAAGGATACACACTTTTTCACAATATTTTTGTATTTAAAATTTCTGGATTTTTCTTATTTTTGCTTTTTTTATATTTTTAATAATGAGGATAATTTTTATAATTAATTATTTAATTATAATTAATTGATAATTCAATTATTTTTTAATTAACTTTATGATTTTCTGTTTTTTTTTGTTCCTTAAAGGAAATTATTAGATTTATTTAATTTTTGCAAGATTTTTTTCTTCTCTCTTCTCTCTCCCACATGCTTACTACCGATAGTTTTGAATGGTTCCTTTTTGTCTTCGTTGACAACTCGTGGTTCTCCACTATACTCAATTGTAGTAATCGTTGTCTTGATAAATTCAACGATGATGTGTCCAGCAGTGAGCTACTTAAGGTCGGGCTGGAATAGCTTTCAATTTGTCCTTTTATTTGTCCAATGATGAGCTTCTTAAGGTCGTTGCTGAAACACAGAGCAAGTTGTTGCCTTATAAGGAAAGTTATGAAAACTACATTTTGTTTCTAGTTTTTTTAATGTTGTTCATCCGCTTTGATTTATTGTCAAAATACAAATGAATTTATTTTCAATTACAATTTTTGTTTTACTTAACTTAATTCCAGTTTTTGCTTTTCTCATTAAGACTTTTAAGCAGAGTCATCACTTTTGATTTTAAAATAAATTTTCCGTTGAATTATATTTTTGTTGCGACATAATGCCAGCAAAAATTGCTATTTTAATTCTTGAGAAATAAATTGACAAATAAGAAAGGTAAGTGAACGGAACTGAGATTTAAAATTTTTTATCATTAACTTGTATGTTGATGACGTTCTAGAAAGTGCTCACAGTATAACATAGGCAATGCAGTATCGCGATGAACTTATCAAAGCTCTGTCTTCTGTTGGATTTAATCTTCGTAAATGGACTGCGAACGTTCGTGATCTATTAGAAGATTTACCCCCGAACTATATTTTAGATTCTGACTTTCTGAAGATTTCTGAAGCCTTGTGATACCGGGTTTGCGTTGGAATGCCGAGAAAGACGTCTTCTTTTTCTAGCCTGTTCCAACCCTTTTCGGAACTACATATACAAAACGGTCGGTTTTTGACATTATTGCCAGATTGTTTAATCCTGTGGGATGGCTGGCCCCGAAAATTACTGTAGGCAAAATAATAATACAAGACATTTGGAAAGACAAAACCGATTGGGATGAATGTTTGAAACCCATCACTCCGAGCAAATGGCAAGATTTTGTCGGATTACGGTGAGACCGACAGGATCGAAATCCCCCGAAGGGTGGGCTCTAACCCACTTTTCGAAATGCAATTTCATGCATTTTGTGATGCTTCCGAGAAGGCATATGCGCACTCACTTTACATACATATTCAAAATACTGACGGTCGTATTAATACACATTTGCTTGCGGCCAAAACGAAAGTGGCGTCAATCAAGGTTGAAACCTTGGCCCGTCTAGAGCTCTGCGGTGCATCTCTATTATCAAGAATCGTTGAGACTCTTCGAAAAGAATTGAAATTCGAGAGTATTCAAACATTTTATGGGACAGACTCTACGATTGTCTTGTTGTGGCCCACATTTGTCGCAAACAGAGCATCCTCAATACACGAAAAACTGATAACTGGCATCATGTCATTTCCCACGATAACCTTGCTGATATCGCGACTCGTGGCTGCTTAGCTCGAAATCTGATTTCAAATAATTTGTGGCGGAATGGCCCCTCGTGGTTAAGGCTTCCCCGCCAGGAATTGCCTAAGCCAGCTTTCAACATTATCAAAAATATGGAAACTTGACGAATTTGCTCCCACCATTCCCAGGTATCGGCCTCCGAAGATATCTTGGCACGGTTTTCAGATTTGCCTCGAGCTATGAGAGTGCTCTCTTATGTATTTAGATTTTATCATTGAATACACCCGAAACATAAAAGCTCACCATCGTTCTCGTCATATGACTTGGAACAAGGTGAGATCAATTTCGTTAAGGAATGTCTGATAATTCTGTGTCAACGAAGTCATTTTATTGAATATAGTTACTTAGGGAACAAGGTTCGAATTTCTCAAAGAAGTCCCCTACTCGTTTTCAACCCTTTCATCGACTCCAAAGGTTTAAAGAGAAAGGAAGGGCGCCTTACGCGTTCTTCCACTCCTATCTATGATGAAAGATTTCCCAAAATTCTTCCCTATAACGGGCTATTCACCGTTGAACAAATTATGTCCGTTCTTCCTCCAGAAAGAACTTCTCTTTCTCGCCCGTTTACATATACAGGTGTCGACTTCGCCGGTCCCTTTGATATTAAATCATATATAGGTAGAGGTTGTCGTATCACCAAAGGTTACGTTCTCGTATTTGTTTGCTTTGCGACTAAGGCAATTCACCTTGAAACCACCAATGATCTTTCAACGGATTGTTTCATTGCAGCCTTCTCGTGTTTCTTTTCGCGAGGAGGTTGCCCCGCCAAAATGTATTCCGATAGCGGAACAGCCTTCGTTGGGGCTTCCAATATTCTTGACAAAGACCAAGCCCAGTTTCTTCTTGACGTGAAACGCCAAGTTCTTTCAAAGGATGCGCTTCGGCTCGTGGAATGGTATTTTAATCCCTCTGAAGCTCCACACATGGGCGGCCTCTGGGAAGCCGGAGTCAAAAGTTTTAAAATTCACCTCAAAAAGGTCTCTAATGCCCAGAAATTTATGTTTGAGGAATTCACGACAATGCTAGCCAGAATTGAAGCATGCTTAAATTCTAGGCCTCTAAGTCCCATGTCAGATAATCCAAATGGTTTGGCCTCGTTGACCCCCGGACATTTCCTTATAGGCTCTGCTTTGTTGTCGCCGCCTGAGCCCGTTACAACTATCGAATCACTCAGTTATGCGAATAGATGGCAAAAGCTAAAAATCCTCCTTCATTCTTTTGCTCGGCGATGGGAGGAAGAGTATTTGGTTGAACTCCACAAGCGTAATAAGTGGAATTATCTCCAGAAAGATTTTGAAGTCGAAGATATGGTTATCATACGAAATAACGGTTTTCCTCCAAACGAATGGAAAGTAGGCAGGATCGAAAAGATCTATTTAGGCCCCGATAAAAAAGTACGGGTGACCGATGTACAAACTGTCAACGGCGTTCTTACTAGACCTGTAGTGAAGCTCGTACTACTACCCAATCCTGAACAAAACTATTTTTTTTTTCGTTTCTGTGTCGTGCTCGTCCTATTTTCTTCTATTCCCCAATTTAGAACTATGTCTGCCCCACCGCATTGTTTAACGAATGATCGCCTCTTCAAGGAAGAGAATGGTTCGAGTACTGCATTAACTGCCCAGTGGAATCCCACATGCTTAAGAACTGCCAAAGCCAGGAACGATGCCAGGAGTGTTTAGCAGAGCACCACACCATGCTGCATCCTGACAGCCACAACAGTAGAGGTGCCAAGGCCCCCAAAACCAGCAAACGTGGCAACAACAACAACAACAATAACAACAAGAATCGCAGATGCAATCGTCGGGGCCAATCGAACAACGGCCCTATCGAAACCCAGCCCCATGGAGTGTCCCGACCAACCACCCATCAACATTGTTCCTGCCAATCAGGATGTCAAAACGTGGACTTTGGCACTACTGGCGGATCGACGCCTTCCACCATCGTCATCCACGTCCACGCGAGCCATTAAATATGCATAAATTCTATGTCTTGTGGTAGTTCATTTTATGTTGAAGCAATATAATTGAATTCTCGTCCACTTGTATATGGGGCCCAGTCTATCTCCTGCTTACCTCTATATTGCACTACATCAAGG
Source organism: Philornis downsi (assembly GCA_019455685.1). NCBI lineage: Eukaryota > Metazoa > Arthropoda > Insecta > Diptera > Muscidae > Philornis > Philornis downsi. Next base: position 2,911,129 of record JAHXMU010000683.1, on the reverse strand, counting down.
GTGGGCAGGATGTTTAGCTGGGCACCCTAATAGTTTGTAAGTTTAAATTGTTACTCATTAAAACAATATTGAATTGTAACGAAGAACGAAAAGAAAAGGTCAAAAAGGCATTCATTCGTTTGTTTTATCAGCAATAAACACGAATTTAAAAAACCCAAAATTTACTTGTGTTTTTATTTTTCTATACCCTACGTTTAGATAATTAATTATTCTTTCCCGCAATAACAACTGCAATTTACTGAACTTAATTCTCATCACTCATTTGTAAGTTATTTTGAATTGGATGGAATCGATTGAATAATATGACTGTAGGAATACATGGGTTAAATCAAATATCTTGTATGAGTATCGAATTAGGGTTTTCATTGACAAAATTAATTTTCGATAAATCTATTCATTTCTATGGAATATACCCGAAAGGGTGAATTCAACATAACTGCTTGAAAGATATGAAGCTAAGAATATTTGGATTAAATTGAACATTTATATGGGAGGTACCGTGACAGGCGTGGCCGAACTACACACAAGCGGTAAAGTATGCATGTAAATAGTTTTCAATCCAAATGCCCCAATGTGCATCGCTGTAAATTTGTAAGGATTCAATTCTCTGCATTAATTTGCACATATATGCGTTCACATACATCCGTCAGTTGGATAAGGTATGTATGTTAAAAGTTTTCCATTTTCATTCACTGCTGCAAAATACTTTCAGTGACTCTGCACCACGTCAAAGAAAGACTGTTGGGTTGTTTCGGTAGTTAATAATGTAAATTTACATTGCGGGAAGTGAATACACACAAATTTCAAACTATTACTTCTTGATAACTAATATTAGTTCTAAGTTTTCCTTCCTAGCAAAAGAAAAGATTTATTAAATTTCATTATTACAATAATTGCAAGACTTCACAGACTTCAACGTCAAACATTTTAGCGATGTATCAGTTAAGTTTATTGCACATAAGACGAAACAACAAAGAAGAATTGTGATGTCTAAAGAGCAATCACGGTGAAGAGCGTGGATTAATCGTAAATCCAAGAACCATTACTTCAAAACTTAATTTTTTGCCTTAACAGACGTTACCCACATTACCTAAAGTTTTGGTAAATATTTCTTTGGTAACTCTGTCTTAACAGTTGCAATCGTAAAGGAGTGATGTTCTATATTGGTTAGTGGTCGTGTTCGAGATGGTTAAGTGGCTCATTTTTATTACTTGTATGGTCCTGATGGCCTAACAGGCGCTAATATTACAATTTAACAAATTACATAGTTTAACTTTTTTATAGTAAATTAAAAAAAAATGCAGCAATTTCAATTAGTTAAACTAGCACATAAAGACTCTCACCCAATGGCCGTTTGGCAAAATTTAACATGTTTTCTTTATTGAAACGGCAAGGTCTAATCTAAACATTACACAGACCAAACGGATGCAAAAAGAAGCTCGATGCATGGACGCAACACGAGTTAACACGAAAGAACCTCGTGGACTGAACTTCCATCTAGAATTATCCTCTGTTCTCTGTCCTCTGTACTCAGAACAACACCAGACCACTTACATCAATAGTGACTCGCCAGAGGACCCGGAAGCTTGGTTGGGTTGCTGACACCGCCAACATTGAATAATTTTTGCGTTTGCTCTGGGCAATTCCCAGGTGATTTACCAGAAAATAGGATAAACAAAAACAATCCAGTATCTATATTAATTTTTTCTAGAACAGTTAGTTATAAATTCTGAATATTCTTAATTCTGAATGTTCTTAATAGAATCAGTCTACTGTGTTGTAAACAACCATGTCAATTTCCTCCTTGATTAAGTTTAGATCAGTGTTGTGGTAAACACCTCTTAAGACCAAACTAGTTTTTTTAAATTCTTTCGTATTGTATGAATACGATTCAACATTGTTCTTCTTTAGCAGATTCATCATTTCGGCATGAACCTTTACATATAATTTGCTTTTATATTTATCTGAATTTACAATTTTGTACATAATATTATTTTTTTTCAGCTGGTCAACAAGGTGCCCTATATTTACGTTATATATGAAAATTGGTGGACAGAACGATCCACCATTGTCTTTTACATGTTTCTCCCCGTTAATACAGGGTGGCGCAATAGAACGTGCATATTTAAAAAATAGATTAAAAAATAAATATAAAAGGAATGGTTAAAATAAATCTAAGGCATTGTAGAGTAATAAATGCAGTTTAATTTTTAAAAATAACATCATCTAAATGGTGACCCTCTCTACGACGGCACTCCTCTAACCGCAAACGAAAATTATTGAAAACTTTATTCAGTAATACTGGTGTAACGGCTGCCATTTCACCACGGATATTCTCCTTGAGCTGAAAGATGATTCTTGGATTATTACTGTATACTTTGTGTTTGAGGTATCCCCACAAAAAAAAGTCAAGAGGCGTCAAGTCTGGACTACGTGGGGGCCATGGGATATCACCTCTTTTCGAAATCAGTCTGCCAGGGAACATCTGCTTCACCACCGCCATGGAGTCATTTGATGCGTGACAGGTAGCTCCATCTTGTTGGAACCAAGTTCTGGAATTCACTATTCTTGAACTTTCAATTTCTGGAGCCAAAAATCCGTCCAACATCTCAATATAGCGTTCCGTATTATACGTGACGTTTTGGCCCCGGGCATTTTCGAAGAAAAAAAGACCAATTATTCCTCTGCCAGACATTGCTGCCCATACTGTCACTTTAGGACTATGCAATGGTTTCTGGTGTTTGACTTTGGGATTTTCACTGTTCCAGTAACGACAATTTTGACGGTTTACGAACCCATTCATAAGGAAATGAGCCTCGTCAGAGAAAAGGATATTGTTAAAATTGGAAAATCAATTAAGCATTTCATTAGCAAATGCGAGCCTTGCTATGAAGTCAGACTCTTTCAATTCTTGTGTTAATTGCAGCTTATATGGATGCAGTTTAAGATCCAATGTTAAAATTCGTTGCAAACTTCGTCGCGATAATTGTAAGACAGACGATCCCTTGCGAGTCGACATTTGAGGATTTCCTCGTACTGACTCCATAACTCTACCAACATTGTCTTCGGTCCTAGATGTTCTTGGGCGACCATTTGCTTGTGGTTTAAATGTTGAACCGGTCTCTTCAAAACGCTTTACTCATATTTTAATTAAATTAGCACTCGGAGCTTCACTAATTCGCCGTAGTCCATATTCAGCACAATATAGTCGCCTAGTAGTAATATATGAACGAGAATTCTCGTAAAATGCGCGACGCTTCCCGTCGAAGTGATTCATAGCGACTAAAACTCCATGAGCCCGCCAATCCAACGATGTAGGCGCCCCCCGCCCGTGCCTTTTCTACCCCGCAAAAAAAGATGATGCAATACGCACGTTCTATAGCGCCACCCTGTACTTTTGCGATTTAGTGTAGTTTTAGAAAAAAAATCGGTTGCAAATTGCAGTTTTCCTAGGACACTGAATCCATTCGGCAGTTGACTCAGGCTTACCATTATTTATATTGGAATCTGCCTTGTATTTTGCGGATTTTGCCCTCTTGCATGTGGCCAACTGAAATCAGATAATGAAAAATCTTCATAGTTCATTGATTTGGCGTTAAAAATATCTGCTCTCTATTTTCCATGAGCGGATGTTTGATCTGGAAAACAAATGTTCTCAGTTACTGGAACTTTTCCCTTAGCAATGGCACCCGTTGAATTCCCAGAATTCTTGTAGAGTCCTGTGCCTTCATTTGCAGAAGAAAAGTCATCTTGAAAACAAGCGTCTTACACTAACTGACCCAAGCTTTGCTTTGGTCTTTTTGTTCCGATTAAATTCTTGTCGGGCGGGAGTTTATCCGGAGCTTTAGTAGCATCCGCAGCATGGGATGGTTTGTCCATCACCAATTACCAATGATATTTGCCGATTCGTTACTGAAATAAATTGGAAAGGTTTTAATTTGTTCTTAAAAATGTTATAGAAACAAAATTTCAAATTTATTTTTTTCTTAATTTGACAACAAACACCACATATCTGAACTCAATCAAATTACAATCGAAACTCTGAATTTATAATGATAAAAATATATTCGATTCTATTAGTCAAAGCTAACTGATCAACTTATAAGTCAACTTTAAATGTATGTAAAAATTTGAAAGCTTACTATAAATTTACAATGATAAAAGTATATTCTGTATCGCACATAGGCTCAAAACGATACGAACGATGATGCCTAAGAAACAAAACAAAGAAAGTCTCTAGTTAGAGAATATATTTTCCATTATCCGCTTAAATTGCATTAAATGAGAACAGCTGTCTAAGAAAAAAGTGACATTTTAACTCCACTGTAAAATATAAGACCTTAAAAAGCAAATTTTATAATATTCATTTGTAGTGTCATGTATAGATGATGGAGTGCACTTGAGAAATAAGTATTTTCTGTAATCAATATTATTTGAACGGCAAATTAATGCAATGGGTGAATTACATGTTACTGTATCCAATCATTTAGAGCTTACAGAGGAAAGATTGTGTTTCAAAGGCATCAGAAGTGTTGTGATAATGTAGCCCACTTTCATTCTCACGCCCAACATAATTGCAATGGAATAAAAGATATGAGTTTAATACTATGTGGATTAAATTGGACATTCTTACAAGAGGTAGTATAAACGGCTTTGTCACTCGACCGATTTTTCTTCAACTTTGAAGCCATAATATCCACAAAATATGTAGCCCCCAAAATAGGAATCACAAGTAAAAATGTAGTTTATCTTGATCGGCCAATTTGTTTGGGAGGCCGAATCAAACTGAAACATTTATATTTCCCAACTATGGCCTAGCAAAATATTGGGCTAAGACTTACGACAGTTATTGTGTCTACGACTGCTGATATTTGCACACCTATCGTACTTTTGCATCGGCATACAAGTGAACAGTCTTGCTGTACAGTAATGCATGATAAAAGAAGCAAAGTTATAACTTACTAAAGCCTTTCGCTTAGAAATTCTAGAGAAACTACTGATTTTTGTAAGTCCGTTACTTTGTATGGAAGGGAAGAACCTGAACTTGCAACTGCAGTTCATTTTCATTCCTAGAACTAAATCTACTAAACGCTTGTATGCCACATTATGAATTTAGTGCAATTGAATGGCATATACCAACATGGAATTACACGAATTAAATAAGTTAGTCCCGGTTAATTTTTTTGTTTTATTTAATTTTTCCACAATACAATTCACTTGACAAAAATGTATGTAATTTAATCGAACTCAGAATATCTACTTGAAAGATATGATCCCAAGAATATATTAGTTAAAAATCGCATTTTTATGGAATATACCAGAGGAGGCGTGGCTGATTGGCCAATTTTCATCAAGTTTTACAGAGCCTTCTAATTTCAGATTATACTGGAAAGACTGAATTTCGGAAAATCGACTAATTTTTATCGGATATGAGCTCAAGAGTATATGAATTAAATTGGAAATTTGAGTAGGAAGTACTAGAAGAGGAGTGACATTTAGTCGACATTTCAAAATCTGCCAAGCATAATAAACCAACCAAATAGAGAAAAATTTTAGTCACAATGGACTACGAATAAGAAGTAAAACGGAAAAATTTAATTTCGGAAAATCAGATGATGGAAAAACACAATTGGGTGTACCAATGTAGCTAATTTGTAGCGCTCCGGCTACAATCTGGCAATATGCCAAGTTTTAAGAAGTTTCATAAAGACTTACGGCGGTTATCGTTTCCGCCAGCCAGCTAGGTAGCCAAATAGACAGACGGACATGACTTAATGGACTTTGATGAATTTTGAAACGTATTTTGCTTGGTATTTTAGACGTCTCTTTCTGAGTGTTATATTTTCGCCGCATCAAATTACAAAACCAGTTTATGGAAGATAATGTTTTTATTTTTCTTAAAATAGGTCTTATACGAGTAATCTAAATCATCGAATTAATATTTACATTAATTTAATACCAAAAATTTAAAGGCGTTCTTAGGATAGCCTGAAATGCATCTCAAACCCTGGTCCGCATTGACAAAAATACTGACAGTCCATTTTCACAAGCTCTCTTGAACCGAACCATTCATCGTCGACAGGAATAGCTGGTACTTATTGAGTGCCAGATCCGGAATATAAAATGTATCCCTAATACCCTCCCAACTAAGCTCCTGGAGCATCTGGCGAGTCACTATTGACTTGTGTAGCACTGCCCTGATGGAATATAATTTCTCCCCTATTGGCCAATGCTGGCTGTTTCTGTTGGATTTCTTCCTTCAGACGACCCAAATGCTGATAGAAAAGACTCCTGGGCAAACGAAATAGTGTTTATATGTATGATACGGTCAGAATTGTCGATTTACGTTATTTTATCGACATTTTTGACAACTAGCTTTCCAGAGCATAGTGCATCCTTGACATCAAAACTACCGGAATGGAATAAAAACCAATATTGCGAATAATTATCTGTTATAGTATCAGTGCCATGAACTCTAATCACATTTTCAGCCGCCAGACTTCCGTGTTCGTCTCTACTAGTATCCGTCCTAGACACGCGTTCAATGTTAAGTCACACAGTCGGAAAACTCCCTGAATAGTTTTTTGGGTACGAAATCTTATTACTTGAACACCAGACAGCACCTATACAACGTTAAGCTATCTATTGGGAAAAATAATGGAATGAATAGTATACTAAGGGTATCCCAACAAGATCGCAAGATTTAAATTTGGAGCTATTCGAAGTGTCATTGTTTGATATTTGAACAATTGTTATTGTTTGCTAGTAGAAGGTACGAGGTTAGTAAAAATGAAGTGTTACACGAATGAACAACGCATTCTCATTGTCAAATTGTTTTACCAAAATGGTGAAAGTTTTGCGACTACAGTTCGCAAATTGCGATCAATTTGGGGTCACAATAATGCACCAAAAGGGTCCACTGTGAAGAGATTAATGAATAAATTTGCCAAACTGAGCTTGGTGTCTCCAAATCCACTATGCAGCGAATTTTGATGAAAGATTCGCATCTCCATGCATACAAAGTTCAATTGATTCAGGAACTGAAACCAGCTAACCATGGACAACGAAGGGAGTTCGTTAATTGGGTATTGGAGAGACAACATGGAAATGCTGATTTTGCCGATAAAATCATCTTCAGTTATGAGGCCCATTTCCATCTTGATGGCTTCGTCAATAGGCAGAATTGTCGCATTTGGGGTGAGAAAAATCCTCAAGTGATTCACGAGAAGCAAATGCATCCTCAACGTGTCATTGTGTGGTGTGGATTTTGGGCTGGAGGAATAATTGGACGTTTTTTTGATGAAAATGAGGCATATCAAGCGCAAACAGTCAATGATGTTCGGTATGGTGAAATGCCTAGAATGGAAAAAATGAATGTGGAGGGCATGTGGTTTCAACAAGACGGCGCCATATGTTGTCATATAGCCAGAGAAACAATTCAATTGCTGCATCAGTATATTAAATCTTGCGTTCTTGTTGGTACCCGCTTATATGAATATATTATATGTATATA
>JAHXMU010000683.1:2847407-2903216 GCA_019455685.1 Philornis downsi | reverse complement strand
ATATTATTCACATTGCCTATATTTTGGCCTTCACTAGTGTTTGTAAGATATTGGATACTCAGAAATCATTTCTCTTAACTATCATACAGCGCTCATTTACATACTGCATTCCCTGCTACTAATTATTATAATTTTTTTTAATAATCCAATGAATTTTCGTGATTTGAAATTGTAAGACAAATAGCGTTATGGAAAGCTCGTTTCTTTTGAGGTTAAATAGAAGTGCTTTTTTGTAGTCTCACCGTTTGCATAAATAATAACTAGTAAGATAGTACGTTCTGATTTCTCACTAGATCCTAATTAACTACGACTTTTACCAAAAATTTGCATTAGTAGTTTGCGAAGCATTCGGTGTTTTCATGATAAAATTTATTTAAGAAGAGCGGCTTATCAGTCCACTGATCCGATCCCAGTGTTGGGGCTGCCAACGACCACTAGGCTGGTGAGCTGAGTTTCAGTAACAGAAGTTACCTACTGGTCTAAGGCGCATCGGTGTTGGCATGCCATTTAGGTATCTCAACTAGTCGCTTTCTCAGCTACTCCCAAGTGAATGACATTCAGAGAGTCCAAATTAGAAATTTACTCATTCCCCAACGTTGCAGCCAATTGTAACGCGTGCAGTGAGGGAACGCTGCAAAGAGAAGAGAAGCGGAAATAGAAAGGTACAGAAATAGAGGTGAAGCCCGAAAATTCTACCAACGATAAGAGGTACAGGGTATGGAACAGGGCTACCCTCCTGTGAGGACAGCGAGGGAAATCTGGTTACAAATACGCAGAATGTGCTGCAACTATGGAGAGGACATTTTTATGAGCTCTTAGTTTCGGAAGGCAGCACGAGTGAGGAAATCACCGCAATTATCGACGATGGCATAAATTGCGCAGCAACAAAGCTGCGGGCGCTGATGTACTGTTGGGGATGATTATAAGAAAAGTTGCAGTTAAAAAGACTCTTACCATCTTTAATAAAAGTCATATGTTACTCGCATATGCAGATGACATAAACATTACTGGCCGAAAACTGCGAGATGTGACTGCAGCCTTCTTAAACATCGAGAAGGAAGCAGCGAAAATAGGTCTGGTGGTAAACGAGAACAAAACAAAGTTATTGGTTTCAACGAACAAAAAGTCTACTCGTTTGGGACGCTGTGCGAACGTTGACAACTATAATTTTAAATTGGTGGAAGAATTCATTTACATTGGTTCCGCTTTAAACAAAATGAATGATGTTGGCATGGAAATAAAGAGGAGAGTATTGCTTGTTAACAGATGTTACTATGAGCTAAGCAAGCGATTCAATGACAAACAAAAATCCGACTGTACCAGAAGCTGGCTCTACCTGCCTTGTTATATAGTGCAGAATCCTGGGTTACGATGCAAACGGGTAAATCAGTATTGGCAGTTTTCGAGAGGAAAATACTACGGAAAATATATGGACCCATCATCGTTAACGGAGAGTATCAGCGTCGCATGAACAATGAGCTGTATGAGCTCTATGTCAACATCGACGTGGTCAAACTCATTAATATACAACGATTGCGTTGGCTGGGTCATGTTCTGCGGGTGGTCCCGGAAAGTTTTCGACCAAAACTCCTTTGGAAAGACTTGGCTTTTGAAGTACTATCGAAACTTGGTGTGGCGAATTAGGGGAGAGGTGTGTAATGGATAAGTATGGCTACTCCAATGGCCACCTAAGAAAAAGGAGAAGAAGTTTGCGAAACATAACATAGCAATTCTATAGAAAAATACTATTTTCATAAACTTTCATTTCAAAATTATTGCCCGTTGGTTGTCTTCGGTTTAACATTTCGCCCTAGAAATATGGTATAAAACAAAACGCCAACAAAGAGAAACCACCACATAAAATTATGAAAAATTATAATTTAATGAAAATGAAAAAAGACTGGCAAATTCGCATTAAATATAATGGACAATAATGAGAATGATGGTACTACTTCAGCGCCGGTTCACAATTCTGTCGTCCGCCGGTTCATCGGAGGACAAGAACTACAGGAACGGCGCACTCCGTCGATTGTTATTTAAACAGCTGCAGACAAAGCTGCCGTTTTTCCGCTGTGTTCCATATTTGGCTGAATGAAAGATTTCTCAGGACGTTTTTTACTTTATTTGCTTTCTTTGGTTTTTCTTTAATAAGCGATAATAAGCACGAAAAGAGTGTCAATTAACGAACCTCAAGAAAATGACCAAGCTAAGTTGTGCAAAAGTAAAATTAATGGTCCTTTGGAGCAAAAAAAGTTCCAACGACCCGACATCGGTGGCGAACAAAACAGCGTGTTGGCTCTACTTTTGTCATTGCTTGTGTTTTTTGTTGTTTTAAGAAAACCCAAAGACACTGGCATTTGGAAACCAAGGCACTTGTGGCACTCTTCGTGCCCATAAACTTCACTTGCACTTTAGTGGGCGAAACTGGCATTATGAAAGTGCGGCGACGGAAAGGAGGGGGAAAATGAGTTGAGCTAAACTTTAAAGTGGCTGCGTTTAAAATAAAAGTGAGGCAAAAACTTTTTCAGAGTGTGTATAAAATGCAAATATATGGGTATGTATATATGAGCATATTTTTAAGAGCACAAAAAGGGTTATGCTGCCAGATTGTCGGTTCTAACTTTGCTGAGAACTTCCCTCCCCTCTTGCCTAGTTGTAAATCTATAGTTTTGCTTAGAAATATTACTCTTTTGTTGTAAGTATTGGAACTTTTAAACTCCATGATTCAAGTTACAAGATTATTGTAATGTGTTTATAAATAAAATCCAGTTCTGCATTACATTGAAAAACATTATTATGTAACTGCAAAAATTGAAGCAAAACATTTAGAGACAATTTTAAATTAAGTTCGCAAATAGCTATTTATTCAAAAGTTGAGTAGAAGTTTTGATAACTGAATTTGGTAGTTAGCTCAAGTGCGTAAAATTCTTTCCCACTTGTGGCCAGGATAAATATTACAAGTTACCTATATCTATTGCACTGATCTCTTAATCCTAGATATTGGAAATAGTAATGTAGTTCATATTGTAAAAAAGGTGCCGTGAATTGACCATTTAAAAAGCAAAAATTCTAGTTGTCGTTAATTTGGTACAACTGTCCTCTGTGTTTACGCAAAGTTTAAGGTTTGAGATTTTTTTTTTTTTTTTTTTTTTTTCTCATCTCAAATGTGTTAGAATGCGTCTATTCTAATCATGCGTTAAATCTGATGACATGGAAATCAGTCAAAAAGCTTCGAAAGCCATCTTCCAACTGAACTGTAAACGGAAATCTCATTTCAAAGTCGAAGTAATGTTGACTGTTTCCTTTAATTATCGCAAATTTGTGAACTTAAATCTCTCCAAAAAGGTCCGACAGTAAATAAAAAATATTATTTGGGCATTGTGTGGCATTTCGTAGAAAGGCTATATATGAGGGAAGAAAACTCTTGTCTTTCGCTGTCATCATAAGCGAATTTCTGACGAAAAGCTCAACAAATATCATCGGAAAATCACCGTATGGCTGTGGCTGAATTTTTCCCTTTTTACAACTTAAATTACCATATCAAGGCACTTGTTTTAAAAGTGTACAAATATTCCTTTATACCTTGGCCCCAAGGAATCGAGCTCAAAATAATGTTTTGCCAGATCACAAGCATAGCTCGCAAATGGGCTATGTGGACGTGCCTCCTCCGGTTCCTTCGCACACAAACAATTCAATTTATCGAAATCCACTTCTTTGCCTACAACACCCGTTTCGTGGGGTGAAGTAACTTAAAGTTTTTACTACCCATGCAGAGGGACTGATTTTGTGAAATTCAATTTGATTCTAATAACTCCTCATACGTAGACTGCATTATCCTAAGAGTTTCTTCATTGTATTGCTGTGTAATGCATGACAAATGTAAAAAAAAAACATCAATTAATCATAACCTTATTGATGTCATTCCACAAATGACCAGTTTCTACCCTGTATTCTTAGGTTCAAATCTCCAATTCAGTTGCACTGAATTCAACTGCATACATAATTTTTTCTGCATTCAATGGAAAATCGTTGTTCTCTGCTTACTTGTAAATGACAGCGGGTATTGCTCCAATTATCGTTGAAATGAGTTGTTTTAAATAACCCACATTTTCATTCATAATAATCCTTCAAGTCGACTTACCGAGGCAAGATGATTAAAACAAGCGCTTATGTTGCATAAGACCGTAACTTCGAGCCCTGATACATCCATTTATCAGAATTTCCTGTTATCGTTTCGACGAATCTGACAAACGCAACGTACAGTCGAGTAATCGATGTTCAGAATATTCGTTAAACAGTAGGTCCCATTGAGTGAGCTTAAAAGTAGAATGCATGCAAACTCAGTGAATGTAAGAAGCTTTCCCACATCACATTCAATGTATGCAAAGGAATTTGTTCTTAATAATCCCGCAAAGAAATTAGGTCACGGTCTCGTGGCCTAAGACCATGTTAACTAGCGATTACTTGACATTAATTTATGTATAGGTACATGAGAATTTTCTCTGGCAGTCTGTCACAATAGCCACGGATGTGTGACTAGAAACACTATCTTGTTGACACCATTCTGATTTGAAAGGGATACGTTTTCAGCGTAGCACAGAAAACAAAAACTCTTTGAACACCTTTAAGTAACATTTTGATAGCGGCATTCATCCGACAACCTGTACTTATCACTACAGGTTCGGAATCTGTACAAGTCCATTAAAACTTTGGGAATTTTAATTTGTCTCTCAAACCTTAGCCAAAGATTGTAAGTGGACGATCTAACTACATCTTTTCCAGATCCCACGAAAAAAAGCACATTTGACTAAAATAGCGTTTCAGCTATAATTCAGAATTTGTCCTAACATTCTCCTATTACTTATAATATCAATATTCTTTGATGCTAAAAAAAACATTCCGTAATTGTCATTCATTATTTGAATGCGGTAATATTAGTATACGGTGAACACTTTAATAAATAAATATTTCTAAGTTAGTTCTTCTTCTTAGGTGGTGACTGAAGTAGTCATACTTATCTATTATACAACGCCCGTTGAAAATAATTCCAAACGCTTCTATCTTCTGCGCTTCTCCTCCAATTCGTCACACCAATTTTCGATAGTACTTCAAAAGCCTGGTCTTTCCAACAAAGTTCTCGTCGCCCTCTTTTGCGTCGTCCATCGAGTTCGTTGTCGAAAACTTTCCGTGCCGGAGCATTTGGGTCCACCCGCACAACATAACCCAGCCAACGCAATCGCTGTATATTAATGCGTTTGACCACGTCGATGTTGGCATAGAGCTCATACAGCTCATTGTTCATGCGACGCTGATACTCTCCGTTAACGATGATGGGTCCATATATTTTCTGGAGTATATTCTTCTTGAAAACTGCCAGTGTTGATTGATGCGCTTGTGTTCTGCGCCATATAACAAGATAGGTAGAACCAACGTCTGGTACAGTCGGATTTTTGTTTGTCTGGAGAGGGCTTTATCATTGAACCGCTTGCCTAGCCCATAGTAACAACTGTTAGCAAGCAATACTTTATTTCCATGCTGACATCATTCATTTTGTTTAAAGCGGAACCAAGGTAGATGAATTCTTCCACCAGTTCAAAATTATAGCTGTCAACGTTCACAAATTATAGTTGTTCCAAATGGGTAGACTCTATGTTCGTTGAAACCAATAACTTTGTTTTGTCCTCGTTTACCGCCAGACCCATTTTCGCTGTTTCCTTCTCCATGCTTGAGAAAGCTGCAGTAACATCCGTAATAGTACTTCGCACGATAGACTGTCGCCCCGTCTAAATCCTCGTTTAATGTATAAAGGCTCGGTAAGACCTTTGCCTGTCTTTACTGAAGACTTCGTGTCAGTCAGCGTCATCTCACAAAGACGTATAAGCTTCGTAGAAATTTCAAACTCGGACATGGCCTCATACAGTTTTTGCCGGGCTATTGAAGACAGCTTTATAATCGACGAAAAGATGATACGTGTCGATCTATTTTTCTTGGGTCTTCTCCAAAATTTTTCGTAGTGTGAATATCTGGTCAGTTATTGATTTACCAGGTCTAAAGCCACACTGATTAGGACCAATCAGGTTAGTTAGAATCGGCTTTAGTCTTTCACATATCACACACGACAGGACCTTGTAAGCAATGGGTAAAAGACTGATACCGTGATAGTTTTTACAAACACTTGGATCGCCTTTTTTAAATACAGGACACAATACACTCAAATTCCAATCATGGAGCATATTTTTCTCGAGACATATCGTATTTGGGAGCTGATGCAGGTTGTTTATCAACTCATCGTCACCAGTTTTATACAGCACAGATGGCAGGTCATCAGCGCCCTCAGCTTTGCTGTTCTTTGCCGCAATACTGCTGTTCTGATCTCTGTTTGGCTCGAAGTTGCGCAATTTATGTCATCATCTATAATTTGAGTGATTTCCTCACTCGCGCTGCCATTCGAAGCTAAGAGTTTACAAAAATGTTCTCTCCATAGTTGCAGCACATTCTATGCATCTGCGACCAGATTTTCCTCGCTGTTCTTACAGGAGGGGAGCCCTGTTGCATACCCTGTACTTTCTATCCTTTGGTAGAATTTTCGGGGTTCACCTCTATCTCTGTACCCTTCTATTTCCTCACTCTCATGCTATTTCGACAACCGCTTCTTCCGCCTTTCTTATCTTCTCCTTGTAACGTCCGCTAACTGCATGCGTTACAATTCGCTGTAACGTTGCCCTATATAGAGAATCCTTTTCCTCAGGCATTATGCGACATTCTTCATAGTACCGGGGCTTGTCTGAGTGCGGTTTCTCATACCAAAGTACGATTTTTGCAGCAGTTGCCATAGAATGCGCAATGCGCAGGATCAGGAGCGTTTAGTTGTAGCAGTTGTGAGAGTTTGGTGGAGCTTCCTTTGTGCCTGGTTACGACCACTTCTTGTTCTGCTTAATCTCGTGCGTTCTTTAGCTGCAACCAGGTGGTGATCCGAGTCAATATTAGCACCACGAATCAGTTTTTATAGGTGTTCCATGTAGACTGAATTTTCCGACTAGTGGCTATACGAGCACTTATAGGGTTAAACCGCAAGACAAGGTGTCTCAGTCTCTTTCCCACAACAAACCCACATCCAAAATCATGCCTTTCTGCGTGACAGATATAGTAGATGTCACAGTTTTTATGCCGAATACATCCTTGTCCTGTCCATCGCATCTCCTAAATGGCGTTAATGTCAGCTTTATATCTATCGAGGACATCCCCTAGTCGAATAGAGGCACCGTCTCTGTGAAGAGTGCGGACATTCCAGGTGCATATGCTTATTTAGGGACGTTCGTCTCATTACTTTCTCTGGTGTTTAGCTACCATCAAAAGAATGTCAGGGAATACTTGCCCGAAGGTCAGAAGTCGTGAGTTAGTCCTACCAACTGCCATTTACACTAATTGTATTATATGCTTAAAGCGATAATAAACACAAACCAATGATGGCGAATTCTATATAATATAATTAATATAACATTAACCTTTGTATATTTTCGCAACAAAATATAAAGTGTAGTAAAAAGAAACGCATTGTTTTTAAATGATTAATTTAATGCGTGAATGATTAATTTAATACTTTGCAATTTTTGTAAGACGTATAAGGTGTAGTAAAGAGAAACTCATGTTATTCATGACATTGAAGTCTTCATTTATCACAGTTTGAATGAACCACTTATATATCAAATATGGAGCGTTTTGTTTGATAGCTTGCTAACCAATTTGAAGATAAAACCCTCGTCCGTGTTAACAAATAACACGGTCAGTCGATTTTTACAAGTTTCCTTTGAGGCAAATTTTACACCAGATCAGCCACTCGCGTGGTGACCATAAATCGATCTCCTTTTTGTATCCAACCCTGTTCAAGTGGTTCCAATACGTTTTTTGAGCAACCAACCGGTTTCTTGGCAATCGGAATAGTGCTTACATAACGGTTGACATTTTTTTACCATTGACCTTACAGAGAGTGGTGCATTTTCGACATTAAAACAATCGAAAAGGAATCGGTGAAACCAAAGTATAAAGACCATAAACAAATTCATATTCTCAGTTGGCTGACTTGTTTTTTCGATCTATCGAAGAAAAACTGTAAAATATTCTGTAAAATTCTATTTTACCATTCCATTCGCACTCAAACAATTATGTACAATGCGAGATGCAGATTACCCCAGACATCTATTGGAAGAATAATAATTTTTTACTATACTTTACAGAAATTTAAATGTTTTTTTTTTCATTGCATTTGTGGTAATGAAAGTTCGTCTTGAGTTCAAAGCAAATCTCTTCCATATAGTCCCAAAATGATTTCACTTACGGCAAATTATTTTCCTTATTATTACTTTAAGCAATCCGTCAAATCTGGCCACACTGAAAAATAGTTTCCTAATGTCGGTTGAAAAGGGATACTTATACAACCACTACCCGCTTGTAGCTAAAACAACTGCCACTACATTTCATAGCTAATGCTAAAGATAGTAATGAAGTTCAGCTTCTTTTTTGCAATTTGTGTCTAACAACATCAGCACCAATGAAGAGCACAGAATATGAAACATTTAGAACAAACGCAACGACAATGATATTAGCGCTGGCTGCAGGGCCATTGTTGGAGGACCAAAAGTGAGAAGAAAACGTGGCAAAAATAAAAAAAAAAAAACGTCGAATGACAGTTTCTTCAAAATGGTCGACAGCTGCATCGAAAAATGTTGCTGCTGCTGATTCTTCGCTTCTAAGTACTAGTGAAACTCTTCGCAAACCGACTCCATTAATAGTTAGATATTCACGTGGAATATGAGCGCGTGAGTGCAACAGAACATAGAAAAAAATTAAATATGAAACTGGGAGCAAAATTATTAGGATATTCTCACTGTGACCCTCTCCCAAAGAACTGGTTCTGGGGAAAAGTGTGTAAAGTTTCTACAAAATGCATGCAGAGTGATTATTGACATCACGTTTTAATAACCAACAAAGTTAGTAGCGAATGAGGACAGGTAAAAGGATATTAAAATTAAACCAAAATAGAAGATCATCGCGGATTTTTGGGAAATTATGTCAATTTTTTTTATATAAGTGTTAACGCTGAGAAATAGCGCTTCGCGATAGTTTCATGAATCAAAGACAAACTTAAAGAATCGTATAGTATAGAATTCAGAATCGTTTTAGACGTACCAACCGATTGTCATATCCGGGGCATGTGTCATGTGTACTGGTTATGGAAAAATACTACAGAACTCCATAACGACCATACTAGATATATTGTTAAAAAAAAGTGGACGCTTTCGCCCACTTTTGTGGGTATGAGTTGGTACATCGTCCACAATACTGTATAGGTAGACCGCAGGTGTTAATACATTTGGTCCAGATTTAACTTTGCCCTACAAATGCAGAAACTACCTTTGTACAACTTGTCATTCACCGGAATTTTGCATTAATTTTATCATTTATTCTTCAACTAAAAACGGGAAAGGATTGAAGTGTATAAATGTTGATATGAATCTTAACTCACATAAACGTGACATAAACCTAACGGTGATGGTGATCATGAAAAAATTTTAAAAATAAAACTTTTTATAGGGGAAAACGGTCAAAATCAATAAATAACGTACCACAATAAACTATTTTTGGCATGGTATACCTTCCACGACACTGTGGGATGCTGTTCATGATAGAAGGAATTTAAGGTTCGTACCATTTATGATAGAAGACATTTAAGGTTTGTCCAAATTTATGGTGTTTAATTAACTTTACCGGTCGACCCTGATATTATTTTAACTATGATACATATGATGGAGTATAACCATCATCCCTTCTTCGAGTGGTGGTCGCCGCGTTGTGCCTGATGAATGTTTTAGATAGTTAAATAGTTAACAAGTCCAATGAAAGCCTCTCAAACTCATGCTCGTTATTGTCGTTAAGCAGTAGATTCATGGTTCCAGCTAAAGGGTGCAATTGCGTTTTTTGAATTTGGGATTATTTGCTTCTACTTTCTGCCTTTATCAGCCAATAACATATATATTATATTAAGCATATAAATATGTTTTTGTCTTGTACTGTAGATTACAAAGCGTCAAGATTGATGACCTTTTGTAAAAGATAAAAGCTCGGAAGATTATGCATAACGGAAGTGGCACACACTGCATTAGTATAGAGTGTCCAAAGGATTCGTCTTTCCTTCCCTATAAGTTCCGCCTATATGTTACATTTATCGAATAACACTAGTTTATTTTATTTATTTAGCCTATGGATAATTAAATTCCTTACAGAATAGCAATAATATTAACATGATATGATTTAAATACATATTAAATACATATTAAATATGATTTAAATACATATACAATTGTGCGTACAATAAGAAATTCAAATAACTTTCCTTTTAATCAATATATTTCCTTTTTTATTGTATAGAAAATACAATTTTTGTTTTATATAACTAATTGGTTTTGAAGATGGCAGACCGGAAATGACTTCTGTGCTCATTTACGCATATGCGGCACCTGATCAGAAAGTAATTCATTGCGGTATCGCCTTAATTGTTGTTTTAATGAAGTGCTTCAATTCAGTCAAATTCCTTGGTTTCGATTTGTACGCCTCTTGCTTGACCTGACCCCATAAATAAGAGTCTGGTGGAGTCAGGTCAGGCAATCTTGGGGGCCAACGGAAAGTGTAATTTCTGGATATTAATCTGCTTGGGAGTTTTTGTTGGAGCTCCGCCACAACCGGTCTGGCGGTCTGTGCAACTGCTCCATCCTGCTGGAAATAAATGCTGTTAAAATGCGTCTTCAGCGTAGTTCTGGGTAAAAAAAAAATTCCTCCGACATCTTTAAATAACAGTTCTCATTGACAGTTGACCGTAGAACGATTCGTGCTCTGCTCTGCAATTAAACTGAATAATAAATTGTTTAAATTATCTCGAGGAAGAGTAAAATCAACCCAATTATGTATTATTATTCAATACAAGCACAGATTGTAGAGCGAGTGTCAATATGGAATGGTTAATAATACTGCAATAAGCTTAGAGGGATATTATTTTGAATAAAAGAACCGGACAATCAGTAAATCCAGAAATGATAAAAAACATTATGGAACAAATATCTTTTCTTGATCAAAGCGATTTCAAAAATACAAGAAGATATCTACAAGGATAAGAAGGGATCGGGGTAGAGAAGGGAAGACAATTTAAGGTAAGTTTTAGTAATAGTTTTTGAATTCTTTCTATCCGATTAAAATAAAACGTGGCTCATGGACTCCAAATAAATGAAGGATGCTTTAATTTTGTTCGTACAAACAGTGCATATAACATTTTTTTAATGAACGGATTAGAAAACTTTATTGAATTTTCGCGTATGAAATACAATGAAGAATATACTTTGGGAACAATGTAATTAATATGAGCTACAGATGTTAGTTTTGAATTACATAGTACAACTATTGTATTTCAAACACATTTGTCAACTCATGATTCAGCATATGTTTCATATTTCAATTCTACAAACCACTGTTCGTTCCTACTTGTTATTGATGTCAATTAATTGCATTCCCTTAATGTTAATGTCTCCCAATTTTCATAAATTCCATTCAGTAGAGCTTCGATGAACTTTGAGGCAGATTTATTTAAAAATATTAAATCAGAATATCCATTTTCCCGAAAGCCTCTTTCAATCCATACACTTTTCGAAACGTGTACCGTATGTGTGTACCTCTGATAAGTCCTCTTATAAATGTGGAATCATTTTATGTTTCATAGGAATACGTATGTATGCATGTGAATGTGATTGCGAACGTGTAAGTGCATAAACATATCTACAGCACTCGTATTCCTTTTGTCAATTTAATACTGCTCTTTATTGTCAATTGCATGCATTCGGTTTAACATAAACATTTTTAACCACTTAATACTCACTCTTTAAGCATACTTTAAGTCTCTCGAAAAAAAAGTTATTGTAACAAAAATCAACATTTTCATTCGGCCCCATGCATTTGTATGTGCGGTGGTTACTCTTTTTTCCCGTCGTCCTCGAGAAAGGCTAAAGTAACACAATTTTTGTGTAACGCTCAGACACATACAGCCACAACACAAAAAGGACAAAAAGGAAACGTATCCATACAAATGCGAAGCGCAGTTAATGGTCGGGTGGAATGTGTATGAAGTTTGCATGTATTCGTGTGAATGTTAGCGACGGTACGTAGTTCGGTTTGTATTTGGCTGGCTGTCTACTTCCACTGTGTTGGGATAATACTCAGCTATGGTTCGGTTAAAAACTGAGAGTATGGCAAATGGTTTTACTTGGTGTAAAATGGCATACTTCATGTAAACAAGTGGCACTCGAGTTAAAAAATGTTTAAAGCGCTTTTTCGCCTTTTTGTATATTTGGTCACTGCTACTTTTGTTGCTGGTGTTTGAACTCTGATATTTTGTTAAACAAATAACAATGAATGAATGGATAGGTAAAGAGACAAACAAACAACGGGCGTTCTATCAATTGGTCAATAGCTTAAAGGATACCCGAAAAGTAATTTATTATTATACATCCCTAAAGAATTCAAGGTCTCAAAATTGTTCGCCCTAACACTGGCACTTATTGGTAATCTTTATTTACAGCCTATAACTGATGTTTCGTTGGTCTTTAACAACTTGTTAAATACTCATTAAGAAATCTGTTTTCAATGAAGATCCATTTCACAAATATTGTGGCTTTGGCAAATGTGTAATATAGGGTTTCCAACTTTGTCGGCATTTCGCCAGTAGCGTTCACTTAAAATTTATCAAAAAGTGCTCCCAAATAAGTTGTAATAGCATTTGTGTAAATTATTCCAACGATGCTTTACCCTTTATAAGTATATAAAGATACTCGTCTATGTTTCAGGGACAGCTATCATTGGTAATGACGGGTTTACTCAAGCATATGCTCCGTAAAGTCTGATAATTTTGATGAATTCTAATAGTAACGGTAACATTTTAAAATACAAAAGCCATGGAAATTATTGATAGCTACTTTACAATTTCATTTTTAATAAAAATATTAATAAATTCGTGATTATTTTTCTAAAATTATTTTTCCATATTTATGAAAAAATTTACAATTTTATTTCAATGTCTCACTAATGTTTTGCCATAAAAAATGTTTTCAACCCGAACCCTAATTGTTGGTTTACGTATTCTTCTCAAACTCACTACAAGAAAGAATAGCGTAAATATTCGTCCGAAATCGGAACAGTTTATGAATTCTAGTGCAGCAAGGATAGCATTTATACGTCCTTTTAATCAAAGAAAGTGCATTATTAAGATATCTTTCTGCCTCTCTAAGAACAGCCAATAATAAATATGTCTGGGAATTAGATATATCTTTGGTAGCAAAATGTCCCTTAAACACAAGCAGTTCATTTATTGTTAATAACACGTTCAAATCTTAAAGTTGAGTGTTTACAGATTTAGGAAGAAAGATTATTAAAGTACAAAAAAAAAAAAAATAATAATAATAAAACCAAGTGACCTGAAGATTACCTATATATATTTACCAACATGAGATCAACGGTGGGGTGAGTGATGTACCGTCATATAATCAAATAAGGCGATGACGTAGAAACATGGCTCCCATGACTTTATTTTCTTTGGATTGCTGTAATGAATACATTTTTCAACACCCGTTGCAATACGATAAAGAAAAATACGAAAAAGGAGCCCAAGTTCCTTGCATACAATATATTGCAATAGCTGAAACAAGCTCTACCTGCGTTTGACATGGATTCCTATCAAGCAATGCCGTCAATTTCGTGTCTTCGAAGGTTTTTCGTCTTTTTTTCAAGTGAACGATGTTCAACATCAAAATCACTGTTTTTAAAGCGACCGAACCAATCTCGACACGTTGTTTCACTTAAACGTTTTAAAGCTCTCGATGAGCTTCAGCCGCCGTTTTCTTCGATTGGAAGAAAAAAATCAATATTTCCTGCATGACGATTATTTGCCACAAAATCCTACGTATTCACACAACCAAAAGTATATGACGTTAAAAGAAAATCACTATTGTGTCGAGGCGGTATGTTTACCATATGCCTAAGCTTAGCCCATGACGTTTAAGTTATGGCAGAATCGACTAGCACTTAGAAGTTGAAGTGGTTTCTAAACGTATCTATCAAATAACACCCTATAGTAACCACTGTACAATTGTAGCTTTTAATTAATGAGTAAACAGTACAATTTTTAACTTTTCATTTCATGGATTTTTCGCCTACTCCAGCTTCCACGACCGTAGAGGACATTCTAGTAATCCACCACGCTAGACAACTGAGTATGTTCGAAGCGCCCTCTTACCACAGGCTGTATGTCGACTTAGCCAATTTTGCAAAAAAAAAGAAAATTTTTTAATATTTTTCAATAATGAAGTGAGATTTCACGAAAAATTTTTTTAAAATGGGTAGATTTTTCCACCATATCCACAATACTACCTTATATTGTTTTTAACTAACGATAAGTGGCAAGATTGAGGACAAAATTCTGAAACTCTACAATTATTTTTAAAAATAACTCCAGTTCATATTTTCAACGGATATGTTGTTGAAAGGATTTCAATGAAGATAGTCATAGATAAAAACTAGACGATTTAACATTTTAAATGCAAAGTCAATTGAGGTAGACGTGAACATTGTCCATCCTGTCATCTAATCTATGCTTTATATTTTATTTCATATTATTCTGATTCACAAAGTGTTTATTGCTATGAAGATTACCTTTACTAAAAATATTTTCTGTTAAAAAAGGCTAGAGAAAATGTTGAAAATTATGGTGTAGAATATATTATACTGGCCCGCAATTTCGTATGCGTTACTCTACATTTTAAGTAACAAATAATTCAAAAATTCTATTCCTCCGCAATTTACTTAGCACAGGAGAGCCCCTTTGCCAATTTCTACGACTCTGACATCTATGGTTCAATTAGAGAGGTCTTATTTTTATTTTTGTCCCATATACTACTAGCTCCTAGTAATTCAAACTTCAGACAATACAGCTTACTTTATTGCCGACCACTCCTTTTTAGTTTAAATGAAAGCATCATTTATGTTCGTCCTTTTTTAGAGTTTTCCCCTGAAAATGCGATTTTCATAAAAGTGTAGGCAGGCCGCAAGAAGAAATTACTTCTCAAATTTATCTTTTCAACTTTACTTTTGAGATCTAGTCTGGTTTAATTTCTAACCCATTTGTTTACTGTTCGAATTCGAATGTTTAAATTTTCGTCAATATTTTATGATAGATTACATACTTTTAACTTCACAATTTCAGTTTTTGTCACCTGACTCCAAGTGGGTGCGTATTTAAGCTCACTTTCTTATTTCTTTATATCTTAAAAGAATGATTTCAAAATACTTCACAACTTTGCGGTTTTAGCTTCAGACATTTTTTATGGGACGGCCAATTTTCGACCTCATAATTCCGCGTTTCATCTCTAGAAGTACGAATCATCTAAAATTCATTTTCGACCTTAACTATACTACGAAAGTAGAATATACAGGCGAAACTTCATGATTTTGACTTTAGCAATTTGATATGAGCGATGATTTTACTTATATCCCTTTTCTACCCGCAGTTACAGCTAAAGCTAAAAATTGTGTTACACTTTTTCTTGTCCCGCTCTAACTTCCATGATTCTAGTTTTACTCCCTCCTTATTGCTCATTTAGTTACAAGCTAATTCTTAATTCGTGTTTGCTCTGGAAGAGGAATACGGGCACCAATTTTCGTGATTCTATCTAATGCCGCTTGGACAGCGAGTTGGTACCAGATTTGTCCTCTTTTACCCTGCTCATAGCCCTACTCTATAAGGGGTATGTATACGAGTACACCAAATTTCATGATTCTAGCCTTAGTCGTTTGGTCTGGGTGATGATCAGTCAGTTAGTCAGCAACGCAACAATTTTACCGGGTGGCGCGCCAATTGTGCTGCAATAAGAAATTAAAATAACTTTTTTTTTTCTATCAATGTATTTTATTTTTTTACTGAATAGAAAATTCAATTTTGTTTTGCATAACTAATTGGTTGTGCAGATGATAGACCGTATGTGTGCGATCCCGTTTGTTTTAATGAACTGCTTCAATTCAGTCAAATTCCTTAGTTTCGATTTGTACACCTCTTGCTTGACATAACTAAATAAATAAAAGTCTGGAGCAATCAGGTCATGTGAACTTAGGCGCCAGCGGAAAGTGTAGTTTTTGGATATTGACTTGTTTCGGAATTTTCGTTGGAGCTCCGCCATAACTGGTCCGGCTATGTCTGCAGTTGCTCCGTCTTACTGGAACCAAATGCTGTTGAAACGGATACAGTTCTGGGTAAAAAAAACTCCTTCAACATCTTTAAATAACGATCCCCATTCGTCCCTGTTTTGTGTTTGTAGCCCTGTATACATACAAAAAAAAAGGAAAATTTAAGATAAAAGATATAAGGTTCTTGTCTTCGGTAATATTTTGCTACACTCTAAATTTGTAAAACGTTTGATTTTGTTATGTATCTACTCTATTGCACTTCTGCGTAGTTCTTCAAAACAACTAAATTTTGACTGAAATTTGAAATAGGTCATTCAAATGTTCATTTTACTTACGTCTCTGGCGTAATCAAGTGATAAAGACATTATCTACACCAAAAATTGTGTGTAGTTGAGAAATAGAAACAGAAATACAAATATTTAAATGACATAAGAAATATGGCAAATCAAAGCTTTGAGGCTCTGCTGTTCGCCAACCATATGGATTTTTTATTTTCTTATCACGAGGTTTATCACGTGATAAACCAAAAATTTTTAAAATCGCTGGGAGTCGGTTTAAGAGCCACATTTCTTTTTTAGTTTTACCCAGCATAAGAATTATAGATTTCTGCAACAACAAAATCAAATGCCACAAGATGTATGAAAATATGTAGAGGAGTACTTAGATTCCGGGAAATAGCTGAAAACGTTTTGGTAATACAGAATGAGAATCAGGATTTCCAATTCGTCACTTTTGTTCCGATAAATCTTTTTAAGTTTGTATCTATTGCAAATGACTATCGCTGCTTCAATGTTAAGTTTTGCAAAGTCATATAAATAATACATCATCACAACAGTATCATCCGCGTTCTTTTGCCATTTTTCTATATCGGTTTTGTAATTTATCGTCTAGCTTTTTGTCCAATATATCCTTCCCGAAATGGCTATGACAGCAACACTAGGATTCACTCATGAGTAATTATTATCTTTTTTTACAAACTGTTTTTATGCGTCACTTTTAGTAGTTAAAGAATACAATTTGTATCTCTCATTCCTCTAATACATAACAGTTTTAGCATTTGCTGTCAATATTATTATTCGGCCAAAGAACAAATATTTTTTAAATATGTAGTCGTATATCTACAATTGAGTTGCAAGCTTCAGCCTCAGCTCGTAAATAAAGTGGCAATAAATGTATCGTACATAATATTTCTATAGATGAAATGAAAGATTTTTCTTTGATTTATTTGACGTTTTTACAAACTTAAGAGTGTCAATAAGTAATTAAAAAAATATTTTAATGGACATTCATCTAACTTTTTCTGCAGAATTAATCCTGATGTGTTGGAAGGCAAAATTAGAGTTAATCTAAAATGTTGCAGGAAAAAGCGGCAAACAATGTACGAGCATAATTTCAATTATATAATGTTATGATTAACTGTTATTAATTAAACAGGGTGGTATAAAATAACCGTAATTTCGCCAATTTTGTCTCAAGTGAATCGGCATTGATGCATGAAAGAAAGCATAAAGGAAGGAATAACATGTTGTCTCCTGAAATATTGAGAAAGAAGTTGGAAAATGCTTTAGCTGCGGCGGCGGTCTCTAGACCGCCATCATTATCTCGGTACAATAAGAAAATATGTGCATCCCCACAAGAACATTATTCAGAAACATGTGATTACTTCTGTTCCACTCACTAGAATGATTACTGATCGCTCTCGCCGCCTTCTAGACTCAAGTATCCGATCTTATTGAGCTCTTGTTGTTGTACATCCGCCTTCTTCACAAATGCCAAAGTAGCGATCGTAGATGGCGCAATCCATTCTGCGCCATAGTCAAGACAGAATGGCTGATGAATATGCCCACCAAGACGTTATTTGAGGATGTTGAAAGCATTTTTCTTTTTCGAAATACGCTGAAATAAAGTCCTTTTCAACAATATATAAAAGTTCGGCACATAGCTAGGTCAGTTGAGGCTGAATTGAAAATTATTTAGTAAGCTGATTTCAAGGTATTTCAGTAAAACCCCACAGTCTCCTGACATTATTCCAGATAATTCTTCTTGTGGAATTAAATTCGTACGATTTAAATTAATTTATTCGAAAGTTGGTTGATGCAATTTCCGATGTGACCTCCAGAGAGTAACGAATAACGAAATTCAATTATTATAAAGTCACTAAGAAGGGTTAATGAGCATGTACCATTTTTTTGAACCAATGGAGGCAAAGAAAGGTACATACACTCTTTACAAAAGTATACTGGTAGCTATAAAATATTTATTATTTAATCAAATTCATTGCATGACTTTCAAAGTAGGCCCCTTCCAAATAAAACATTTATGGCAGAAATAATCAGGACAACTTTCCAGTGTATTTTCAGAAAAAAACTTCAATTCTCCGCCACGAATTCTGTTTTTTGTTTTCTATCGGCTGAAAGTGGGTGCCTAGGAATGGTGATTTGAGTTTTGAAAAGAGAAATATATCAGATAGAATCGTATCAGGTGGTTGTTCGACAATATTTATTGAACTTTTGGCCGGAAATTCATTCAATGTGATAGCACTGTAAGATATTATTGTACGTTGGTGCAAAATGTTTGAGCTTTCTTTCAAAAATCTAGCCTTTTTTCGGCCAATTTGCTCTCTTAAATGCTGCCTTTATGTCATTGATATTTTGACAAAATTTTGGTATTTCGGAACTAGTCGGACAGTAACGCGTTTTATATCCAAACAATCGTGTGCAGTGACACGAATTGATTCGTGAAACGCAGAAAGTTCGGTGGTTATGTCTTTTGAACCTGAATGAAGATTTTAAGTCACCACTTTCTTTAATTTATCGATGTTAACTTCATTTGAAAATGCTGACGGCGATCAGGGCTAAGCAAATATTTCACTACATATCCACCGCTTCTAAATATACCTCTCATATGCACGTGCTTTTAACAAAGTAACACTTTCAGCCATTCTGCACTCAAGCTTCCATTTGCAATACAAAATCTGAGAAAAATGTGTTGTCTGATATTTTTATCCATTGTGAAAACCGGAAAACACGCTTAAAACGAATTGAAAAACAACTTAAAGGCAAATCGTGATCAAACTCCTAGCCAGTACAGAGGACAATTGTGGCAACTTAGTAAAAAACAGGTTTTGGCAACCCCTTTAAGCGGGCTTCTAAAATTATCATTACCCAATGCTTTTTTGACGTAGCGATCGACTCAGAAATAGTTTATGACGATTTTGCTGACCATTGAATTATAGTTTGTCCAATACAAAGTCGTTCCTAAAATATATTCGAAATATATTTTCGAAAGGCCTGAGTACACTGATCTTAATTTTCTATTCGACATATGTTACACTTACAAAAATTTTCTATAAAATATCTAACTTGCATTATTGATGGAATGCGGAGCAGTTCTCAATTTCATCTAGTCCGCCTTCAATTAACCAAATTTTCAGAACACTATCTATAATACCCTCATGTGTAGTTAAATTTCATTACGTACGCAGATTCATAAGAACATACAAATTGCATTTGTTTTTTTTCTGATAATTTTCTAAAATTGCCGTACAACTACAACAGAAACATCAAAAACGCATACTGGAAGTACTTTCCATCACTACTCACTTATATATGAAATGAAGTGTACAGAGGAGAAAACGACTAGATTGGAAATTCTATGGGTTTTTACAAAACAATATAGAACTAAATGTATTTTAATGGAATCATAAAAGCACTTTCAAATACAAAAACCAATTTTCAATTAATAACCAAAAAACAACAAATTGATTATGTAAAGCCCTAGATTAAAACCGCAAAGTTAAACACATAACTTGCAAAGAACAACATAAAACTGAAAATTAAAATAAAACATTTTAGAGAGAATATATGTCAAAAAAATATTTCTGTTCGTTTATTCGTAGCAAGCAGTTTCTGGTGCACAAACACAAAGAAATGCCTGTAAAAGCAACAACAAAGGATCTAACGACAAAGCTAAATAAACTTCAATGGCACATTACAAACAGGACCTAGAGATGCTCCTATTCTCTGTTTGTTCACAAATACCGGCATATGCAGCTGTGGCAAACAGACTGACAAAATGACCACTTTAACAATAAAACTTTGCGATGCTGCTATCTCAGACTTTATAATACGGTCCACTAGAAAATTCAACGATGGCCATAACGGAAGCATATTTCTAAAAAGTGCAAAGGATATGCTAAAGGAAATTATTTCACATTAGCACCGACATCATGTTTGTGTTAGTAAAGTCAACATCGCCTGGGCGACAATAGTCCAAATACTCTCACACATACAGTTAAGCGTCACTACTGAAAAATACACGCCCAAGGAAGTAAGGAGAAGTGAAATGTAGTTACAGGACTCGACCTACGTTTACGTTGGTCTTAGAGTGGAGTGTAGGATTATATTAAAATTAAATCTAATAAAAACTATTTTGCATGGAAAACAAAACCGAAAAAATGTATTTCAAAATATTTTGTACAAAGCATTTACACACACACATCTGTGCAGTGCTATTCAAATGGTCTCGAATTTGTAGAAGGATGATTTGCATATGTTCTGCTTTAGAAAAGCAAAACAAAAAAAATGGAATGGATAGAAAGTGTAAGGATTATTCTATGCTTTGAAGCTATTTTATCCATATTTACCACATGCATAGGGCAATGTAGTAGTGGAGTACCAAGTGAACTTTATTTAGGAAGTTAAGGTTGCTCCAATGGTCATTTTGAAATGTCTTTATTACTATTTCTATTCTGTTAGGGTTTAATTTTACGAAAGTATTTCATGTGTTTTTTTTTTTTTTTTTGAACGCATTGCTGCTCTTTCACCAAAAAACGACTCAAACCTTAATCAAATGTCAAGGGTCTAGTCTACAACCGGCTTATTCTTTATGATTTTTTTTATTAAACAGAACAATTCTGAACCAGTACAGAAATTTCAGTCAGTCGGGGTTTTTGCATTAGTTCACAAGTGCGGGCGGTGGAAGAACTGACAATGGAAGTGACAGTGCAGCCTAGTTTCGTTCCCAGAACTAATTTTATTAAAAGCATGACGTTTACCAATTTTGGTTGAATCCAATGCAACTGATTAAAAGGTATGAAGCTAAGAATATATGGGAAAAAGGGGGCATGGTCATTTGGTTGATTATCCCCAAAATTTTATCATATGAATATACGATATAGAAATTTAGGCTGATGCAGTATACGAACTAAGAGTAATATAAAAAGAACTGAATTTCGGAAAATAGGTCAATTTGTATTTTTTCTGAATTTAGTGAACCATAATAAAAGATATGAATAATAGACACAAATTTAAGTCGCTACAATTTAGGAGTTACAGAGAAAAAAATTTAATGTAGACAAATTGGTTAATTTGTATTGGAGGTGCCAGAAGGGGCAGATCGATATAGCCCAGTTACAGGTCCCAGCTGTGACCTAGAAGTGTGATCTAGACTGTGCAAAGTTTCATGATTTTCCATAAAAATTTCCGAGGTCTATGGGATAAACGGACATCGCCCAATCAATTTAAACCATTCTTCTTTGAACCATTCACGTATTAACCGTGACGTTTTGGCCCCGCGCATTTTCGAAGAAAAAAGGACCAATTATTCCTCTGTCAGAGATTGCTGCCCATACTGTCACTTTAGGACTATGCAATGGTTTCTGGTGTTTGATTTTGGGATTTTCACTGTTCCAGTAACGACAATTTTGACGGTTTACGAACCCATTCATAAAGAAATGAGCCTCGTCAGAGAAAAGGATATTGTCAAAATTGGAAAATCGATTAAGCATTTCATTAGCAAATGCGAGCCTTGCTATGAAGTCAGACTCTTTCAATTCTTGTGTTAATTGCAGCTTATATGGATGCAGTTTAAGATCCAATGTTAAAATTAGTTGCAAACTTCGTCGCGATAATTGTAAGACAGACGATCTCTTGCGAGTCGACATTTGTGGATTTCCTCGTACTGACTCCATAATTCTCTCAACATTGTCTTCGGTCCTAGATGTTCTTGGGCGACCATTTGCTTGTGGTTTAAATGTTGAACCGGTCTCTTCAAAACGCTTTACCCATATTTTAATTAAATTAACACTCGGAGCTTAACTAATTCGCCGTAGTCCATATTCAGCACAATATAGTCGCCTAGTAGCAATATATGAACGAGAGTTCTCGTAAAATGCGCGTACGCAAAATGCGCGACGCTTCCCGTCGAAGTGATTCATAGCGACTAAAACTCCATGAGCCCGCCAACCCAACGATGTAGGGGCCCCCCGCCCGCGCCTTTTCTACCCCGCAAAAAAAGATGATGCAATATGCACGTTCTATTGCGCCACCCTGTATATGCATATGTAGATTAAGCGGCATTGAAAATGTTTTACTGTTTCACCAGTTGAAGTTTTCCATTTCCTAACAACGATGCTTGTTCTGTTTATGTGTTACTTAAGGTTCGATTTGGATTCAGAACATATTTTTTAGATTACCGTTTGGAAATAATATTCGAAATTTTAGGTAGATGTAGTTTTGATTCGAGTGACTGAAGCAAAAAGAAAGCGGATTTCTAGTTTCTAAACTTCACCGTTCTGACTTGCCGAAATTATATATTTGAATATTATCTAGAAAGTGTCACTGAATAGTTGTTACATGGATTGTAAGAGCGCTTTAACGATTTTTGTGCAACGTTGAACTTTTTGCATCCATACGAATATGTAAACTGGGATAAAATTTTGATCCGATGAGACGGCGTTGCCTAATATCTGATCGGCTTTTCTTTATTGATAATCTCTCTCTGGATTATGTTCTCTAATTTACCACCACTTATAAGTAATGCACCTTGCAGTCATATTTTCACATTACCAGATGATGTTGTTGCCCACATTTCCGCGCAAAATGATAAAGTTGGCAACCTGATATTGCAAACATATTTGTTAGCAAAATAATGAAAGTCTCTACATACATTGATATACTTAAATACATGCACATACAATTATAGAAATGGCCTGAATATGTCTGCATTGGCATATTATGTTGTGCCACCGTCAGTTGTTGTACGCCACATCACACCATGCATGTTATGTGTGTGTGTGTGTGTGTCAATCGTTGTTTCCAAAATAAAAGTTTTGTTTGTTTTCTAATTAAAATTGCAGCTAAAATAATGCTCTTTCAAATCTAACTACTGTGAAGTTGTACCAACTTTTTTCACTGCAAACTCTTCAATGCACGTTGCAACCATTTGGTGTTTATGAAAGTCTTTATCAAAATGATGGTGATACCAAACCAGAGGGAAGGGAAAGGCAACGACAAACTAACATTTTGGGCGAAAGGACGAAGTGAAAACAAACATAGATGAATATATGAAAATATACAGTAGAGTAGAATCGTTATGAGAGATCTCTTTTGTAAATTTTGTTAATGGGTACTTCCAAAGTGAAATAGGCAAAAAATTATGTCTTCAATTCAAACTCACTCGTTCTACGGAAAACTTAATACACTTCCAACTCTGATTAGCAGGAATTCTAAAGCGTTTATCTTAGGTTTAAATTGGTTGTAGATTAGTTAGCAAAGTTCTCTGAGTAAAGCAAATGTGCATGTCATTAAATTACTAAGAAATATATTAGCAATCATAATGCACTATCCAACATGCAATAGAGAGAAAAACACGCGAGTATGCGCTTTTCTTTGGCTATCTGGGAATAAAATACCTTTCTTCAATATATTGTGGAATTGATTGAGTATTAACATTTTACATTAGCGAAGCAAGCATAACTTATCTCGTATTGCACTGTTACAGGTTGAAAATTAAAAAAATATATATGTATGTAATAAATATATATTATTAATAAATGTATATTACGCAACAGAATTTCTAACTTCTTGCGAATTTGTGTTTTATCTAGAGTAATAAAGAAAATTTTGAATGATTACCATGTAGCGAAAAAGAGAATACTAAGCAATAGTAATCAACAGTAGGAACAGTATGTATAATGAAATATATAGGTATAATGCAATATATAACATATGTACTGTATATAATTTATATAATATTGGAGTATATATATAGAATGACACGCGAGTTTAGCGTATACTCGCGATGATGTTTTGATGAAGCCGTATATATATA
This sequence comes from Philornis downsi, assembly GCA_019455685.1. NCBI lineage: Eukaryota > Metazoa > Arthropoda > Insecta > Diptera > Muscidae > Philornis > Philornis downsi. The sequence continues at coordinate 2,878,832 of JAHXMU010000683.1, read as the reverse complement.
TTTATATATGTACACACACATATTTATATACATATATATGTATATAATACATATACATAGTCCTGACATATGTTCTGTTACAAATATAAAACGCGATAAAAAAAAAAAACAATATTCATATTGTATTCAAAATTATTTCATTTATTAGAAGACAATATTGGTTATTAAAAAAATTGTATTCACTCGAAATGGCCACCTTTTGCTTTAACACAAGCTTTCAAACGGTGTGGCCATTGGGCTATAGCCGCACGTACGATTTTCATGGAGATCGAGGACACTGCTCTGGTTAATGCTGTTTTAAGGCTTTCCAAATTTCTGTGGGGAGTCTTGCAAGCCATATTCTCCAATTCTGACCACAAAGCATAATCCAGTGGATTGAGATCTGGACTCCCTGATGGCCAATCTTTTGCTGCTATAAAGCCAGAAATATTGACTCTGAGCCACTCCTGCGTGGTTTTAGCTTTGTGTGCAGGAGCAGAGTCCTGTTGGAAGATCCATCTACGTCCATTGAAAAGGGTATTGGTCAAACCCTTCACAACACCCTCTAACACATCTTGTCATTTTGTTTGTTGAAAACTTCTTCCACGGTAAAAATTTGCTCATCCGTAAACAGAATGTTTTCATGGCCATTGTCCGCGTGCCACTGCAAAAGTCGCTTGTATCTTTCCAGCCTAATTTTTTTAGCTGAGGCGTTAGAAGATGCCCCGTGGACCGACGATAGGCTTTCATATGCAGATCATCCCGAATCAGCCTAGACATGGATCTGGTTGATATATCCAATTCCTTGGACATGATTTTCTGCTTTCTAAGGGGATTTCTCCGAATTCTTTCACGCACTGCCTTTACTACCGCACTCGTACGGACAACGCGCGGGCGACCACTTTTTGGCATGTCTTCTACTCCAGACAATTCGCCGAAGCGAGCAATAGCACGATAAACGAACATTCTTGATATTCCGAGTGGTTTTAGCAACTCGAAAATTTGACCAGCACTCTTTCCGCACTTAGGCAACCCTATTACGCCGACTCGATTCTCTTTAACGCCCCACTCCATGTTAATAGGTTGCAAACTGAAACCAAAGTGACTAGTATTCTTCACTAATCAGTGCATGTGTTCTAAAAAAAAAGTTAACGGTTCTATTCCCGTAAGAAGTTTTGAACGATAAGCGCTGGAAATTGTGTAACAGAACATATGGCAGCACTAGGTATGTACAATAAATGAACTAATACGGAGCATTAACTCCAGCAACATGATTTCTTGTCAATTGTAATGTTATTTAAAGTAGTGACATTTCGTAAAATAAAATAGCAGGGAACATTAAGTATGGGTGATATCGCTCGCTTTTATTATTCCAAACCTGTCATGAAATATACTCGTATGTCACTGATAGCAAAAAAGACATTAATTGATAATTGTCTACAACCCTTTACTGCACGGTAGAAACAGTCAATTTAGGACAAAACAATCTTAGAAACAATGTAGAAAAAGAGTTGCCCGGAATGTAAGAGTAATATGAACAGAAGCAATTCAATTGATTGTGTCGAATTCGGCCATAAGTTTCACCTAAAGTGTGCGTCCGTCAATAAACCGAATGTACCACAGTCAACGCTTGAATAAAAAAATAAAAAGGGCAATGGTGCACTAGACTTTTTGTGTAGGAATTGTGCCAGCGTTCCACTGGATTACAGACTACCCAATGGGCAAAAACAAAGTGGATGAGGCAATTAAAGAATTGACAAATTTATCACTGCATACTGTTAAATCCGATTAAAACTGAGTGACAATGCCCTGAAGAATATGGATTATTGTTCTTGGATCCGCAATAAATTTGTACATTTCGTGAAATTTAACGCAATCTGTAAAAGAGATGATTTGGTGAAGCCGTATTTCATATCTCGCAACATTCGTCTACACCAGTTGATTGAAGCTAATATTCAAAAAAAACAAAAAAAAAAAAATGAAAATTTAACCCCGATGGTAATTAGCTTAAAAATTTTTAAATTTCGCATTTTTAACATAAACATACCTCAGGCAAGATTTACTCTTCCAAATCGGACTGTAATATCGTCTGTTTCAACAAGATTTCCAGCTTATTGGCAGAGAGGTGCAAGATATTCTTAATAAACATTATATTTTTTTGAATTCTCAAAAATCAGTAGATAATTAAATACGACTTTTTAATATGAATTAGATCAAAGCTAACTTTTGATGAAATCTACGTATATATGAAAAGTTTACATTTAAACTAATTTCAAAATACATAAGAGAAACAATTTTTTTTTTGTACACAGTTTTTCGTACATAAATGCTTAAAAATGTATATCAGATATTCTAAATTATTTTTTCATGCTCGGCCTAATTATTGGCCTATGGCACCTGCAAGAATTAGGAGATTCTGTTATAAAAATGAGTTTAAATGGCAATCGCGACCGTCATATTGGCAAAAGTTCTGCTAATGATAGTGACCTTAATTCATCTAACACAAATTGTATACATATTAATGCACAGAGCATAGTGCCGTCTTCAAATTCAGTTAAAATGAAGGCAATTAGAAATGTTTTGGAGAATAGTAAATTTGATATTTTGTCTATTACAGAAACCTAGCTGAGAAGCAGTATGCTGGATAGTTATCGATGGATACAATATATATAGAAATTATATAATTATGTGACAGAGGCGTTTGCTTATACGTTAACCATAGACTTAAGTCGAAGAGCTACTTGTAACGAACGTAAAGGTGTTTGAAGCTCTAATTATTGAAGTTCAGTCTGATTCATTTGCAAATATTTTCGTAATATCAACTTTCAGCTATAGATTCCCATAACGCATCTCTGGAAACCTGGTTTTTATGGCCTGATGTGTGATGAATAATTCTGCAAAGCGAGCTTTTCGCTCACCTTGTAATAGCGCAAATGCAGCAAAAAGAAACAAAAACTATAAAATCCCATTTTTGGGAATTTTTTGAAGTCTTTTTGGGAATTATGAGATTTATAGTAATAAATCTCCACTTTTTCTTTCAGTTTAGCATTCGCTTTCTTTTCTATGAAAGCAAAATTTCATTAAAAAATATTTGTAAATAAAAAGTCTTCCGCGAATATTACAGTTCTTATAAATTTCATACATTTCTGAAAATCAGACACACTGATATACACTCTGATATGTCTACCTTATATAATATTTTCCACATGTAAAATTGTTGAACATAAATGTAGCACCTCGCTTTGAAATTGACATTTTCTGCTATAAAAAGGTAGCACATACCTAATGTTTGAGTAATATAATTTTTTTTTCGATTTCACAAACCCTTTATTTGGTACAGGAAAATAGGAATAGTTTTTTGATGTAAAAAATACCTGCAATGAATATGTAAAGACTCGCAATTCATGTTTGACATCAGTTCTAATAAGTTATCTATGACTAATATATTGAAACACGAGTGTAATACTTTGTGTTCTATTCTATTTTAAAATGCCATAATTCATGTTCAGGATAAGGTCAATCTTGTATTGCAATTTATTGAAAATAAACATCAAATTACAGTGGATAAATTTATAACTGTAAAAATCGAAAGCTTCGTAAAATAGTTTAACAAAAATTGGAATACCATTACGAAATTCCGGCAGAAATATTTTCAATGGCTGAAAAATATATGAAAAAAAAACTATGTGGAAGAAAGAAGATCTGGGTTCGGAGGCCATTAAAATTGCTGATGTTCTTCCAAGCGCATCGCCTAGACGGCCAAAACGAATTCTTCAAACACCATTATTTGAATCAATGTTTACTGCGGAAGAAGCTCTTGCTCTTATGCAGCAGCAGCTGGGACTCAGTCGAGATGATTACAAAACTTAACAGAAAAAGTTGCCGAAGATTTACCATCGTATACCGCAGTACAGGAAACAAAGAAAAATATTATACCAACTCCTATTGTCGTACTGGTCGAAGAGCAAGTATTAAGGTCACCCCATTGCTCGAAAATATAATTCAAGGATAGTTTCACTCCTTACCACAGAGCAGTTGAAAAAAGTAAATAACTGTGATCTGTAACTAATATACAAATTGGGATATCATGGCTATTCACTGGTTTCAGAATACAAACAAATTAGATCAAGTCAAACACATTCTGAATACAAAAGAGAGAGAAAACGATAAATTTGAAGGAAGAAACCGACAAAATTAGTGCAAGCTCCAGGGTTGCAATAAAATAAGTTGTGATAAAATTGATTTACTTGTTTTTTGATGTCCCAAATTCGTGTTATGACTTAATCTATGTGAACGTTAAATAGTGTTGTCTTGTGATGTTAGAGGGGGAAAAATGTAATTGTTTTTTTTTTATTTAAATAGACGAATCTCCTGATGAAGTCAACAAACAATTGACGAAACGTTGGGACATTATAATAAAACAAGCTTTTATTTAAAAACATTAAATTATGTGCTATCAGGTAAAATGAAGAGAATGTAAAACTATTTGTTTAATATTTTTTTTGACATGAAATTAACCACGATCGCCGGCAAAGTAAGCAACGCTGTAACAGGAACATCATCCAATTGGAATTGTTGCGTATGTGGAAGAAAACACAATTTTCAGATATATCTAAGAAGAGAGTAATAAATGAGGAAGTGTTCAAACTCGGAACATTTTCTGGGTCTGGCGCAGCATTTCAATTATAGGAGATTTTCAGAAAATGGAAGTAAATTATTTAAAAAAATGAAGAATGGATGAACATGGGAGCTATCGAGAAAAGACGAATTAATGAAGAATTTAAAAAGCAAACTGGATTAAATATTGACAAACCACTTGTAGGGTATAGAGGTACAAATAAGAGAAAACAGCTAGTCAATTTTTTAAATAATTTGAAACAACGTAAAAAATAACCGGAATCAACAAAATTTGACGAGTTTTCCGCAGAAATTTTAAAATTGCTCGTAACGCTACATCCTTGGAGAGAAATGAAACCAACACTTCATAAATTATTATGTCATGGAAAAGTAATCATTAAAAATAATATTCTTCCCTTAGAGGAACTTGCAGAAGAATCCCAAGAATCGAGAATTCGAGACTTTAAAAATGTTCAGGAGTTTAGCACAAGAAAGTATTCTATAATAGAATAATAAGAAAGTACTCAATAATGTTATATTATCATAAAATCCTGTTTTATCAGGATTTGCTACAGAAATTTGACATTAGAAAATGTTAATGAATTTAAAGATTTGTTGTACCTTTCAGATATAGAATGCTGCGAATCAAATTATTTCACAAAATTAAAATATCTATTTATAAATTTAAAAATACAAATAAAAACATGCCCTTTTGGAAAACAAAATTACATTGCGATAAAAATTAGATATACCTCTTCATAGTGGAAAATATAAATTTCACTGCGAGGTGTTAAATTTATGTTCTATAATTTTACACGTGGAAAATATAAGGATATAATAGGAATTGTATTTACTTTTCAGAAATGAGTAAAATTTCTAACAATTGTAAAATTCGTGGCCTTTTGACAAAAAAAGTGAAAGAATAGTTTCAACTGAGTTTTCGTGGAAATGTAATGATGAAAATAATGTTGTAAAATTTTTAATTATAAATATTTTTGATGAAATGAAGGTAATGGGTATTAAACGGAAGGAAAACGTAGAGATTTATTACTATAAATCCCATATTTCCCAAAAAAAACTTTCAGAAATTTCAAAAATTTAATGTTTTTTATTTTTTTCTTTTTTTTTGGGATTCGCGTTATTAAAAGGTGGGCAAAAAATTCTCTTTGCAGTATTATTTACAACACAACGGGTCAAACAAAAACTTCCGTTTTTGATACCAGTGATACGGGAATATGGGAATCTATGGCTGAAAGTTGATAATTTTATTATAAATTCAAATTTTAAAAAAATGTCCGAATATGTTCAGCAAAATATAAATATAGTACACTTTTCCCAACACGTTTCTTTTCATAATTATAACACAATAGAATATGGGTACTTTTCAAAAGAAAGCATAAAAAAATTGGGAAAAATTTGATTCCACTATTATTAAAAAAATGAACTGAGATTGCTAAAAAACAAAACTGGTTATTTTAAAAGTCGAATAACTCCTAAAGTTTAGGAGATAAAACACACACAAAGTAATGTTTTTTAGGATCTCGACTAGAGGAATACACACAGGGTAAATTTTTAATCAGATTGTAGTCTTTTTCAAATTCCATAGAACCCTCTTTAGAAGTATAAGACCGAAATGTAAAACCTAAACTCGACTACACCTCTGCTATAGCCATAGATAATCTCAACAAAATCGAACCACCGTATATTTCTTTCTATTTTATTTTTCTTATTTTTTTCTTTCAAAACCACCCATTGTGCGATGCCTTCCATTTTTATTCTCATAACTTAGGTCACCAAATGCGTAATGTGTGAAATTTGAATTCAGCAAGCTTTATTGAAAGATATCATTGGTCATTTATATGGAAAGTATTATATGTATAAGAATTGACGTATGAAGAATTGATATGTATGAAGAATTGATTTACAATGAACAAGAATCTAGCCTACTGCAGAAATTACAGAGGCAAGATTAAATTTCATAAAATCGCCCATTTGTATGAGAATTATCAGTAGGAACATGACAATGTGGTCCGTTTTCATTCGCAGACTCTACTTTAACAAACCCTTAACGTGTATACAATTTTACTGAATTTATTTCGATTGAAAAAGTTATGGCACTGAGAACATCTGAGTTAAATTGGCCATTTGTATAGAAGGTAACAATAATGGTCGCTCGATTGGTAGACATTGCAAAATTGCAGTATAATGGATAAAAATTTAGCTTGATTCAGTCTACTAATGAGGAGTTACAGAAAACAAAATGAATTTTATAAAATATATCAATTTCCATAGCAGGTGTGTAAATACAGTCTATTTAAAATCACCGTGAAATATTAGACTGTACAAAGTTTCAAGGATATTCATAAAGACTTACACAGTTATGGTGTCTACCAGCCAGGCGACAAACATTGCTCAATCGATTCAAAATTTCATGAAATACAGTTGGTCGAAACAAATTTGATACTTTAAACGCTTACTTTGGGTATTATATTTTTGCCGCATTAACTGATTTATACCTTTATTCCTTCGGGGAAGGTATATAAAGAATACAGTGTATGTCAGAACAACCAACCTTATTTTCCAGTTCCAAAATTTTAGGAACGTTTAAACAAAGAATCCTAATAAAGTCAATAAAAGTTTAAATTATCGACAAACACTTAAACTATTTGATTAAAATTTGTAAAAAAAAAAATATTTACTATAAAATAAGTCACTGGACAGTATGGAAACATTTCTGTACATTTCCGTAACGAATGCCGAAAAATAATTTACAACTCCTGCATTATGTTGCGATAAATGCCAGAGCTTATGTGAATATCCAACTAGTTTCAGGAATTCTTAAATCGTATTCCATAAGTGCGGGTTAGTGGCATTAATTAAAAAAATTCAATTAAAATTAATTAAAAATTAAAATTTTCGCAGCAATTTTGCATTTTCCATCCGTTTACTTGTATCGTACTTGTAAACGTGGTATAGATTGCAACTAAAGTAAACCAGGAAATGGGCGAACACATTTTTTGTATAAACAATTTGGCACGATGCTAATCCACGCGAAGTCCACCAAGTGCCAACAAATCAGAAAATTACTGTTGTTGACTGGTGTTGATTAGAAGCCGTCATCATCGCACTTCTTTCAAAACGATGATGGAATTGCTATCACTGTCAAAGGGCAAATGAGAACCAATTTCTTTGTGGGCACATTTGGATTATATAGATGTGAACACCAATTAATCCCAGCAGAACGGCACTAGATGTCCCACAGCTATTGCAACGACAGAAATTCTGCACGAAGGATTTGATCCTATTGAACTTTTCCTTGTAGGGTTTCCTTAAGTCGAAATATCTTCAAAATCAAAATAAATCTATACGCAAGAGTAATTGGAAATTTTACTCTCCGAACACCGCGGTGGTCGTTTGAATGATGTCGTATTCCTTGCATAAACATTCGACATAAAACAACTCACTTTATTCAACTTTAACGTCTACCCGTCCATAGTGCAAACCATTTAATTGCAATTATTAAAAAAAAATTTGCATATGCTTCAGCACAAAATGAAGAAAATATGAAGCAAAAAATAATCATTGGGTTGTGATGTTCTAAATATTTTAATTTATGCAAAATAATTATTGATATTTTACAACAAATGAAATGATTTTGCAAAAATGTATCTGTTAATACATACATTCATTCTTCTTAAAAATTTGCGTGATCTATAGAACAGTTCGGCAAAAAATCAATAAAAACGAAATTCGCTCAAAAACATTTAACCAGCCATAATTCTCACATAAAAGTTTGTGTTTGTTTCTGACTGTCCTCAATCAAAATATGTAATTTTTTTTATTTTCAAAAAAGTCCGACCCTTAAAAACCATGGACACACGTTATAAATTTCAACACCGAAGCTATAATTTTGATTTAAACTTAATCAAATTTTGGACATACACATTATATACAAATTAATTGCCTAAATAACGCATAATCGCTTTTCGAAGCCACAGTTTCGGTCAAAATTTAACTGTATTTTGTGTACATACCCTGTTTGTAAACTTGTTGAAAATGAAATGACAGTCCAAGTTTTGGCATACCAAATGGATCGCCGAAGCTCCCTTTTACCAGTCTAAAAAACTTACTTTTTGCTAAAACTTAGTTAAGTTGAACACATATTTAGTTCGACTAGGAAATGAAGAATATTGGCCCCCATATTAAGACAAAACTACAATTTTAATTTGAATTTGAACAAATTTCGAACACATACCGTTTGTATAATTACAAAACGAAACAATGGGATAGGTTCATATTTTGATGCCGCAAACCGGTAGCTCCACCAAAGCTTGCACTTTAACAAGAAATATTTGTAACAGGAATTTGTCCATATTGTGCACCTGAATCGCAATGTGATACTATTGCGCTTTGTATTAATGCTTCCAACAGAGCTATTTTCAATGCTTCAGCGCGATTCCTACCGCGCAGCTGTCCAATTGTGCACTTGTTCGACTTTACAAATGCCCATTTATTCTAAACCTTTTCAGTGGTCTTTTATGCCATAGAGATGTAATTAGTATGCCCGACGAAGCTGATTGTATGTATTCTACAGATAACCTTCAGTTTTCCGGTACAACAAAATATACGATGATGAAAAAAAAAATATATATATTTTATAGAGTACTTTTCATCATCATATAAAAGAAGTTTTTACAGTTATTTTTTAAAAAATACCCCTTTCAAATGTTTCCGAGCTATATAATGGGCAATCTAGACTTCAGTCTCTCCGTTGCGCTATCGCATTTATTTGGGATAAATCGATCTGATAAATCAATTGGAAAAAAGTGACTTGCATACGCTCAGCCATAGAATGTGGATGCACTAACTTTGTGCTTAAAACCATTTTCATTTCGCTCTCAGCCGCCTCAAGGTATACGAGTATATGATTTGGGACGCAACGCATCAGGATTGAGCCATACCAGTCTATCCGTCTGCTGGCAAATTGATTCAACCTAACGAAATTTTGACAGTGGTAGCATTTTTTTCAAATCATGCAGTGAGACAGAAAATGGTATCTGGTACCCTAACATACAAAATGAAGATTTGACGAAATATCGCTTTAAGCAATTAATTTGGGATTGATGTACTGGATGTGCGTACAATTTAGCAAAATATACTATTATGCATCATTTACATACAATAAATTATAAACTAACTGATAATGAGCTAATATAACTTGTAGTGACTGACTGTGGCGCGATGGTTAATACACGCGGCTATCGTTCGCATTGTGGCGGACTCAATCCCATATACAGTAAACTATCACGGCGAGCACTTCGAGTAGTCGAATAATCGACAAGTCTAGTTAATGCTTCTCAAATTTTAACTTTCGAAATCGCCGTTAAACTGTAGGTCCCGTTGAGTGAGTCTAAAAATAGAATGAGTGTGAGAAACTTTCCCATAATTCATTCATGAAAAACAAGGAATTTGCTTTTTTTTTTTTTTTTTTTTTTTCTTTAATATAAGTTATGGTATTGGGGCAAATTTACACCCTCTTTTGGGTAATGATAACTTGATCCCCAAATTATATGAATTTACGTATTCGCCCTTATACTAATGTCGTTGTCATCTATACTATACTGGTTCCTGATGCTAATCATATGAGTGTATATCCATCATTGCTAAATCATTGCTTTGATTGGCTCAGGTTCAGCCTAAATCTCATTATAAAACTGATCTTGAATGTGCTTGCAATAGTCTGATGTGTTATTAAATTCTAGTTCACTCAATATACTTTTAAACAAATCAAACAATTACAAATTTATAAAAAAAAATTTGTATTTCGTTTTATAGGTTTATGTTTCAAACAGTAAATATACATACTTACAGTATGGCTTATTTTGTCTATTAGTCGAAATGGAAGCTACTTGTGGTTCAATTTTTTTTCTATTTTTTCCATGGCCACATGTTGCTTATAAGTGCTCGAGTAAATAGTCTTTGATTTATTATTGACTGCACAATATGGTCATAATCACAGTTTTACTGTTGCTATTTCATACGCCACTTGAATGAAAAAGTATGTCTGCAGGTGCAGAGTTTAGTCTCCCTTTAAATGTTTATACGAATTCATTACACTCTTCAAAAATTAAAACTCAATATACTTGAATTTCCAATTACTCGGCATAAATACTCTCCTGCACATTGCAGGCAAGACTGTTTGCTGGATGTCATTTCGTTTTTATGTTACGTTATAGGCGAGAGATTTTGTGTAAAGCTTGAAAATAAAAAAATATTTTAAAAAATAAATATCATATAATCAACAACACTTTATTCGAACTACCTACATAGGACATCCATCGTTTATATGATTTTTGTTCTTGTTAGTACATAAAATAAACAGAATCACTTTCATCACATGAATAGGACATTGGAACGATAGCTGGTTGAATCGGGGCTGGTTGTATTGCTCGGAAAGTTTGTTCGGCATTTAAAAGAAATTTATTTACAAATTTATATACAAGAAAACAATTATTTTAATCTACTGTATAATCTATAATTTTTTTAATAACTTCTTCCGACGTTTCTGGGAGCTTTTTAATTCCTGTTTCATAAAACTCACGTGGTTTTTCTGGAAAAAAACATTCAATTTAATTTTTCACTTCCTCGCCGTTATGGAAATTCAAATCCTGCAAGTGCTTGCTCAGAATGCGAAATAGGTGATAGTTGGACAGGGCGAGGTCTGCGGGGTACGGTGGGTGAGGTAAAACTTCCCACCCAAGCTCTGACAGTTTCTGACGGGTCCACAAAGCAGTGTGAGGCCTCGCTGAGAGAGTCAGGTACCCACATGCTCACAAATTCGAGCTCTTTTATGACCCCATGAACGGTTAAGACAGATTTTTTGATTATTTCAGCTATTTTGTACGGTGACTAAAAATAAATAAACCACAACCTCCCCGGAAACATTTTCTATTGGTCGTCCTTATCTGGGAGCATCCATTACGGATGTCGCCCATAGAAAATCTTTTGAACCATTTCTGGCAAATTCATTCATTTGGTCCGTTTTCTTTACAAACAGACTTTATTTTTTGGCTGGCTTCGGCAGCCGTTTCTCCTTTTGGGAAATGATATAGCATAATAGGCCTAAAATGCTCTTTTTCGCTCATTTTTTCACCTTTTACCACTTTTTTTTTAAACGCTGTAACCCCGCTATAACCCACCCACTATTAGAGCGAGAACACATTTAAACAATAGTAAACAGTTTAGAGAAGGGGTGGAAGGAAGTTATGATAGTGTTTGACCTAACTCTACGCCATGAGAAAGGATGTTAGCGAACTAACGAATTAACCGAACGAACTTTCCGAATCACCCGGAATATACAAAAGTATTTGCATATGAACATCCCAAAACATGAACACTGTTGCTTTAAAAGTTTCTACGAATTTCAACCGCGTATTAATTTGGGGAATTCAACTAGTTACTTGCACTTATTATGCTTAAAATGTCTTTGACTGTCGATGACAAATGTTTGCATGTGGGCATATTCTTCTACGTATGTACGTCAAGCGTCACTATCGGATTTATACAAAATTCAGATATTGTTGAATACATTGCAAGAAGTGCAAGTGAAGTAATTTAGCGAATAGATACAGTATCGTAATATATGGGGATTAAAGGAAATATGGAGGCTATTTTAAAATGTTTCAAAAATACAATTATTGCATCTAGAAAAATTAAAACTGTGCGCCGTTTGGAGTATGCAAAGCAAAATCACGGTTATGTGACTGATATTAAAAGAAACGGCCAAAAAACTCCATTATAAAATTCCGGTTGCTCCAAATTCCCGGAGAAAACTTTCTTCTTAGCCCCAGTTGGTTGATCTAGTAAAAATGGGGCTAAAGGCAAAGATTCAAGAGCTTGAATTAAGTAAAAATCTACTTGACAACGCCACGGAATCCGGTTTATTTTGGAAACTTTTGCCGCAAAAGGCTCGTGTCTTCACTAGAAAGCAGCCTCAGATCACATCAACTTAAATTTCTTATAGTTGGAAACTTCACAGAAATGATTTTTTGAAAACTGTATTTATTCGGCTCATTTCAGCATTCGAAGTTAGTGTGAGTGACTGCAGCTATTTTTAAAGATTGGTTTCATCGTTTGTTTATACCTGAGATAAACGGTTTTAATTCGTGTCATTGAATATCTTAGCAATATTTTTACTCTTTAGGTAGAAATATTTTTTAACCAAAAAAGGACTGCCGGTGAAAACCAGAGCTCCATCTCATCCGTCTAAAGACGACTCTAATTTTGCAGTGCTTATGCCACTAAACGTCACCCCTTTATCACAGAAGCAGTTTTCTGTCTTCTATTATTGTATTATCCAAATGTTGTTTTATGTGACGGTAAATCGAGGATTCGAAAAGATGAAATTCTAACTATTCTTAGATTTTATTCTTAACTATTCTTGGAAAAAGTGTGGAAACTAACTTAGCTGATTTAGAAGAAAGCGCAGTTAGTATTGTACGTGCCTTGACCCATAAGGTTTCCGTTCTTAGATATGTACATTAAAAAACTGTTATGTGTGTATTTTAGAATAGTGGAACGAATTTCTACTTTAAAATCAACTGTATTAACTCCCCAAAAAGCACAAAGTTGCTTTATTTATATTAAAATTACTTATTATAGAAAATGCTAAAAGATTTGAAAGAACACATACGAGTATTTAGATAATGGGTGCGATAAGGACAAACATATTTACCGAATGGTGCTGCTTAACATAAGCTTACTTCTGGAATGTTCTTACTTACATAACAGGAGTTAAAGACATTACACATATGATAGTTGAATGTTATGGGAGTGGTCTTAATGATCTTTACAGAATATGCACTTAGAGAAAATACACTTCATACATATACTACAGTATGTAGTTCTACAGGGTGTCCGTCGGGAAGGTATGATACTTTGTTTGTTTATAATTTTTGATTAAATGAAAGAGAATGGATCTTGTATTGATAAATGTTTTATTTAATGTGGGCAATTATGTTTGGAATACAATATAAGATAAATGTCCGCCTCTGTTAGCTTCACAAATGCGAGCCATTTTGATCACATTTTTCATTACGTTCTCACATATTTCACGCGCTATTTCATTAATTTCATCACGAATATTTTGTTTGAGTTGCTCAAGCGTTTCTGGTTTGTTTGCCAGAACCTCGTCAACCTTTCAGATATCCCCACAAAAAGAAGTTTGGAGCAGTCAAATCAGGCGATCGCGGAGGCCAATCAACATCACAATTTTTTGAAATAATTGGTTGTGGAGAGGTCTCGCAGTAATTCCATTGTAATCCTGGCTGTATGCGATATGGCACCGTCTTGTTGATACCACATGTTAATCAAGCCCAGATCATGCAGCTGTGGCGTTAAAAAGTTTTCAATCATATCACGATATCGCTCCACATTGACAGTTACCGTTACGCCGTTTTCAGTTTCAAAGAAGTAAGGTCCAATGACACCTCTTGACCAAATTGCACACCAGACTATCACTTTTAAAGGGTGCAAATGTGACTGATGAATAATTTGAGGGTTTCCCATTACCCAGAATGGACTATTCTGTTTATTCACATATCCATGGTCTTGCGGAAGAAGTTCTTTTGTCAACTGAAGCTTAAATGGAAACAAATGTAAATCCTTGTGCAAAATTGTGCCCAAAGTTGTTCCTTGAAGACCAAGCTCCTGAGCACGGTATCGAGTTGAGGTTGATGGATTGTTTTGAACACATTCTTGAGCAGCAGTAATGTTTTCAGCCGATCTTGCAGTACGTTATGGTCCATGCTTGGCCTTATCAGCTACAGACCCTCATTCTTCGAAATCATTCACTACACCATAAATAGTGCGTCTTGTTTGCGGGTTGTTTCTCCGCAAATTTTCACGTAACTTTCTCTTCGTCACAGTAAATGATGATTGATTGTGATAAAATGTTTTAACGATTAAAATACGTTGGTGTATCGAATATTTTTTTATAAAAAATTTTCCACGTCTCTACTTCACGACTGCCAAATATGAACTGTCAAGACTAATGTTTACCAAAATGGCGGTAAAACAAAGTAGTATACCTTTCCGACGGACACCCTGTATATTTCACTATAGCTTTGAGCGTTAAAAAATGGAATAAGGATGCTACTGAACGTAACGGTAGTAAAATACAACAAGAAATATCGGATGAAGTTGATTGCATGTAAGAGGCAAAAAAGCCAGGCAAGGTGTAGATATCTTTATTATTGACTGAAAGTGAAATGACTCAACAACTAGTATTAAAAGTTTTAGGGGACCTACACTTTTTAAAATGCTTGAGCGGCAAAGGAGGATCACAGACTTTGTCGCATAATAAATTATATTTTTTTGTGATATTGAAACAGGAAATTAATTTATGCACTCCTTCTTAATTTTTTTAATTGAAAAATGTCCTTTTAATTGCGTAAAATCAAATAAAGAATAATTTAAGAAAATAAAACTTTAATGTAGAAGAAACTTTTTTTTGTTTGAAGTGAATGACATCTTACTAACTTCAGTTCCCTACTTGAGAACCCACTATGATTTCTCGAAGAAATATAAATGGACAATGAAGAATATCCATTAATTCTTATTAATAAACCGCTTGCGTCTATCGTTAACCATAGTAGGTTAATATCCATAGTGGTAATAGTAGATTGCTGGACATATGACAAAATTTCCGATAATAAGTGTGGTTTAAATTGTTCTATTTTCCAAATACTTGGCTGTCTAATATGCTTGGCTATTTAAGAGCACTAAGGAAAAATTTCAAATGGATAGTGCTCCTCGGGATCAGTTTAGCTGGTGCTAGTAAATCCTTTACTTCAGAATTTTAAAATTTTTTCCATTACAAATATTACAGTATACAATGCTCAATTCTTTAATATATTCGCAGTCTGCTGTAGTCTTTTTGGAAAGGCTAGTTATTTTACTGTTGTTTATATTTATTCATAACAAAATGTATGGTAAAAAAAAAATCAGTAACCAAAAATCATAGCACTATGAATCGGTCCCTAATTTTTGTACAAAATGCATTAAAGTCTAAAAAACCCGTCGAAACTAGCGGAAGATCCAAAAAAATAACTTCAAAAACAACAAATATCCCCATTGTAACGAATAAGGACCTGGTTGTGTCTTTAGGAGCGATTTCAGTAGAAATTGGAAATGTGATTTAATACAAGAAGCTCATTTACTAGGACGGGTAGCCAGAAGAGTTCTTTTGCTTAGACAAAAAAATTTAAAGGCCAGATTGGCGTTTGCAAAAAGTCATTCCAATTGGTCCGGAGGATACTGTAAAAAAAATGACGAAACATTTTGTGAAGCGATGAAACAAAAATTAATATATTCGGAAACGACTGTGCCCGGAATGTTCGACGCCCTAAGTGTAAGGAATTCCATGTTCGCTTTACAAAGAAGACGGTCAATCAAGGGGGCGGCAATATTATGGCCAGGGGTTGTTTCTCGTGGTATGGTGTCGGTCCGATACATCGAATTACCGACACTATGACCAGATTCCACTACAAAGATATCTTGGAAAATACGATGTTGAACTATGCTGTGGAAAGTATGCCTTTTATATGGGCATTCCAGCAGGATAACGATTCGAAGCATACTTCTAAGTTGGTAAAGGATTGGTTCCAAGATACTAATGTTGTTCTTGACTGGCCAAGTCAATCTCCGGACTTAAACCCAATCGAAAATTTTGGGGAGAGATGAAACAAAGAATTGGAAAGGAGGTTATTAAAAATAAGGATCAATTATGGAATATAATTCAAAAAACTTGGAATGAAATACTAATAGAAAACTGCAGAAAGCTATTGCCAGCATGCCAAAAAGAGTCAACAAAATAATTGAAAATAAAGGTGGATATACTGGCTTTCAACGAGACTCAGCTAATTTAGCAGAAAAACTTGATTTTATTACTTTTTTGCTTATTTGAACTAAATGTATTTATTATTTTATCCAATGTTTTTGATTAATTTCTTACTTTTATGGTGGTTTTCATTTCTGTTTTTTTTTTTATTATTTTAGTACTTATTTTATTTCTAATGTTATAAGAAAAGAAATTACTATTTGTTTTTCTTTTAATTTTAATAAATTTTCGTCTACTAGCCTTTAAAAAAATATCGGATTTACTTATTATTTTGACCACATGTGTACATTCAAGGTAACATGTGCGGAACATCTTGTAAAATAAATAGATCAATGCAAATTTAGATAGTCGTCAAAAGTTCGGACGAGCCGATATTAATGTAGCTACCATCTACTATCGCGGCTCACGCTGTATTCATACACTGAGCGAAATTCAATTAAATGCAACTGCATTTTTGCAATTAAAACTGGATTTTCGAACCATCTTCTTTTTTATTTTACTTTGTCTTGCCCATCGTTTTCTATTTTTAGCATACATAAAAATTTACAGTTAGTATTGTTTCTAATATAAGTACATTTCTTGAATTTTCCTCATTTTTTGTGCGAAATTCAATTAAAAGCATTCGTCTTAAGTCTTCCAAACTGAACTGAACTGGCAAAGAGTTGATTTGCCTTTTTAACATACTTTTTCTAACGTTTAGTTTTGTAAAAACCGGTGTTTCTTAAATTGTTTTCAAATGGGTAAAGGAAAGATGCTGACCAGCGAAGAAGTCACTCAAGTCCTTGCATACAAGGATGTCGGATGGTCTACACGAAAAACTGTACGCAAACTGTAATGCCCCGCTACTCTGTAGATAATGTAGATGTAAGGTAATGTAGTAAAACTGAAGGAAAATTACAACAAAAATAGAAAAAATTCTAGTCTAATCAGAAAGTGTCACCACGAAGAGGAGCCGCTATTAAACGCGCAGGACTTAAAAAATATTCCGCGGCTTAAAAATTGTATCACAATTAAACCTACCAAAGCGACATATTCAGCAAGTTTTGGCGACTAGCAACCAACTAATTTGAAAAAAAAATGAGGTCTAAGCCGGCTCTATCAAACGGGCACAAATAGGATCGGCTAAAATTTGCATAAAAACGCATGTCATGGTCGGAAAAGTGGAAAAGGTGATTTTCTCAGATGAGAAAATGAGAAGGTTTAATTTGAATGGCATTGATGTCTTTAATTATTACTGGCATGACATTCGACAGCCAGAATGTTACAAAGCGAAACTTTAGTTGCGGATCGCTAATAGTTTGGGCTGCATTTAGCTACAATAATCCAACCCCAATATTCAAAATGTCCGAGCTTTTGAATTCAGAAAGCCACATAAATTTGTTGGAGAATATTTCTGTAGACTTTTTGGATGAAGAACCATCTAAAGACATGATTATTTAGCAGGATAATGCGGCCATACACGTTTCTTTGGCTTCAAGACAAAGAAATTACCACTATGTCATGGCCAGCTCAATCTTCGGATTTAAATCCTTTAAATAAATTTCACTGAGTACATAATTGCACATGCTGAACACATCCTCTTCTCATCCACAACATAAAATATCGACTTTGAATTTCTCTACGGAATTTTTTTGTATTTTTCAACAACCACCATCTTAATCAGATCGCTCCCTTAAAGAGTAGAATGATTGCTGCCCCTACCAATCAACTACTACTGTAAGTTGTTTTCAGTTAATAAATAAGTGTTAGAACTCTTGAAAGTACTGAAAACATCAATTTTTTCCAAATGTGGGTTCAGTTCGGCCTTTAGTGACACCTGCCCGTTGTATGGAATATGTATAATGTACTGTTATTTACCTTTTGATACGCCAAAAATGTAACAACCGGAAAGAAGCAGTTAACGTAGCAAATATAGTTTGACCAAAATGTGCTTTTTGGTTTTCTAAACGAACTGTGCGACTGATTGACAGGCGGGATAGTGAGCGCGGTAACTGTAGTAAATCTCTATGAAACTTCTTAATACTTATTACAGTCTAACGTTGTAAATGAATCTTAATGAATCACATCGGCCCGTTTCTTCTGGTTCTTCACAAATTGATCGATTTTAGGAAATTCAATTTCCTATTTGTAGATTGCAATAATTTCAATTTTTGTTCATTCTATTTCCAAAAATCTGCCAATTATCCATGCCTCATATGATACCATACAAATGAGAAGCAGTTGCACTGAATATATTTTGATTTGGAATACATCATGTGTTCGGTATACTAAGTTCTAGCACATTTCTTCTCGTACCTCCCATACCAAATGAGTGATTTAACGAATCTTAATTTTCCTGCTTAATTCGTAGATTGATGTTATTTTATTTTTATTTTTCAATTATATTACTTTATAATGAATGGTAAAATGTAAAGAAATCGATCTGATAACTAACTTAAACCTAGTGCCCTTTGATCGGCATCTTTCATTAAATTGCACTATATCCAACATATTTTATTACGTATCAGGTATTTTGTACTGCGATTGAAAATTGAATAGTACCGTATATACAAATTGGCTAACTTAGCAAAAATCAGTGGTCCTTTAATAAATTTCAACTGAAATGTGGATGATTTAATCGGCGTGGAGTTTTATAAGATCCGAGGTCTGTATTTATTGTTCATACACACGAATTGATGGTTAATTTCACTTATCTTTTTATCTTTCCAACAAATTGTACTTTAATGCCTTAATCTTGGGCCACACATTAAATATGTAGGGAGTAAGGATAGCAAAAGCGCACTGCCCAATCCTACATACTCTATAGTAAATTTGATAGTGGGTATGGACGCTTAAAGATGCCTGAGACATTCTGTCGCGCAAATTATAGATCTTTTCTTGAAAAAACAATGACCGCTTTGTGATTCCTAGATCCGATATATTCAACATGCAACGTTATATTTTGCCGTTAACATTAGTTTTGATAAACATGCGTATGATGCTTACATTAGGTTGATATTGTAGCTCATTAAAACATTTAATTTTCCTCATATCCCGTAAATCAACAGCGGCTTAGAAAATAAAAAAATATTTTGAATTTTCGAATCTAATTTGTTTGTAATTAAGTAGGGTTTCTCTCTGTTACCGGCGGAAATATTTTTGGTACAGATACAAATAACTTAAAAATGGGGCTTGCAAGAAAACTCTCATTTGAATCCTGGAGCACAAGATCTATGAACACGGTTTAAATCCGAAGAAAGGTACGAAACCTAAACCGTTCCCCTGTTCCACTAGTTCCAAAATATATTGGTGACCCAATAAAAGTAAAAACACACCACTCTATGTAATGTACAGGGTGGCGCATTAGAACGTGCATATTGCATCATCTTTTTTTGCGGGGTAGAAAAGGCGTGGGCGGGGGGCCCCTACATGTTGGGTTGGCGGGCTCATGGAGTTTTAGTCGCTATGAATCAGTTCGACGGGAAGCGTCGCGCATTTTGCGTACGCGCATTTTACGAGAACTCTCGTTCATATATTGCTACTAGGCGACTATATTGTGCTGAATATGGACTACGGCGAATTAGTTAAGCTCCGAGTGCTAATTTAATTAAAATATGGGTAAAGCGTTTTGAAGAGACCGGTTCAACATTTAAACCACAAGCAAATGGTCGCCCAAGAACATCTAGGACCGAAGACAATGTTGAGAGAATTATGGAGTCAGTACGAGGAAATCCACAAATGTCGACTCGCAAGAGATCGTCTGTCTTACAATTATCGCGACGAAGTTTGCAACTAATTTTAACATTGGATCTTAAACTGCATCCATATAAGCTGCAATTAACACAAGAATTGAAAGAGTCTGACTTCATAGCAAGGCTCGCATTTGCTAATGAAATGCTTAATTGATTTTCCAATTTTGACAATATCCTTTTCTCTGACGAGGCTCATTTCCTTATGAATGGGTTCGTAAACCGTCAAAATTGTCGTTACTGGAACAGTGAAAATCCCAAAGTCAAACACCAGAAACCATTGCATAGTCCTAAAGTGACAGTATGGGCAGCAATGTCTGGCAGAGGAATAATTGGTCGTTTTTTCTTCGAAAATGTGCGGGGCCAAAACGTCACGGTTAATACGGAGCGCTATGTTGAGATGTTTTACGGATTTTTGGCTCCAGAAATTGAAAATTCAAGAATAGTGAATTCCAGAACTTGGTTCCAACAAGATGGAGCTACCTGCCACACATCAAATGACTCCATGGCGGTAGTGAAGCAGATGTTCCCTGGCAGACTGATTTCGAAAAGAGGTGATATCCCATGGCCCCCATGTAGTCCAGACTTGACGCCTCTTGACTTTTTTTTTTTTGTGGGGATACCTCAAACACAAAGTATACAGTAATAATTCAAGAAACATCGTTCAGCTCAAGGAGAATATCCGTGGTGAAATGGCAGCCATTACACCAGTATTACTGAAGAAAGTTTTCAATAATTTTCGTTTGGAGTTAGAGGAGTGCCATCGTAGAGAGGGTCACCATTTAGATAATGTTATTTAAAAAAAAATAAACTCCATTTATTACTCTACATTGCCTTAGATTTATTTTAACCATACCTTTTGTATTTATTTTTTAATCTATTTTTTAAATATGCACGTTCTATTGCGCCACCCTGTATATTTCCATTAAAAACTTTTCAGTATCTACTTTCCCTTTCCAAACCATCGACCTCAACTCATTTATCATCAATTTTCTTTTATATAATTAACAAATGAAATGATACAAGTTAAGAAAATTGTGACACTTAAATGTCAGGTCAACCTGCAACAAATCCAGAATTTCAATAATAAAATCGTTGAAAATGGTATAAATTTATATCAATCAAATGATGTTCAAGAGGAAATTACATTACAACAGAGGTATCTGCACACAAATATTTGCCACCAGCCAGATACACAACGAGAAAGTAAGGGCACAAAGCTGATAAAGAAGAAAATATTGTTAAAAAGCAAATATGATCAAAATAATTGAAATAATATGTCAAGCGGAACAAATATACTACTTGATGCCAATAGCAAAAAAATATTCCAAACTCGTAAGGAGATAGCAATCCTCGTATGCTTTCTGGTGGTTGTGAATGTTTATCGTACATACAAATCTGGACGAGATACAGATATATGTAGCTCTATCGCTGAATGAATGAAGTGACTGGTTGGTTAACTTGGCTCGGCATGACTTGGTGAATGTATTTTTGCACTTAGTCGTATATTGATTTAAGTCTTTATTACAGGTAACATAATGCTACAGTTCCGCACAGCCAAGGAGCAACAAGGACATGGCTGGGAACGGAAACAGAAAGTGAGGGTCATGGTAAAAAGTGAAGAGGAAATGCTAGTGAAAAGAAAAAAAATAGAGAAGAGTATAAATGCAATTGCTACACCTATACACCAACTTCAAAATAAACGAGCAAGTAGTGGATGTCGCGCACTTGAAGGTGGAAAAGACAGACAAGAGAAATTCACAAAGATAGGAGCAAGCTTGATAAAAGCAATGAAGAATGTCTTGCATATTTTCAGCGATACAAATACATATGAATTGTATCTGCTGAGGGTCCTGTCCACCCGGTAAACTGGGTGGAGTATTGAGAGTTGTATAAGGCAAAGAAAAAACAAGAAAATGTATTATAACGTAGAAAAAAATCTCATCAAATTTATCGAAGCGTTCGAGTGCAGACAACAAAATCTGTAAATAGCATTTACAAAGAACAACGATTACGACAGCAAAATAAGCTTTGCCAACACCAACAAAACAAGAGTAATATCGTAAAATATTTGAAACATATAATACAATTTCGCATACAAACACATCTGTCCTTGGTTGTGTGCATATGGGATGTCAAAAAAATACACAGAAACAAATAAAGATGTCACGGATTCAGCATAAAGTTGCTGATTTCAACCTTAAAAATAAGAAATTGTATACCTATATATTTTCGCTATTACTAAAAAACTTCGGATCTATTTGTTAATTTTTGCTTTGCTTTTTGTAGAACCACTCCAAAATAAGTTTTTTATTAAATAAAATTCCCTATTTTCCATTTATGTTTCAATATGGTGATGTAATAAAAACGTATAAGTGTACATATTGTGCTTGCATGCTTAGGACATTAAGATCTTTGTGCGGACTTTTAACAAGTATTTAAGATTATTGTATTCTTCACATGATGCAATTTTGTTAAATTTGTGAAAGGGAGCCTTTTATCGATGGTTCCTGGTTGGTGCACTTAAATACTTAATTATTTATTTGCAATGATTGATTAAAACTTCTAAAGGCCAGTGATGCCAAAAGAGAGATTTGCTATTACTAAATTATAAGCAGAAGACTATGGAAGCGAAACCTAATTCTCCAATGGTATCCTAAAAAAATAATAACAATTTTTTAAATTAAATTTATGCAACTCTAGCTCAAAAAAAGCTAATGCCTACAATGAAAACTAAAAATAACAATTTTTCATTTTTGGAGATTTCCCTTTGCAACTTCTTGACTCCATAAAAGGCGATACACCCAACATACATAAGCTTTATGCGACTCTAAAGAAGGGATTTTTACAATTTGTTCTTATATATATTCAAACAGAGATAAAAGTGAATTATGAGCAAATTAACCAATTCTAATTTTGTCTTCGTCAACGTGTCAACAACTAGAAATATCAATCTAACATCATATCATAAAAATACGCATTCTGTAAAAAAAGCACAGGAAATTGATAATTTAAATCCGTTTCGGAGTTTGAGTGCGATTTATCATATAGCTCATCATATAGCATATCGCTCAAATTTGTCAATTCGTTTTAAGAAAATTTTCCAATTTTTATAACGTATAATTACATCGAGCAAAAAATTTGCTTCAAATGTTGAATTGCAAATGGAAATTCGTGCGCCGAATCACCAAAAATGTTACAGGAGGCTTACGGTTAGCAATTTTTATCAGAAGTGTAAACAAGACAACAAGCTTGAGAATGGCGCCTTCCGCTTTCTTTGATTATCGCGGTGTTGTGCCCCAGATTTCTTGCCATTAGCTCAGATGGTAAATAACAAATGCGCATCATTTCACAACGCTATCATTACGATCGAATTTCTTGTCAAATTTTGAATAAATATCATCGAAACAACATTCTATTAGCACGATATGCATTCGGCTGATTTTTTCTCAGAAGACACAAATGAGAACTCACGGCGAGACCTGAAAATTCCTGAAAATTCGTTTGAAAAATGTCTTGATGATTCTGTTGTTTACTGCCATAAATGTATTATTCTGGAAGCGAATTCCTTTGAAAGGAAACAGTAAATACTAAATTATTTGTTTTTCATTGACAAATTCCCGGTACAGAATGTATATATACTTGGCCTTAGTAAATGTTTATGCTTAGCTACCGATAAGGGTCGTCCCAGCTCATAAACTTTTTAAGGTACCGAGCCAACCGTAGGTATGGTTATTCAAAAATACAAAAAATTCAAATTTTCAAGGAAAAATTGATAACATTGATATATTATGTATGGAAAGAAGATGGGTTTAAAATGCTCACTTATCTGGCGACGAGTCCCACACTTTGTCTGCGGTAGTCTAAATCCAATTTGGCCTAAATCCAATTTTTGAAATTACCATTTTGAATTACCATTTGTTCGTTAACTGAAAGCAATGCAAGGTGGTGTCTGATACGCGAGTAGAAACCATTCCACTAATTTTCAAAATAGGCTTGGCGGAAATTTTGATGACTCACGCAGAAATTCTAATGACATTGGAGAAACTAAAATACCAAGATGCTCGGAAGGATTTAACAACCAACTTTATTATGATTTCTAGGAAATTGTTTGGATAAGGTATCTAATTTTTTCTTTACTGCTGTCACTGTATGTTAAAGTAGTCAGGAAAAATATTTTTGACTATAGGCTGAAGAATACAGGTAGTTGTGACTAATTTATGTTGAACGCAGAGTTCATGGTTACCAATACCTATGCACATTGCCATGTTAAATGAGAAACAATCGCTTACACATTACCCAACAGGAACCACAAGTGAACACTACCCACGATGGGGAGTAACTACCCACCATCACAGTTCATTACTTGTAAGTAATGAGGAACTTGTTGAGTTGCCGTGAATAGCTACCGACGACAGCTACACTTTATTCGTAAGTACACCGCTCACAGCCGCGGGCTACCCATGGATAACTTCTGAATAGTGCGCACCTAATTTTGTTTAAAAATATAAAAACAAATAGAACAAATAATCTGTCCGAGTTTCTAAAGGGATTGGGCAAGCAAACTGCCGGCTTTCATATAATCCCAAAAAAATTAAAAAATCAGCAGAATAAAAAAATATCGTTAAAGCAAAAATATGCCTGTAACTCGGAAACAAAACGTCCAATCATAAAAATAACACGATTTTGACCTCGTATATTCAACTATAGTCTTCTCCTAACATAAAAAAATTTTCAATTTCAATTTTGAAAAATGATTAAAATAAAAAAAAATCGCTAAAACAGTAGTACGGCTAAATACCTTATTAGTAGAACATGCAATCATACAAATAACATCACTTTTACAAATATCGTCATAAAAACAAAAAACTATAACAATTACAACTTAAAACTCACTAATGAGCGATTTGTTGAAAAAATTCTGATGCCAGGTGATTGACACCGTTTGCTAAATATTCCTATTGAGAATATTATAATTATTACTATAATGAGTTTAAATATTGACAATTTTTTTTATTTTTTATTTATGGCCATCTCCTTAAGAGCTTTACAATCCGGCAATGAAAAGGGCGTAACTCAAGCTAAATTATAAAGGCAATACTTTAAAACTTATATCGAAACGGGCTGATTTTTCAAATTGACAATTTTTTCCACTTTATGGTCATCTTACGAATAGTAAATATATTATTGCAATAGAAAGGATGTAAATCACTACCTACGTACATTAAAAACTTAATTCTCTTCAACTTATATCGTAATTGTCTGCAAGTCTATGGTTGGAACATACAGACGACAATATAGTTGTGAGCAACGGTTACTTCGACCGAGCAACCGAGCAGTCGTCAAATCTAGTGAATGCTTGTCAAACTAATGAAATTATTATTCACTTTCATAGATTGTATGAAAGCTCGCTGAATTTGAGAAGCATTCCCATATCCCATTCAAAGCAAGCAGGAGGATCTATGATTCTTTCTGCAATATATTGCCAAGATAATTCTGAAAAACAACCGATTTGGTAGTGAAAAATGATACAGGTTTAAATTACGCTTCTATATTTGTTGATCTAATGCAATCCTATCATACATTATCGGATATCAATGTGGTCAGATTTTTGATATACATATATTTATCAGATTATGGTCGCCTTTTATCGCCAAAAATATTATTGCCACTTATTTAAAGTGAAAGGAATAGGAATTTAAAAATACTTTACATTTACTGCTAACAAGCATTGTCGCAGCTGTTGGTCAATTTAAAGGAAACGAATTCTAATTTAGATTATGTTTCTAAATGTACTAAACAAAAGTAAATCACGGAGCAAGTAATAAAAATCAAATTGAAAAAATGAACGTACTGTGTTGTGCCAAATTATTATATTATCAAGGAAGTTGGAAATCAGTGAAAAACAACTTGTAATATCTGGAAAATAAACACAAATTTTACATACAACCACAAATTAAATTCAAAAATCTCTAAGCATACGTAAAAAGTTGAAATTTTAAATTAATGAAACTTGGACTGGAAATTACGAAAAAAATTGCAATGTATTTCGCATAGTTTAAAAAATATGGATTTTGAAAAAAAGTACTAAAAGCCCTAAAATATTTTTTAAATATAACTTTTATTTGGTTGGAAACTAAACCGAAAATTAACCCCTTATTGACATTAAATGCATTAATGTTTCAAAACAAATTTGTCCTGATTCATTTAAAACTTCTATAAATTTAAGCAGGCGACTCCTGAAATTATATAACAAAAAAGAAACATTTACATGAAATTATCTAATAAAAAAGAGCATTTACCTGAACTAGACCAGCCACCGAAATCTTTGCTTAGGTCAAAATACACAAAATTTGTAAATTGGGGTTTGTCATTTGATCCTTAATGGAAGTTCCACTGTGTTCCTTCAGAAACGTGTACTAATCTTTATTGAGAAATTATGAATGTGTTATCTTACTGCCAAACATTGTGAATCGAAATTCCGAACAGTTCATTATCTATTACAGATATTGAAAGAGCTTCTCACATTTCATTTTTAGACTCATTCACTCTACTCACTCAATTTTAGATGATGACTCCGAACGTCACAGTTTGAGTAGCGTATTCTAGCCTTGTCGATTACCCAACTATTCGAAGTGTTCGTCAGACGTCCGATTTGAACGATCATCCGAACGACAGTCACGCGTATTAACCATCGCGGCACGTTCGGTCGCAAGAGAGCCCATCATTATATTAATTTACGCCACTATCTCGATATTGAAAAAAACTAATGAAATTGTTCTTTGGTCTCTACTGTCTGTAATGTACAAACGGGTTTGACTCACGCTTTTCATTGGACGTGACGCGCAATGTAATTCCAATACTAATTCTATTGATTTTCTTCACAAAGTGTAATTTTGGCTCATACGGGTATCGATAAAATGGGATTCAAATGCATTTCGATTCCCGAATTAAAATTGTTTACTATTTTTATAAGACGATTTTATCAGAAAAGCATATTTTTCATAAAAAATAATTCAATAAAGCCGCTTGTTACACTTTTATTATGCGCATTTAATTAATAAAGTTACACATCATTATATTTTTTCCCCCGATTATAGTCGTCATATAGGAACGTAAAAAAGTTTAATTTGACCCTTGATGAATTAATTCTTGATTTAAGTTTCCGCTTCAATCGGAAGCAAAAGACTGTATCCAAACTACATCATAAAACAATAACATAGATCGGAATTTTGAAGTAAAGTTAATATATACAAATATATATGTATAATATATCATAACGCAATAACCATCCAGAGGCTTACCTTATATTGCTCATTATGATGACTTCCTTTTCGTTGTTTTAGTCGCGTCAACATCATAGTAAGTATCACATGATCATACATATACGTATTTAGTATGTGCATGTAATTACGGTCCTTTTTGAAAGTGTTGAATTTGCATAATGTTTTGTCATTCTATTCGGTTTTATACATATGCATGTACTTGCACACTAAATTACACTCATTTCACACGTTTGCATACCGACAAAGTGATGTATGCATCCATTACTCAATTGTGTTTGTTGTTGATAAAACATCAAACACAAATGTGAAAAACGCGACCGCGGCAGTATACGAGTAAACTATAACAACAAAACCAACACCTGACCGAACGGCGGACAGAGTTCTAGCGGCAGAACTGCTTAATTTACCGCAAACACGACCGACTTTAAATGCTTTCGGTTTCATTTTCGTGACAATTGGAATTGCACTTTGATATAGGAGGAATATTAAATAAACACAAACAACGTTAAAACTCGCGGAGAATTTCGATAGACAATGAGAAAGACGACGGACGCTCGCACTACTAAGCATACGAGTAAATATAAGAGCCAGCCATATGGAAAAAACAAAAACTCTTCGTATCGCCTAAGTCGTGATGTGACTAAATATTTATGTTTTTCATCAAATCGAATCAACATTAACAGTTGATATTCTATTAATTGACTTAAACTGTTTTTAATATTGTTAGCACAAAAAGAAAAATTTGCCCAAAAACTACTAATTTCAATTCAATTGAAACAGATGAGAAGAGCGATGGTTATGAGTTAAAATTACCTATAGAACGGAAAGAAATGGAGTGAAATTCAAATTAGGGTGTTAAGGATGATAGAGTTGCTCAAGTCCAGATGTTTGCGTATGATTGCATTATTTTATTTTAATTAATATAGAGTTATCCAATAAGTGGTTTCAAAACCTCCGGTCTGGCAATGCTGTCAGCTGTTAAATACCTTTCATCTAAAGTGTTATTTATTTTATGAAGAGTTTGCCGTTAAACAAATGTAGAAGAACGCTTAAAAATAGTTAAAACTTACTACGAAAGTAGTGTTTCAAGCGTGGGGTTTCAATCAAACAAAATTTTCTTCAGCAATAAAGCTCATTTCTCACTCGATGGATACGTCAACAACAAGGTAGGAGAACCCAAAAGTGATTGTGGAAAAGCTATTGCATTCAGAAAAAATGATTTTTTGGTGCGCATTATGGTCTGTTGGTGTCATTGGGCTGTATTTTTTCGAAAATGATGCCGGAGGGACCTCAAACGGATCCACTACTGCAACCAATCCTGTGGCGGTCATTTAAATAACATTGTATTTCCTACATTATGGCAAGGTCCAAACATTATAATGAAATGCGAGCTTCATCGAAATCATAGCTTTCTTTATGCGCATTTTATTTAACTTTACTTTGCTTTTACCGAAAAATGGAAAAACCGGTATTTTAGGGCCCATATCAAAGAAAATTATCTACATAACAAACAAAATCAGTTCACATCGTGGTACTTCCCATTAGTGATGTACGATTTACAAATGCAAATTAATTTTCTTTTTTGTGATGGGACGGAAAACCGAATTGGCCAAGACAAATTTAATTTTACAACCAATTACTGAGTTGAAGTGTTACCAACTTTATGTTGCAGTAGCAACTAAGTGGATAGGGACAGCGTCCTCATTTTTTGACAAGCGTCAGTCTGTTCTGTTGTCTACATGTCCACGGAAGTATAGGGTGATTTTTTAAGATTTATGTTTTTCAGATTGGCAGCACTGGTTGGTAATAGCGTCCAAGCGTCATCTGTCAAAGTGAAAAGTGTACAGTATACTCTGCCATTTCATCATGGAAAGACTAACAAACCAGCAACGATTGCAAATCGTTGAAATTTATTATCAAAATTCGTGCTCTGCGGGAAATGAGCATCGTTTGATACGAAAATTTTATGATCATCATAATCGACCTGCTGAATCGACAATTCGTGCTGTTATCTCCAAATTTCGCACCAAATTTACTTTGTTGGACACAAAACCATCGACTCGCAAGCGTAGAGTGCGTGCCGAAGAAAATATTGCAGCCGTAGCGACCAGTGTTAATGACGATCGTGAAATGCCAATTCGTCGCCGTTCTCAGGGCATGAGCATGTGTTACTCAACCACAAGGATTTTTTTTTTTTTTGTGCCCCAATTGCCTGAGTTGAACTTAGTTGACATGTGGTATCATCAGGACGGTACAACATGCCACACTGTTCGTGAAACAATGGATATGTTGAGAGATGAATTTGGCGAGCAGCTTATTTTTCGATTTGGCTCGGTGAATTGGTTCCCAAGATCTTGTGATTTAACGCCTCTTGACTATTTTTTGTGGAGTTATGTCGAGTCGTTAGTCTATGTGAACAAGCCGAACACTAATGAAGCTTTACAGGATAATATAACACGCGTTATTCGTGGAATACAGGCCGAAATGCTCGAAAAAGTGACGAAAAATTGGACCTCCCGAATGGACATTTTGAGACGGAGGACAACATTTACATGAAATTATCTTTAAAAATTAAATGGCAAAGACCAATTTATCGAATCCAATAAAATGTTTATGTATGATGCAAATTTGAGTGTTTTATTCGATGTTTAAAGATACTACGATTAAAAAATCACCCTTTGTATCGTTTTACTTCACAGTTAAAAAAAAAGTGAAATGGAGTTCAAACGCAACAGCATAGGGCAATTACACGTTGAAACGATACTGGTAGCATCGGAAATGCAATGGAGGTGAACATATAAAAACTGCAATATCGCCAGAAATGGTTCGAGAAGTGAAGGAAGCATTCAGCGCAATCTAGACAAAGCGCTGTTCATTTGCCGAATGAAGCTTGGGGCGTATATTAAAACATGAACTGCGATTAAAACCCCACAAAGTGCAATATTTAGCACCTGTACAAGAGTGACAAATCGCTTTCACGTTGGTGTTGAGCTTGAAGATTGGTCATTTCTGATTAACAAATTTTTACGATTCAGCAATATGTAAGCAAACAAAACGATTCTGTATGGTTAAGTCAAAAGTCAAGGTAACTGCCACAGAATACATTATCAAACGGCACATTATAAAGAAATATATGTATATATACGAGTATACATTATATATATAGGTACATATATGCTTTTTCTATATACATGGATAACAGACAAAAATAAGCGTATTTATTATATTTTTTTTAAGCCAATTAGTCAGTGTCCTACGTCTGGATGATAGATACGATAACTGTTGTACATATTCATGAAACTTCTTAAAATTTTTCACAGCTTAATATTCTGCCAGACGATATTCGATGATTGCAAACAGTCCATGTATCCCATACAAATTAACCGATTTTCCAAAAGTCAATTTTTCGCTTTATTATTGGGCTCATACTTGCACAAATTCGCCAAATAACCAGGCCCTCACTAGTACCTCCCATACAAATTACGATACTTAATTTTACCAAATAATTTGCGAAGGTTCATACCTTTGTTTCAATTGGTAGATTTTGCCTTGCAAATTTAACAAAAATCAGTGTTCCATCTATAATTTGTCAAGGATGGACTTCAGGAAGTTATAAAGTTTGCATCTTCTATTGTGTTCTGTTTAAAAATATTTTTTGATAAAATCTATGGCTATTACTCTCTACACAGGCTCTTCTAGCATCACTCATGCTTCTATACCAAAGATAAAAAAAAGTAAGGTGGAATTCCTCCGAAATTTCTGTGCTGGTTTTCTTTATTTTTAATTAGAGCGTATTATTTCGCTTAAAAGTGGCAGCCCTTATAATGATAAGTTCCAATTTGAATATTAGGCGTAAGTACATAAAAGAAAAACTATGGTATGGGACGACATACTTGTCAAAATTTCTTACGATTAC
>JAHXMU010000683.1:2715789-2843980 GCA_019455685.1 Philornis downsi | reverse complement strand
TGCCATCGTCTTCATGCTTTCCTTTTCTCTTTGAGTAGGCATTCAGTATGACATGAGGGGACTTTTTTTTGTTTTATCATAGACCTTCTGCGGTGTTGCCAAGTTTGCGGCAGTTGTCATTGTGGTAGTGAGTACGTTGATGGCAGACTGAATGCCTACTCAAAGAGAAAAGGAAAGCATGAAGACGATGGCAAAAGCACAGATCTCCCTACCTCTCCAAAGATAGTCTCGACCAGTGCAAGTCAAAACTGAGGTCAACTCTATTTATCTCGTCTAGGAGCCACACAAAACACTAACTATAGCCGGTACAAGGCCATAAGACAACTACAGCGTCCTATAACACAGGAGTCTCCAATACGGATGAAAGATGGAGGATGGGCAAGGAGTAGTGATGAAAAAGTGAAAGAATTTGCTGATCATCTGGAAGAAGTATTTACTCCTAACGATACAATCTCTCGTGTGAATCCAACGATCATTAGCCCAATGGTCACAAATCCAAAGAAAATAAGCCTATCTCTCTTAAAGATAAATGTTCTCTCGTTGAAAATGAATAAATCTCCTGGACACGATAAAATAACAGCGAAAATGATTTCAAAACTCCTCCACAATATCCTCAAACTAGCTTTATTTATATTTAATGCTATACTTCGAATTGGATACTTTCCTCGATCATGGAAGCTGTCTGAAATAATAATGATCCCAAAACCTGGAAAGGAACTGTCACAAATTACATCCTATCGACCCATAAGTTTATTCTCTATTTTATCAAAACTGTTTGAGAAGATTTTTCTCCAAATGTTGTACCTCCATATTGAAGCAAACCATGTAATACCCACGCACCAGTTTGGGTTTCGCAAGGGTCATGGAACGATAGAACAAGTACACCGTATAGTAACCCAGATCAGAAAAACATTCAAAGATCGGAAATATTGCTCAGCTCTCTTTATAGACATCTCCCAAGCCTTTGATAAAGTGTGACATGAAAGCCTTATTCACAAAATAGTCTCTTTTCTACCGGCAAATACCCGCAAGTAAAATCGAAAGACTCTGTTTCAACTCAAAGAAAAGTTTCAGCAGGAGTTCCGCAGGGCAGTATACTAGGCCCTATACTATATACCATCTACACCTCTTACATGCTTGTGCATTCCCTAATTCAAACCTCAACTTTCGCTGATGACACTGCATTCATGAGCACTAGCACTTGCCCATTAATGGCTTCTAGATAACTGCAGTCTCATATACACACATTAGAATCTTGGCTCGAAAAGTGGAAGATAAAAGTAAATGCCACTAAGAGTATACAGGTTACATTCTCTCTTAGACAGAACAATTGCCCAGCCCTCACTATTCACGGTAGTATCATACCCGTTCATAACCATGTCAAATATTTGGGTATTCACCTTGACCGACGTCTCACCTGGAAAAATCACACTGACTCAAAAATCATACAAATGAAATTAAAAATGGCCCCACTGGCTTATTGGCTTCCCGTCCACTCTCAGCTTGGGAAATAAAATCACCATCTACAAAACCATATAGAAGCCAATGTGGACATACGGCATCCACTTGTGGGGAACGGCATCGGCTTCTAACATAAATAAGCTGCAGAGAAGACAGTCAAGAATACTGCGTCAAATTTGTGCTACCCCATGGTATACTAGGAATGATGACATACACAAAGATTTAAACATTCCTTATATTTCCTAGGAAATAAAAAAATTAAGCAGGTCATATGTATCGAAGTTGTCCTCAACTCAAACCCACTCGCTCAAAACCTTCAGCATTTTCCCGGTCATATACGGCTAAAAAGAAAGGACACGCTAGACTTGGTCCGGTGATAAATAGTTCTGCTCGCCAAAAACAAGATCCGGCAATGGCAGGATACTTTAGTTTAAGATAGGATTAAGATTTGAATACATATTGTAAATTTTGAAAGAAAGATCCAATAAAAGAAATGAATGAAAAAAAAAAAACGATAGTGCAGATTTATGAGCGCAAGAGCCCTGGTAGCGATAATACCACGGCAAAATCAATAGTGTAAAATGTTTTCTGCACATAGCACTGTGGGTGGTTTTGAAAAAAAAAAATTGAATTATATCTGCAGTTTTTAAACGGGTGGTCCGACTCTGATGAAATTTCAGTTTAGCACTCATTATCAAAATTTCTTTATAAATACAAAATTGCATTATAAAATGTTTTTTCCTCTTTTTTTCAAAAGGCCATGAATTTTATAATTCTTAAAAACTTTATACATTTCAGAAAAGTAGACACAATTTCCAACTCACTGATATACAATATGTAAAATGGAGTAAAATGGATATTTTCTGCTATAAAGAGGCAGTACAGTAGAGTGAGAGATTCACCAATAAAATTGTATTTTCCAATAAGATATAATTATATTTATTTTAAAATTCGAATAACACAGAAAGCTTAAAACACAAAACGTACATAAAGCAATATTTTTTGAAGATCTCAACTAGAGGAATACATACAGGGTAAAATTTTTCAAATCGGATACAAATGTAAGAAGTTGTATAGGAGTTTGAAAATGTTATCAAATTCCTAGGATGGCTACTTTGAGGCATTGTGGCGCCTTTAGAAGTATGAAGTGTAAATTTAAAATGTTAACGCAGATTCTTAAGATTAGTAATGTTGTGCCAACACTAAAGGAAATTAATCCGAATTCTGTTAAAAAAATTTAAAATTTAGATCAATTTGAAAAAATTACACATTCTCCTCGGCAATGGGCAACTTATATTGGGAAACTAGTATGAATTTAAAAACGAATTAGGCACCGAAGAAGCAGTGGTAAATATTATGAATTCTGTACGTGATGGCCTAGATACAGGCTCTTCATATACAAGTGGTGGTGCATCAATTGCACCTCAGTAAGAAATTCAAACAACCATTGTATTTAATTTTTTTGTTGTATAGAAAATTCAATTTTATTTTATGTAAATAATTGGTTTTAAAAATGATCGACCGTAAATGACATCCATGTTCATTCACGCGTATGCGACACTTGATCAAAAAATTATTTATTGCGAAAAGTTGAAGTCGGGATCTCCTCAATTATTATTTTAATCAGTCAAATTCCTTGATTTCGTTTTGTACACCTCTTACTTGATATAACCCCATAAAAATAAGTCTGCTGCAGTCAGATCAGGTGAACTTGGGTGCCAGCGAAAAATGTTGTTTCTGGATGCAAATTTGTTTGGAAATTTTCATTGGAGCTCCGTCACAACCGGTCTGACTCCATCTCCATCTGGCTCCATCTTCCTGGATCCAAATGCTGTTAAAACGGATACGTCTTCGGCGCAGTTCTGGATAAAAAAAAGCTCCTTTAACATCTTTAAATAGCAGTTTCCATTGACAGTTCACATTAGGACGATTTATGCCCCACCCTGTATTTGGATAATCGCAGGCAGTACGTGGTTGCGAAACAAAGAGAAAAGTTCTTGGCACCACCTGGTATTCCTTGGTATTCCGCAAAGCAGCGTTTTGATTCCTCTTTAAATTATACATCTACGACATAAATAGTGTTCAACTTCACGGAAAACTTTTTATGTTTTCAATGACCTATGGTTGTTTTATCCTTATAAGGAAAATTTAATTCTGAAAACAAATGTTGTAGCATTAATAACGGAATTTTCTCATATAAATAAACTAATAATATTGAAAGCAAACAAAACCAAATGTGTTCGATTCAGACCACAATCGCGTAATCAAAACGATTGTTACATTTTTGAAAATGGGAAGGAAATTGCCGAAGTCGAAGCCATACGCAGGATTTGAGAATTAAAATACAAAGTAAGTTGTGATGGAATCAATATACAAACCATGTAAAACTAAAAATAGCACCAGTCTTTGGCATTTCAAACAAATTCAAAAACACCTTTAATAAGAACGCCAAATACATTACATGTCAAGCATTCATTCTAAGTCGTTTGAAACACCGTTTCTATAATATATAAATACCAGAAAAAAGTGAATACCAGTGAAAAGATTTACAGTCGATTTCCCATAAAAAAACAAAAAACACTGAAACAATGTTTGTTAGATAATATTGAGATTCTTCTTATGTAACTGAAAATTTATTTTATAATATTATCTTATACTCGTATTTCATATTTTTAAAAACATAATTACTGTCCTCGTTCCTAAGCCAAATGTAAAGCTAGCTGTAAAATAATTGTTAGATGGGGTCTAACAACTTAATATAATACAGAAACATTTTCAAGATTTTAATTTTTAATTTTAAAATTTTAAAATCAAATTGATAAAGAAACGATGAATAACTTGTTGCCTACAAACAAATTTTAACATATTAAAACAGTAAAAACGGGGTTGTAATCTTTTATACCAATTGCATATATTGCTCTATCACTACTACGTAGACTAGTTTATGAAGTAATACCCTAAATCAGAAGTGCAATCCTTTTCCACAGGCCTCCTAAATACGACGACAATCTTGCAAAGCATAGCTTATACCAGTTTGTTAACATTTTAGCCATCATTTTTACGTGTTCGGTGCACACATTCAAATCTAGCCGATTATTCAGAAATTTATGTCTTCTTTCACTTCATGTCCTGCTCAGGAACAAAGTAAAGACAGTGAAAGAGGAAAGACAAGCAATAATCAATTTCGTGTCACGTATTTTTTGGCCAAAGAATGAAATCATTTTCGTTTAGTGTGTGCGAAAAGCAAAAACAGCAGGAACGAAAAAGAATTTCGTTTAAATACCCAGCAACTAACTGACATCCCATATATCCTTGTCGTTTTTCTCTTTTTTTCCTTCTTTTTTCTGTTACTATTTCGCCAATTGTTATCTCCAATGTGTATTTCACATCGATATTTTGACAATAGATGCATAATATTTAACATACGGATCTCTGTGTGTTCGCATTCGCATCAAAATAAAACTTAGTGCTCCAATCCTTTGGACCGGAAAGAATGCTATCAGTATAGGAACGTAAAATGAAAATGGAAGTGGAAAAAGTAACTATTACATTATTATCAAATTTTCGTGTTATGCTTAATGATTGTAATGTGCAAAATGTTGGCTATGATCGTGACGAGGAGTTAAGGTACAAATGAGACGGGTACATATGAAACTGGCTGTATTTCGGTTAAAGAATTTAAATATGACACAGAAAAGGAATGCGATATTTTGTAAAAATTTTATCACTATGTTATAATGGTGATGATTGGCATATGGACATTGTTGCAATTGGGTGTAGTGCAAGTTTTACAAAATATTTAGTTGAAGTATTATGAAGAAAGGACTTTTGCCTCTGTAGTCTGTTTGTTATACCAGCTTAACAGTGTGACTACAAAATTCGAACTAGATTAACGTTGCCCTTCTGGATGGGCGTTCAAATTTGATCGAACTTTAATAACCATATGATACGACGATTAGGCGGAATCGAGTTATCCCTTCTTGGAGTTTCCATTCACATGAATCTATGAAGTTCGATTACAATATTCGGTGATTCGATTGCAACTAATTCTTGTACTACTAATTACATTTATCATGTTTACATGCATGTGATATTTGAGCTAAATTAGGCCATGAACTTTTATACCACACATGCAAATGAATATGGGGGCTTCGAAATTTAGTCGCTCAGTAACGCCCTTTTCTATTGTGTGGCTTAGTTAAAACTTTGCATCACCTAATTTATTTACGCGATATTTATAATATGTCGAAATGGCAATGAAAAATTTCTTCTGTATCTCCCATAAAAATGACCTTGTGGGATTCTAAATCTAATCATAGTATAACACAACCCCGGCAAGATGTTTAGTATACGCATGGACGCGGATTTAGTCCCTGATACAACCACCCATCATCTATATGGCGAACACTTCAAGTAGTCAAGTAAAAAAATATGATGTTTGGATTCACCTTTAAACTATATCTTTCCTTGAGTAAGACTAATAATAGAACGTAAGAACAATGAACATGAGAAGCCCTGTCATGTCGCATTCATGGGATGCAGGAGAATTTGGATTTTTCCGAGAAAATTCGAGAAACCTTTGCTATGAATTCGAACAACATCTCCCGTAGGAATGGATATATTGAGAATGATAGATATTTTTTAATAATGCTCTCATCTTTTAGATATTTCTCTGTAAACAAAGTGGTCCAAATACTGGCATCATATTGAATCATATGTTGTTTTGACCAGCAATTTCATTTAACAGAGGAATTTGTCTCACCTGGGGATAGGAAAAGACACAAGTAAGTCCAGAAGCAAATGCGTTCGCACAGAGTAAAAGTTTGGTGTTCGTTTTGGAATACTGACATCATCGGTAATTTTTTTTTCCTCCAAATTGCTGCTGAACACTCCATGTTTATTGTTTATTAACCTAATCGCCTGCACGAAAACAAGACCCATCGGAGAAGATAATTATCCCATTGATAACGAGAGACGATATGATAACGAAGCGGTTGGCCGTTTACCTTCATTTGCAAGTTCAAATGGACCTTGTCAGAAAATTTGTGTGCAAAATTCATACCAGGCTGTCAAGCAAAGTGTAAAGTTAGTGTTATGTACGATATGAGGGCGTTTTTAACATGTCCATTTGTCTGACAAGGTGCGCCGTCTGCGGCAAACACATATTTATAAAAATCGCCATAATTATAATTTTTTATTGAAAATATTAAACGCCCAGTAATAAGCCGGCACATTATCTACGCCATTATAAACCACAAGCGTCATTAATGGCAAATTTCGTCCAGCGCAAAAACAACTGACTCATGCAGAGACTAAATTTAAATATTTTGATGTTTTCTTAAACATGCACTTTTTAAAGTCATTGCGTTAATAAAAATGTAGTTCACGAAATATCCAAGGCTGTGTACCATATATGAGAAAAGAACAATTTGGTCATAGATGAATGTCCTACGATGACTGGCACATTCCTCAGCGAAAGATGTATAAGCCTCGGTTAAGCCACCCTCTAGTGTCCGTGATTATGTATACTAATTCAAATATCTCCATTTGAGGCCAGTGGAGATGAGCTGAAAATGACCAAGTATTTGCACCTAACACGATGTGGCTTAATGAATGTATATCAGATGACTCAGATCTAAGCATATTTTGTCATGTGTTCAATAAACACGATCAAAGTGCGTCTTTTAGCTATTATGGCATAATTCTTTTGCATGTTGCTTTAAGGTGTTGTCGAATGTGATCAGTGAAACGCTAAAGCATATTCTATCTGAAATGTTCAGACCGTATGCGCGAGTCTGGTAAGTTTACTGTTGACCAAAGGTTATTCATATTTGGAGAATGACTGTGATTGACACGTAGTCTTCCTCTCCGCGGCTATAAAAATAAAGATATTAGTTAGTCCGGAAATAAGAAGATTATTGCATGCAAATAAATGCTGATATGCGCTTAGCAAATAATTTAATATGAATACTATCTCTACATTCAAAAACACAACCACACAAGATATTACTAGTACCTGTCTTGCCGTACGGCGTAAAATTCTGTGTCATAAGACTGGTACTTGAATTTGGAGCTACTTTTTCTACCAGATTAAACTGTTTTTTTTTTTTAATGAAAACTTCCTTAAGTGGCTACTCCAACCTTCTTTTTGTTGATTCCATGAAGTCGGAATAAGGTACATCTTTAAATTAGTAATAAGAAACTAAGCAATTTAAAATTCCACAAATACATTATCGAACGTATTATAAATATCAGCTGTACGATCAGTACAGGAAAAGCTGGCAACTCCGCTAAATTTTTTCATCGGCAAACAATGTCTCGTGTATATTTTTCCCGATGAAAAGAACATAGTATCCAGCTAAAAGCGCAAGCGGATAAATCACTTCTGTAAGTTTTTCGGAGAAATGTATGTGAATTAAACATTGTTTATGCAGATTTGGAGTCGCATGAATCATAAACTATATCAGCTTAATACCCATATCGACGTGATTAAGCGCACCGAAGTACAATGAATCATTAGGATGAACTCAAATATTCCGGTATACAAAATCTTATACAACGAACCTGATTGGGTACGATTGGGAAAGATTAGGCTTTCAAAATACTTAGTATGAAGAATTGGACTGACCGATGAATTTTATGGCTAAGAATTTTTCTCCTCAGAGCTACTACTAAACAGATTTCCTTTCAATTCAGTATATTTTCAATAAGATGGTATACATTTTCATATAGCCAGGTCTATTTTGGCAGAGTTTCAGCGAAAATCCTTCAATATGTTAATT
Organism: Philornis downsi; assembly: GCA_019455685.1. NCBI lineage: Eukaryota > Metazoa > Arthropoda > Insecta > Diptera > Muscidae > Philornis > Philornis downsi. The sequence goes on along the minus strand of JAHXMU010000683.1, from coordinate 2,835,737 downwards.
TCAGGTCTTACTATACTCGTTACAAATAAGAAGTTTACAAAACAAAATCAACAAATCTGAGTGATTCCCGCTGCAACACTTTGCGCTGCACCGAATAATAATGTTGTTTTAAGAACCATTAAAAAGATTAAAGAAATGTACTGTCTTACAAATAAATAGAAAATAATTATTTATGAGAATTCAATTAAATGTTATTTGAGTTTCTTAATGTAGTAGCATTCACCAGACACTCTATAGACAAAAAATACCTATTCTAATTGCCAGTGATATTTGAAGTTCAACAGCAACAGAAATTTGACTTCTAGAACATAACATACATTGCTCGCTTTCATTCCACATGAAATTAATATTGTTTACGTCCACAAGTTTTCCTTACCCTGATAGTTGTAAGTTTTTATTTTTAAGTACACGCCCACCACAGCTAAGGAAAGAGCTTTCACTCCACCGTTCTAGCAGTGTAATAAAGCGGTATTCTAACTCTCAGCTAGCAATCGCCCAAGTATCAGTACTCATTTTACACTCAATATATAAACTACTTATTTGAACGTTTAAAGTCCCTGCTTGGTAAAGAAACTCCATTTTGTAAACCCCAGAAATAAAAGGTAAAACCTTGCCAATAAATTGAAGTCATTCGATTTATACACTCTCTAACCCCCCGTTTTTCTCATCTCTTTCACATGTAATAAAACACTGTCCGATCAACCCCCCGTATTAACAAATATAAATCACAGGCTTAGGAGATTAATTGGATTCTACAATTAGATTAACTAAATTATTCTTAGTTCAACCAAAACTTATTTTCCTAATTTCCAAGCAATTTAATGATAATTTTAACGCGTATAGTGTTTGCCAAATACAACATGAACCTTCGGATGCAAATTCAGTTTAGCAGAACATGACTAAATCGATTGAATTATTGAGCGGCTTCATCGGTATAAATATTATTAAATTTGAATAGCTTCATATTATTGGATTCCAAAAGGAACTGCTAAAAATATTTCGTTTTCGATTGAAAAGTTTTCACTCTGTAACGATGTGCTTGCTAAACGGGAATTAATTTTCAGCTTTAATTTCTTTCTTACTCACATTGAAATGAATGTAGGAGCAGTTCATTCCAATATATCTAAATGAAGTGCATTTGCATGAATCTGTGAATCAGCAATCCCCCAAACAGCTAAATTATACTTATGTTTTAAAATTCGTGTGTCAACATGCAAACTAAGTCAGCTTTGTTATAACATCTTATTCAATTCTAGTTAACATTCCATTAGCATGCATCACTATTAATATGTGCATTTTTATAAAAACGAGCATGTTTTTCGGAAGTCATTTAAGGTAACAGGAAAAATGACTAAATTGCTGGAACAGGGTCTTTCCCAATTATCCTTTGGGAGTAAAACATAATAACCCAATAAAAAATTTGTGTGATTTCAATGTCCAACCTCTACATTTTTCTTTCCTTTTCTTCAAAAATTACCTCACTAAATGTAATTGCAATTTCACAAATGAACACAGGAGAAAAAAAGAGAAAAAGCTCAGAAAAGCAACCGCAAATAAAATTACATCCCTTCAATTCTGTCACATAAGAAAAGACGGACCGAAAAGAAGGAAACACAATCAGACATATATACAATAATAAAAAAAGGTAACAAAGAGACCAATTGGAAGACTATAACATCAACGTGTTTATTTCCGGTATGTTTGAATACTGATGGAATCAGCAGAAAATTTTCAAACAATTTAAAAAGCAATGAAACCCGTAATAAAAATCTAGCATTTCCTTTTACTAAAAATACAATTACATATACTCACAAACTGTATGTCCCAAACTCATCTTGTAAAAGAAACCATTCGAGGGTTGTAAGATAATCACTCTCGCTGTGTAATTGAAATGTCAATACTCTTCAAAGAGCGCTATTATTTTTATATGAGTAGCCTTTAAGGCATTTTCCAGCTACTGAAAACAAGATATTTTCGCTTTGTTATAAAATCGCTGATGCTTCCTTTAATTGACATAAGCAGGAGTTCCCCAAACGTAAGTGAATATTCTTATCAGACTATGATTAGACAATATTAGCAAAAACTTGCGAAATTGATTATATAGGCAGCTGGCTGGACGGATAGTTACTTCGGTATTTGCCAAAATGCCATCATTAATGCCTTCAGCTGCTTGTGCTTTTTCGAATATTATCAAAACCTTAAGAGCATAGGCGTAGCAAGAGCGTCCTTTTTTTATCACCCACATGACTTTTTGAGTCGACTAAGCGATGTCCTCCAGCCTCCCATTCAAATTTACCGATTTTTTGAAATGCAGTTCCCTACCCGTAATTTCTCATCCGTAACCTGCAGCAACCCAATTTTTTCTTCTTTGCATTGTTTTATGATAGCATTTGGAAAAATCGATCCATCAACTAAAATTCTTCTGGTACCTCCCACACAAGATGACTGATTTATTGAAATTTGAATTGCAATTATAATCTTCAGTTAGTAGTTTAAAGTGCCTTACCTCCTTGCCAGTTGTATTATTCCAAAAAAAAAAGTGGAGATCATTCAAAAAGAATCACATTTTCACCACTTCTATAGATGTCGCTTCCAACGGAGCAATTTTGAACCACTTCCAAATCCGCCGTAGTGAATATATGGTTTTATTTTTATTTATGATGCTTAACAATTGAAGCATAGCGTTTTGCAATGAAGTACTTCAAAAACCATTTTTGAAGGACTTAATATGATCCGAATATGTAATTTTTGATAGTCGACTCAAAGAAGATCCTTCTAAGTTTTTATGTACACTCCTTCATCTGATGGTCGATATGCTAAGTTTGTCATTCCATTTGTAACAGCGACAAATAATCAGAGATCAAATGAAGCATACACATACATAACATAGCATATTGTGGACTGCAGTCCATGGAAGAGGGTGTATAAAATTCGGCCCTAAGAAATACTAGATGTCTTTTTAATTCAGTGCTTTTCTATCCGGTGTTTTTTATAGAAAGTACCTAACCCATCGGAAGTGAGTATTTGTCATTTTCTCATGAAGTGAGATTTCACCTGCAAATTACTGAACTATGTGAGTTACCCAAGAAGAGCGGGGTATATCTGATGGGCTCCAACGACCGCCAAAATGAGACGTTTACATTTTTATAATTCATAGCACGCATAAAGTTTTAAAAATAAAATAAGATCAGTTTTCGTTAACGTGGTGCAGAAATTTACGAAAGAAGGAATCAAACCAGGTCTATTTTTAAACAACTTTTTCGTGAGAATCTCTAAAATAATAAACTTTGTAAAGCATTCTTTAGTCGATACATTTTTGGGGATGTTGACATGTTATATGTCTTGTATTTTGAATTTAATTAATTTTCATAACCATCCCAAAACTATTCTATAAATATTTTACATATAACCAACCGACTTATTCTTAACAGAGTCATAATTGAAATCAATGTGTCGGGTTATTGGTTATTTACAGCTTTATTGCCAAATATATCATACTGCTTTAAACTTCGATTTTATAAAAAGTTTACAACCCTTATTAAAGTGGTTAATTATGTGCTGAAAAGCACTATTTTTTGAATCAGTTTTATTTGTGTCATCTACCAATAAACCGATATTGATAAGACCGATAAGTTTGTCACTCTATTTGTAATAACTAAACATAAAGAGTATATCCTTGTTTGTCGTGGAAATGTCAATATAATCATGTCATTTATTGGCCCGCATGTCTTTTGAAGACATGATGGAGAACGTACCATACCCACTGTGTGTTATTAGCGGGTGATATAGATCCATTAATATAACTCTTGCTATTGTCTAGAAATATGGACATTTTTCGGTTTGTTTCAAACAAGTCTACCATCCTAACACGAGTTCTACTGTAAGATACCCATTTTAATTGAAAGAACGAATTAACCACGCCTTCCATGTAAAACGGCGAATATCACAAAAATCGTTATTGCGGCTGTAATTTGAAACTAAGTAGCGTGATTAATTTAAATTTGGTGTATCGGCGGAAGAGTCCAATAAACAATTCAATTTGTGACTATGCATAGCTTTGAAAATCGTTAATTTCCAGTCATTTTGTTGTACTCGAATCGTTCCAACGAATCACTGCGTTATTGTCACATTTTCTTGAATTCTGATTGGCTAATTAGAAAAATGCTAGCAATCGCCAGCAATGCAATGATCAATTAAGGTCCACAATTTCTATTTAAAATTCAAAACGGCCTGGTTTGATTTAGAATTTTCGCATAATATATGGAAAACGTCAAAGGAAGGACAGAATTTCCGCTTTAAATTCGGAAGAGTCAATTTAGAATCAAATAGCACCAATTAGAATTGAAAAAAACGTCATTTGGAATTCAGAAAATGTCAATTGAATTTAAGAAAATATGCATAAAAAATACTTTATGCATTTGACTAACAACAAAATTGATATTATATGTACCTTTCGGAAGTAGCATTATCATGTTCATTAATTAATCATTAATCAATTTTGTCCCTTTTGTCCCATGACATACGAGTTCTCTATATAAAATGTACATGATTATACTTGGCAATGCGAAATATCCAAAAGCCGAAAATTTACTTATATAGTTAAAACTTAGGTATGAAATTTTTATTGTTGCAGATGATATTTAGAGGAAAATTTTTTCCCATATCTTCCCCCTGCTTTTTATGACTAAAAGCGTTTTCCGGAATTAGATATAACTCATATTATAATGCCTTAACTGATTTTATCAGAATTTCACTTTAAATAAATTTTCTTATTTTCACACTTTAATAGGTGCTTTCTGCATTTGAATCGACACTTCCTCAATTACAGTATATATACTCCGAATTTCAAAAGGGAATTTTGATTTTAAATTCATTGTTTTTAAGCCCCAGATCGAAATCCCATTGAGTTTTTCTTAGCTCGAAATGAAAGCTCTTATTTTCACTGGTTCTAGTCTGAATTTCAATTTAAAGTTCTGAATTTTAATTGGTCATTTCTGAATGAATAAATTTGAATGAAACTTACAATTTTCACTTGAGCTACCTTCAATTTCAAATGGAAATTCGGAATTTCTATTTATCTATTTATCTATTTCGAACATCAAGTGGAAAATCTGATTGTCAAATGGAATTTCTAAATTTCAATTGCAGTTTTCTGAATTTCTCGATTTCAAATGGCAGTTTTGAATCCCAATTGGTTCGTTCTGAATTTCAATTGGTATATTCTGAATTTGATCTTTTTGGAATTTCTAATGCAAATTCGATTTTTAATGCCTCTCCCGAAATGTTGCAAAAATGCTCCAAATGCTGCTTTCCTTTTTATTCAGTTCACTTATCACACGACTCTCGCACTTATGTTCTCAGGCATACGTAGGTGTATTTACTTGTTTGTTACCAGATTGTACGTAAAATAGAAAAATCGTACCATTTTATATGGCTAAAACAATAAAAATCACAATCAAAATAAAAATCAAAGTTACATTTATTGTGTATATGTGTGTGTATTTATGGGTGTGTGTGTGTGTGCATGTGTGTGTGTGTGTGTATACACTTTTACTACCGCTTTTCCATATCCATTACGATCCCAGAAAAAAATTATTCATTGGCAATAGTGAGCACTAAAAGAGCAAAGTGTGCTATAGCTAATATTTTAGTTGGACTAGGGTAGAATAGGGAGAGAGACAACGTCCTCAATGCCGAAACGACTGCGATAAAATTCGAATGACTCGTTCTTGTATTCAACCATATACTAGCTCTTACCACCATCGGACCAAATATCTGACGACAATTTTGAGCAAATAGGAAAAATTTCTTTAAGAAATATGCGAAGCATTGGGAAAAATATTTATTGGGGTTTAAGATCATCATGGATCTTCCTATGTAAAATTCCCAAAGATGTCCAAAAGGTTCTACATACGACATTTTATTGAAACTTGCCCTTGTTTGGGAGGTATACAATAAAACGGTGTAACATTAATAATTTCGATATTTCATCCCTTTTTTGCTTAGCCTGAAACCCAGTAGTAAGAACTGACGTCGCTTGAGTTATTCTGTTATAAGAAAAACACATCGTAACAATTTCTCCTACTTAAAAATTTGGATTTTTAATAAGAGTGACCACACAGGTGGTATTTACCGTATAATTTAGTAATTGGTAGAAGGATATAAGCACGATTTGGTTCATTGAATGCATGCCAGATGTTTGGCACTAACCTTCTATGTCCAGTGCTGACAAAGATCCCAATGTGAATATTGACCATTGAGAGGTGGTTAGTACACGATACTATTGTCCGCATGAGCGCGGATTTAATCCCCAATGCAGTCACTTATCAATATATGACTGGCGATCTTGATGTTTCTGACGAACACTTCGAGTAGTCGAGTAATCGGCAAATATTATGAATGACTCTCAAACTGTGATTTTCGAAATCGTTGTTAAACAGTAGATCCCGTTGGGAAAGTCTAAAAATAGAATGCGTGTAAGCTCACTAAATCTTTATACCTGTCACTTATGGGATGCTAGGTGATTTGTTTCTTTTCATATCTGTAAACGTACCAATGCTTTTAATTTGTCAAACTCTGATTTTGTTTATGTAATACAATTATTTGAAAATTTGAACACATTCAGTTCGAATTATGGAGTTGCCATTCAGATTATGAATGCCTAACGTATTAAAAAATGGTTCTGATTGATGATGATCCGGATTTGCGAATCCCTACTGCAGTAGAACAAATAGCCGCCAGTCCGAGGGTTATAAGCTTTTTTTCTATTTTTATTAGATTGCTCGTTTTTTTTTTAAGTTGCATTTATGGTGGAAATTTTCACTGCGATATATGATAAAATGTATGCTAAATAGCACATCATGTCTAAAGGATTCACATAAGTCCGTTTGTCATAAACTGCTATATACATCCACACTGCTATAATCTTTTCATGCGTAGTAAGTGCTGCAGATGTCATATGACCAGAACATTTTTTTATACGTTTACTTTGCCATTTTCGGTTCATGTGGCTGTCGTTTTCTATGGATATATGTGTGCAATTGCGTATGTATAAAGGTATAAAAGAACGTCTGCAATAAAATGTATGTCACTTGTTTTTAAAACAAAAATTAGTACGTGACTTGAATTCATACCACCAATACCATACTAAAGAATGACATGTTGAGAAAAGCATGACAATGAAAATTTGAATGGGATACGAATACCACTTTGTCATCTGAAAAAAAAAAACTAAATTGATGCTAAATTTTTCTAACAATTTATTTCATACAAAAGACAATCAATAGTTTCCGTATATTTCAATAGTTTATGGCTGAACACACAAAATGCATGCAAATTTTATATCGGTACACATGGCAGACATTAACCATAGCATGACTTTCCCCGTGCATAAACCAACCTTATGTGGACATCATAGAACAAATAAATGAATACTGATTTTGAATTGAAAGCTATGGCTCAGCTCTGTGGTGGTAGTGCGACAGTTCGGTATTTTTGTGAAATATAAATCCCAAAAATGTTATATTGAAATAGTTGACGTCAACCTTAATATTCACACCAACGCACTTTAATTTTCCGCACAAATAAACGAAAGTTGTTGTTAGCTGGAGTATCCAAAAATTGGCCAAATGTAAGCTAACCATGCCAGCGTTTTGAATATGACACATTTAAGTCACAAGTAATGGTTTTTAGCACTTTAGGCACTCCTATGTAAATGTCTGAAAATATTTTTACATTAATTTTGAAGAAAACTGGTATATGGTTCTAATCATAATCATAATCGCAAAGGCTAATATATCAAGGTTATATGTATATCCATTGATTGCAGTATGTAAATGAAGATTTGGAATATGTGAATAATGTCCAATCCAAGCTTTGGCATGTACAAATATTATATTAAACATAAAATGCAGTAAAAAAAACATTATTTTTTTCCAATAGATGACTTTAGTAATCTGTATCCTCTGCTGTTTAAGCGTTATCGGGTTACTCTAAAAACTGTTGGAAGGATAAAGTCTATAACTTAAAAAACTACATAGACAGTTTTGTGATTGCTTCACTTGGTACTGTTTGAGCGCTCGTCATTGGACGCCAACAAATAGCAAATACGCCATATTTTCCATATTGTGATGTATGGATTCGAAAGGAAGCTCGGTGTATACGCGCAATACAGGCAACGCGAAAAAACAATGGGATGAATTTTAATCCGCAAATCCCTACTGAATCGCAACAAAATCGACTCATTTCTGAATCGGATGATAACTGGTGCTAGTAAGTGAGTCACTTACGACAACGTCAAGCAAAAACGATCGTGATCGAATAGTGGTGAGTCGGCGCACCTGATGGAGGAACTAGAATTGACGGTCAGGAACGTTTGGCTACATGTTTGAGAAAGGATTTGCAAAAATTCGTGTATTTTTGAGGTAAAACGTGAAAGAATGGGGATAAAAATTGTACCGATATCCAGGGCAAACCGCTGAAACTAAAATCACTAATATTTAAGTCTTACAGCATAGACTTGTAATACTACTCATTATTATTTTAATTTCATATTTTCGAAGATGAAAAAGAAAAGGAAGGCGCCAGCAACAGTACAGTCGCACAAAACAAACAGCTGAAGCTAAATTAATTAAATTTGGGGCAGAAGTTTATCTATCACTCTATGCTTAGGATGAAGATTTTTCACAAATTTGTATACTTATGTAGAAAACAGGAATAAAGTGGATTTTAATTGTATCAAACGACGTTGTCGCACTATAAAAAGTCATTTTTCCACATTTCAACTTTCAAAGGATAAACAATAAAGAAAGCGGATTAAAGTGGCACGCTCGCCCGGAACCGGCAGCTAAGGTTAAAAACTTGGTGTTGAGAAGGATAAAGAAGCAAATAAATAGTTTCAATATTAGAAAAAATGGGTGGAAGTGGAATCATCCGAATTAAAATACACATTAAATGATTGATTCCTCTTAATTTTGTACTTTTACGATATAAACAAAGATAAGTGGCAACCTAGCAAAACATATGTTTGAAGTTCCAAGGACCACGTTGTGTAGTATTTTCAAAAGCAAACAATTTCAGTGAATTTGTAAACATGGAAAAAATTGGTCACCGTTATGTAATTTAATATATCCTTTTTAAAGGTCTCAGTCCAACTAATATTAAAGTTGAACTAGATTCTACTCTGGGGGAATTTCGTCTGTAGGGCAGAATTATTGTCCTTTTAGCCTCTTAATAAAAAACGGATTGTTCATTGCCCCCAAAATAAACAGCTGAACTTTTACTTTTGTCATGATGTTTTCTTGTAAAGAAGGAAACAAAAGGCAGATGTTTTGGGTTTCGCTTTTCCAAGAAAGTATATATTGTAGAAGAATCTAACTATATATATTATCACTGCACTTTCATGTACTTGCTTAAGTAATGAATGACTTGTTGCATTTGCTTTCAATGTCTGAATTTGTCGAAATATTGAAAAATTTACCAGGGCCAAATCTGTATCACTCATTCATAAATCGATGTGTGTGACAAAGTTTATTGCAACATATCATTTATTGGACCGGTCGCGACAAAATGGCTATGGCACATATGATGGTGGATTCGAGCCTCGATACAGTCGAAAATCATTCCTTGAGCGAATACGAACTGGCAACTATAGTAGAAGCTTCTCAGTCTGACATTCGAAATTGTCCTTAAGCAATGGGCCCCTTCTTATAAAAATACGTCCTCAATTAAACTACAAAGTTATAACTTTGTAAAGTCCTCGCTTAGAAATTTTAGATGGACCATCGATTTTTGCATTATCGGCCAATTTGTATATGTGATTCTATAAAGTGCGTGCAAACTCAGTCCATTTTCAGGACTAAGTTTAAAAAAAAGCTGATGCTTTGTATAGGTAGATTATATAGAATTTACCATTGTTGCTGATTCTATTGGAGTTACCAAAGAGAGCAATGGAATATGCTTGATAACAATTTAAGAAACTGTCTGTCTGTTAGGGATTAGAGGGAAAACATTAAATTTCTGTAAATCGGTTAGTTAATATGGGAGATATAAAAAGAGGTATGTCGATGCTCACCATCCTAACTCTGAACACACTTATGTACATGAGGCTAAATCTAGCCCATTAATCAAAAATTACGGAGGAAGGAATGAATTTCGGAAAATACGTCAATTTGTATAGAAGGTACACTTGATAAAAGCCTCAAACTTCTTCCAAATTTCACAAAATTTGGGGCGACTAAATAAGAGCCTAAGAGTATAATGGCTAAATCAGTTATCTATATGAGAGGTGCCAGAAGCCCATTGAAAATTCCTTGGTATAATTCGACAACGTATTAGGCTGTGCCAAGTTTTAAGAAGATTCGGGATAGTTATCGAATCTAATAACTAACCAGACTTAGAAGGTTCTGAAACGTAATTAGTCCAAAAGTGCTCGGTACTTTAGTATCAATAAAATATATTCCCTCCATCCTTCGGGTGAAGGTATAATAAAACTCGTGGTAACGAAATAAATGTGAGTGAGGAGATCTTCCCTATCACATTCAAAGAGTGCAAAAAAATTGTTTGGTAGTGATAGCAGAAAGTGACAAATTTCATTAGAATAGTTTGGTGAAAATTATTTTCGTTTATATATTGACCTTCAATAGTGACGTAATATTGATGACATTTGTAGCTGTTGTTGTATTTATCGATAGGCATTAAAAGTGGCATAAAGTAAATCGGCACCGATGTAGAACAAATAGATAAGTGCAAAATTGGACAGTAAAGTCAAACAAGATTCTCTTCACGTGCAATCGCGAACATATATTTTTTCGGTAACTAAGCCACTCCATACTCCCTTCACCTACTGAATAAGTTTTAAAAAAATGTCAGATATCCTTCTTTTGAAATTTTTTTTCGTACTGGTCGACATATCGACTTGTCCTCAAATAAATGATAGTGCCAAAAATGACTTTTCTACATCTATTATTAGTTGCGCAACTGAGTTCTTGCTGTTTCTTTCACACAAATTCAACTTTATTGTGAAAAAACGTTTACAAATGATCCATTTAAAGTATTTTCCATCGGTAGCTACTACTTTTCTCATCTTTCTGGCAAAGCTCAAACTCCGTCACGGTAAAACTGTTCACCTTTTGAGGCTACCCACGAATCTAGCCATTCCTTGATATCATCATATGAGTGAAACTGCTGGTCAGCCAGACCGTGTGCCATCGAACGCAACAAGTGATAATGGGACGATGCAATATCTGGAAAATATGGCGGATAGGGTAAGACTTCCCATTTCAGCATTTCCAGGTAGGTTTTAATGAACTTGGCCACGTGAGACCGAGTGTTGTCATGTGTCTCTCCGCGTATTGTGGGCATTTTTCGCGCAGAGCCTGTCTCAATCGCATCAATTGAAGTCGATACCGATCCCCAATGATGGATTCGCTTGGTTTCAACAGCTCGTAATAAATAACATTGACCTGATCCCATCAAATGCAGAGCAATGGGCGTGAATATTAGGCAGAGGCGACGACGTAGAAACGTGACCGGGCAACCCCTGTGACTTTCTTTTCTTTGGATTGCTGTAATGAATCTATTTTTCATCGTCCGTTACAGTACGATAAAGAAAACCCTTCCTTTTTTTCGCTGAAGCAGTTGTTCATAGGCAAAAAAAACGCTCAACGTTCTTTGGCGTCAACTCGTAAGGAACCCAAGTTTCTTACTTTTGAATCATTCCCAACGCATGCAATCGCTAGGAAATGGCTTAGCGAATAACTCCTAATACTGAAGCAAGATCTACGTGCGTTTGACACGGATCCCCATCAAATAATGCCGTCAATTCAGTGTCTTCGAAAGTTTTTCGTCTTCCTTCATGCGGACAGTCGCCGACATAAAAGTCAACGTCTTTAAAGCGACGGAACCAATCTCGACACTTTGTTTCACTTAAAGCAGCATCTGCGTAAACGTTTTGAAGCTCTCGTTGAGCTTCAGCCGCCGCACATTACGATTATTTGCCACTAAATCATACACTGCCCTATCAGAAACCTTCGGAGAAATAAAAAACCAACCACCAACACACCAACACAGATCTATCTCCACCACGCTAATGCTACCATAGCCCGACAAAATCAAATTTGAACGCCCCATACATAGTATTAGTGGATTATCCGCCCTATAACCCGAGATAGGCAGCTATGGGAGTAGCATTTAGCAGTAGTAGAGCACATACCTATAGTATGATTGCATCCAATTTGTAATCACAGTGGGCTGCCATAATATTTAATGCTTCTATAGTTTCAGCTTAGTTTTTCCTGGGGACAGGACATATGCCAATCAACACTCCCCATGCATCAATTATTCGGACTATTCACATCTAACATCATTGCGTAACACTTTTAATATGGCTGAAGACCTTAAATTACCTTTATGCCTTTAAAAAAAACTTCTCCACTTTTACGAACAACTTTTTTCAATATCCTCTAACACTACTTGATACATTGCTCAGTAACATTCGCATCAGATTAACTGGCATTTCATATGTGACTTTGGTTGCATTACCTACGTGCAACTATTCTCCATAGACCAAGATGAGAAATGCCTCCAAGTTTTAGGAATTTATACGTATCATTGCTACTGAAACTAAGCCGCACGTAAGCTTCTCTGTCAAATAAATACCGTTTTTTTTTTTCTTCTTTAGCTCATTCTCTGAGAGGAAACTAAAACCTCTAACGATTCCTGGTAAAAACTGCACGCATACACACACACACGCATAACACTGAAAAAATAAAGAAGCGAATGTGTTGGTACATCGTCTATATGCAACAGCTCAGTGTTTTTTGCGCCTCATTGTATCCTTCATTTCCGGTGCTGCAAACCAACTCTCGTCTAGTTCCACTTGAAATGATATTTAAAGACCTTTTTCACAGGAGAAAGTAAAGAAAAAGTCAACGTGCTCATGTTTCTATTCCATATAATAGATCATGTTTTTTTCTTCACCAGTTATTTTAATAGGATTGTCCTGTGGATTAGATGGAAATTGGCAAAAAAAAATAGATTAGGTGTAAAGTTAGCACATAGGTCAACAAATTTGCGCAGTTGGGGTTTAGGAGTTTCGAGTGCGTGTTATCGCTTCTATTTCGGTTGACCACGGTCATTCAATTATTGTGTGAATTGTAGCTGAAAACAAGATATGGGCCCCACTTTATTCGTATCGAAATTTACACTTTATTTTCAGTAGTTAGAAGGATCGAACTTCCGCACCAATACAATTTAAATAAAGCTCAGTATTTGCAGTTTGCACTTATTTTCTATTGGCATTCAAATATAAACGAAATGAAAGACCTGCTTCATAGATGTGAATGCGATCTGTGATGGTAAAGTAGACACGGATCACTACATCGTACCCTCGAGAGTAAAAACGTACGTATATAACCGAGAGAGACCTTCATGTGAATAATTCGGATGTGAATAATTCGGCAAAGCGTTGGTGCAGAAAATACTAGGGATGAAGGTTAATCTCGAAAATTCTACCAAAATATAAAAGATAACGATTGTGGCACAAAACTCCCTTCTGTAAGAACGACGATGACAATCTGACGACAGATGCGCTAAGTGTGGGACAATTGTTGAAAATGCAGGGGTAGAAGTAAAGCTCGAAGTAACGATTATTGCACAGGATACAGAAATCTGGCCACAGATATGTAGACCACCCTACATTTCGGAGAGAACATTTGTATGAATTGTTAAGTCTGGATGGCACCATATGTGGGATCTGAATCGGGCAGCTTAATAGTCGGTAGCTGCTGGTCGTTGCAGGGACACCAGTCACTGGACTGCAAAGGGTTGAACTGGGAGTGGGGAGTAACTACAGGGTTTGGCCAGAGGCCTTGCCCGGTATCGAGGGTGATGGGAATTCACACGGACAGGGTCTAAAGTTTGGACTTTGTCATCTGAGTCTTTTTGATCTCTCGGAGGGTACGGGCACTCCGAGAGATCAAAAAGACTCAGATGAGAATTTTGGGAATTTCATGTCTATATGTCATGATTTGTTTTTTTTCTCCCGTCTCCCACCGGTGAGGATACTGGATCTTTGCAATGTAGTATCTTTTTGCTACAGAGCGCCTAATCCCGTGTAGTTTGGTGTATAAATCACAATGTGGTAGCAGCTTTACTACGCAGCTTTCACCAATGAGTTTGGCCGGTAGCGTGGGAACAGAGTTCCTGACTGATCATTTTGTGTTGCATGCAAAGTGGGGCATCACGCGTGTAGTTGGTTGAAACGGTAATTGTTGGTAGAATCTTTGTGCTTGAATGTGGAATTACACTGTACAACCGGGTGTCACAGACCAATGTAGATTGTGTTCCATACAAGCGCAATCAATTTGGTATCTTCTGGCTTTAAAAAAGTGCTGACAGTTGCGGTAGCTTGCTCCAGAGATTGTTGGTTCCTATTCCTAGATAGTCAAAGTCAACTTGGCTATCACAGGGAGCCCTGGTAATATCATTGTAACATGCCCGGTGTTATTAGCACACCGCGGGTAAGGCTTTCACGTAAAACCCCGTGGACTCTGCAGAGCTCTTTGAAACCGATGAGTTTAAACTCATTATGATAGTGCAGCAGCTTCTAAATATGATTTGCTTTGTACATTCAAAATAGTATCATTGTTTCCAAGTGTGTAACAAAAAAGTGCAAATAATGGGCTGGATTAGCGAAAAGTTGTATCAACACCAGCGAAAATTAATCGCGCTGGGCACGGTAAGAAAAAGCTTTTTGTGATGCCCCTTCAGTACTATTGAACTAATTTCAAAGCTGTAAAAGGCTGTAATGAACTGGTAGTATTGTAAAGCTGCGTAAACAAAAAAACGTAATTAAAACGTTAGTCATAATAAAAATCAGCAAATAAACCAGGAAGAGAAAAAAAATTATGTAGTGAACTGGAAGCAGCTTAAAACTGTATTAACATGTAAAACGTGAACACAGGGCTTTTTGAACACAGGGCTTACACATCTTGAGCCAAATCGTGCTTAGAAACTGTCGCATGCTGATTATCAGATCTTTGTTGGGCAACGCCGTCACGCTATTGTCGGTAATTGGCGGGATTTGTTCACTTGAAGTGTTTTCAAGCTTTCTTTATCAGTTCAGTTTAGTATGTTTATCGCTCTGCTCAATGTCGCATGTGCCCTATCTGCAACCAGGTGGATATGCGAGTCTACGTTAACGCCACGCATCACACTCACACCTGTATGACACTGGAAGCATAAGTTTCATCTGTTACTTCATAATCAACCTGATCTCTTGCGATACCAACAGCAGATAGCCGCGATATACATACATATATTGTGTGCGCCTTTGTCAAGGACAGCAGTCTCAATCCGTTTTCGGAGTTGGGCAGAGGGCTCTCTCTCCTCTAATTTTAGCATTAAAATCTCCCAGGGCAATTTCAATGTCGTGGTCAAGGCTACGGTCGATGCCCCTTTTAGATACTTATAGATTATGAGGCCAATCTAAAAAGTGGCCGACGTGGGGTATAGGTGCTGCCAGTAATTGGAAAAAAATTATTTTGTTGAACAGTGCTAACCTCATAAAACATAAATTTTAATTTTCAAGTTGCCATGTCGTTCAATATTTTTATTTGATCCATCAAAGGTAAACAATCTTAGTGAATTTGTATAGGAGGGAAAAATTGGTCACCATTATGTAATTCAATATTTTCATTTGAAAGCTCTCAGTATAACCAATATTAAAGCCGACGTAGATTCGTATATCTAAGATTAGGCGTGTGCGCCTTGATGAAGTTAGTAGCTTTGTAGTCATTTATGGGCCCAACCCGTGATCCTAGATGTCTAAGACTCGTATTTGTACTTGCTTAAATCTTACTTAAATAAGATTTGCGGGTGTCGCCTATATTTTCTTTCATTCGCGTTTCCATAATAATATAACAATCTATTATTTTTCCAATAGCTTTAGTAATTTGGCTTTAGTAATTTGCATGTCGAGCTGATGGCGTTTGATAAAGATAAGATTTCGTACTCAAAAACTACTTAGACAGTTTTGTGATTATTTGGCTCAGTATTGTTTGAGCGCACGCCAAAGATGGACACCAGCAAAGAGAAAATGCAAGGCAGGCGGCTGAATGTGAATAATATTTATGAACTTGATACTCTAACGGTCAATAATGCACAATTTAAGTGTCGTCGATTCCGTTTCGGTAACTTTGATGTCAGAAATGCACCACGCTCTGGAAGACACATGTATCGAAAAGGTAATAAAATAGTGAAGTCGTCAAGTCCGATCATCATGTAAGCCCAGGAGCTCAACATTGCGTAAAAAGTCGTTTGGAATCATTTAAGTAAGGCTCGATACAAAAAGAAGATCGATGTATGGGGACTCACATAATAAAAGGGAGAAATGGTTACTTTCTGAAGTCTATTTGGAAAATATAGGGAGATCAGGGATTTTTGCTAAATCGCCAAAATTTATGTGTGGTACTCGAAGTATTAAATGCTAAATCTAAACGCTTCATGTGGGCTCAGTTATACTGAATGCAGTGCAATTGAATGAAAGAAACGTATAAGTGAAATTGGGTAATTTATATGAAAAGTAACAGAGAGGAGGTGGTTATTCCGCCGATTTTTTTCCATATTTTACCCATAAAATTCATTCATTCTTCAAACTCGGTTTACCAAACGCTTAGCATGTGACAAATGTAGAGCACTTTGGTGCAACTGATTGAAAAGTATGCAGGTTAAAATTTTGTAAAAATTTTATAAAAACCAGCAACCTCATAATCATAATTTTAAAAGGATGATTTTAAAATATCTAATAACATTGCGGTATCGGCTTTATGGGACGACCCAATTTACGAATTTTCTAAATTTCATATAGGCATATGTTAAAAAAAAATATCTACACTCTTAAGATGTAGATTTTGACATTCTTCTCGTATAGTATTTTAACCAATTTAATGATAACTGTTTGGTTCTCTTAAAGCAGGATTACCTTTTTTCCTGCGCCTATCCCGTAACAGTAATGTTTACATTAATTTTGGTGCCCTCAGTAAAAGTCGTTCCCCTTTGGCGATGGTACCATTCTCTGTCCTTATGCTTTTTTGTTTTATCACCTGTAGGCAGGAATTTTTATGAATCGCTGATCTTTCCTAGCCTACGCCAGTAGGAGAACTTACACACTCAATTTGATGATTCATCACTCTTTTGATCTTACGGCAGAGACAATTTTTCCCCTTTTTTTTTTTGTTTTGTTCAGCTCCTTAAAAGTACGGATTCCGAAAAATTACATTTTTGAGAGCAACTATACAACAAAAACGGAATATACAGGCGCAGCTTCATGGTTTTAGCTTCAGCAACTTGTTATGGGTAATAAAATTACTTATTTCCCTTTTTTATCCGTTGTTACATCTAAAGCTGGAATTGCGCAACACTTTTTGTTGAACTGCACCATTTTCCATGATCCTACGTTTACTCTTTTAGTGACTTTAACCTATTAGGTTAGAGATTGTACTGGATTTGAAAGTTTTTACCCTAAAAGCACACATTTCGTGTATTGGCACTAGATTTGTCCCTTTTTACCCTGTTTATACCCCTAACAGTATGCATTTGAAAAAAATCGCTTCTTATGGCGCACCTACCATGTAAGGGGTTTCGTGATGCCAGCCATATTCGTTTGGCCTGGGCAATGACCAGTCAGTTACTCAGTAACTCACAAAATGGAGAAAAATCTGGACTACGACAGCTTCCTAAACAGAAACTGGAGAGAAATAACTAAATCACCGAATATCGTCGATTTGTATGGAAGGTATCAGATGGGGAGTGCAATGGTGCAATGGTATTTTCATTACGAGACCTTTCTTGGACAAACGCTCAGCGTGTATCAAATTTGAGTAAATTCAGTTCAACCATATAAGAGATATGAACCTAAGAATATGTGGGTTAAATGGGGCACTTGTGTGCCGCTGTGACAAATCGATGGCAAAGCCAGGATTGACGATCAGCAATAGAAGAGGAGTTGCGGCAGGATAACGTCAGGCCACATCCGCTGATATTGACCCGGTACGGTCTTCAGGACCTTGGTTAAAGAGTCTTTAC
Organism: Philornis downsi; assembly: GCA_019455685.1. Taxonomy (NCBI): domain Eukaryota; kingdom Metazoa; phylum Arthropoda; class Insecta; order Diptera; family Muscidae; genus Philornis; species Philornis downsi. The sequence goes on along the minus strand of JAHXMU010000683.1, from coordinate 2,817,653 downwards.
GCATCCACTTGTCTGGACTTGACATCAAGTGATTAAACCTATTCCTCAAGAGAAGCTTGTGAAAATCGTCTGTGTCAGTTTTTACCTACAGGGATGGGGATTTCCATGAGACAGACATGACCCAAACCGGGTAATTCTAACTATGCTTCAATGGCCTGCAAAATCAATCAGTTTATTTTTAATACACCTTGTAATTATTTAATATGAACGGCCGCGTCAACGTATTCAAATCTAGAGTTAGGAATGCCAACGAGCACTAGACTGATACAAGAACTGAGCTTTAGCAACAGATGTTAACTACCTGCTTAATATTGTCGTTAGCGTGCCGTTTATGTTACTGAATGTAATTGCATTCTCATCTTAACTGCCACCAGACCGATGCCCGATGACATTATCAGAGAATATTAACCCGAACGTCGGAAATCGGGAGCTTGCGAAATTCTACAGAGGATTCTAATTACTTCCAAGTGAATGACAGTCAGTGGATCTAAGTTAGAATTTCTCCATTCTCAAAATCATTTCTTTTGTGGCACCAAGTAAAATAAAATGGCGTATCGCTCAATAACGTTTGTAATGTTTGACGTAACAGAAATAATTGTGTTTTTTTTTCGTTCATTTTTGGTATTTCCGCTGGTTTTAAAAAAATGTTTGAAACCCAGATTTGAAATCCCGACTGCGGTTCCACATCTGACTGTGCATCAACCGTTGAGTAAACGTTGGGAATTGAAATATGGGCTTACGAATTACGCAGATATTTTGTCTATTAATGATGCCCTACACTTTGCTAGAAAATTTTCTTTGTGATACCGGAACGCCAAGAAATATATGACATCGATTGGGAGAGTTTGTCAAACCAATGCTTATTTCACCATATTTTATGGAAGCCGCTGCCGTTATATTTTTAAACCCATATTTCCCATCTGCTCAGTTGTTGTTGTAACCACTTTCGCTTTATTTATGAATAAGCATTTTTCCTGATGACTTCTTTTGTTTTCCTCCCATATTCATTCTAGCACATTCATTCCAATAAAAATATTCAGCAACTTTAACGCCTTTTTATTGTGTTCATTTGGAACGTGTCCGATTGTTTAACGATACAACTTTACTGTACAAAATGCAATCGATGTGCAGCAGCACGTCCAATACCCTGTACGATTTTCATTTTCACTCTATGACGAAAGACAATTTCAGAGGCAAGAAAAACGGAACCGAATATACGTAAACTTTTAGCAGACAAATGATTTTTTTCCAATTTAGTTTTTATGTGCCAATATTAAATTGAAAATGCTGCGCAACATTGCAGGTGCCAGCTAGCATTATAGCGAATGCAAACATTAAACGCTACGATGAATCATATAGGAATTGCCAACTACGTTGGCAATTTTGCACACGCACATACATATTTATAAATATGTATGCACCCTTTAAGCGCGTACTTAGCACATGTATTTACGGTCACATTTACCGCAAAACCACCCTTTCATTTTGGTCCCACGGCTGGTGTATTATAAATATGATAGGTATGTAAACTATTCTGCGCAAATTATGCACCAAGTAGTGCATAAGGGTTTCCAAACTTTTTGTCGGTGCTTTTTATTCGAACCAAACAAATTAAACATGTCATACTTGTTACGAAAACCTATTCGGTTGAGTTTTATTTTCCGCCCTCACCGCTATATAAAATTATAATTTTGTCGCATTATTTAGAAAAAAAAACACTCATTTCAAATACAAACACGTATGACACATTCACACATACGGGCACGATCTGCGCGGTCGTTTGTATCTACACATGTATTTACACATGTCCATAAAAGTCATTGAATGTATGACTAATGTCCAATTCATTTGTGTAAATATGTTATACTGTCGCGTTCTCTTCCGATTTTTCGGAAAATTTATGTTTGTTTAACATGCATTTGATATTTCCAAATTGCTGCCAAACTACATGTGTTCTAACGTATGTATGACTTCATCTACATCCATACCCTCCTGTCACAAACACATGCTGAGACGACTATCGTGTGCCAGTCATGGTCATTTAGCATTGCACGCTCACCCACTCTGTCCCCACCAAACTAATATTTGTGCATAATGAGAGTGGCGAATGCATCACAAGTTGCAGCAACTTCAACAACATAATGATCAGATGACTAATACATACAAATATTTGCGATTTCTCATAGCTAGAAGGAGTTTCTATACACTACTCTGATATGTTGGGTGGGGAAGGGTTTGCAATTAGTAGTGGTCACTTATAAGACTCCATTCTCATACACAGATTACACTTATTCAAACAATCGATGAGAAGGATACGCAATGTGTAAAATTTAGGGCACACATATTTACAAAATATTTAATGCCGTTAATTTCTTGATTCCTCATCACATCCACTACCTCCGTTTAAATTCATATATAGGGTGGTGTAAGACAAAGTAAGTATTTATTCTCGTGTAAAAAAAATCCTATGCGATGTACGGTATGAATCAGTATGTCCATCCAATCACATAGTTATACGAACTGAAGATACAGCGTGACCAACAAAGAAATCATATGAGAAACTAACAAACTGATTTTTGAGTTTGATTTTTTACTAAAAGTATCTTCCCCATTCACAGTTTATATGCCAAATTTTAATAAATTGTCAGCTTTTCAACAAAAGAAACAAAATTTAAATATTTCACAGTCTCCGGCTGTTCTCCTCAAATTCGTTACAACTAAGTTTCGACAGTGTCTCAGACAACTGGTCCCTTTTCTGCATTTGTCGCCGAGTACGTTGTCGAAAACTTTTAATGCTGAAGCATTTTGGTCCATACATCCAGTACAGCCAAGCCTATGTAATCGCTACTTCGTGATCCATGTACTGAAGTCACAGTCTGAGATTCCACACTGTACAAGAAGATAGGTAAGACCTTTTTTGGCGAGAGGGCAATTTTCATTAAATCGTTTGCTTGTCCCGTATTGGCGTCCGCTTACAAATGACAATCTTCTCCTTATTTTTAGGCTAACATTCTACAATTTATTAAAAGCGGAGACCATTTAGATAAAAACATCAACCACTTAAAAGTTATAGATGTCGTTGTTCACAGAGCAAAACTCTCAAAAGGACTTACCCTCGTTAACAGCCAACACCACTTTTGCCGATTCTTTCTCAGTTCTTAGGAAGGCAATAATAAAATCTCACAGCTTTCGACCAATGATGTCAACGTCATTACCGTTTGCGTCAAAGCAAAATGACGTTGAGTTAAGTGACTGATTATTGATATGTTGTTCCTATTGGTTCTATTTTGTCCAATACCAAATTTGACCTATCTATAGCTATGAGATATCTCTACGCGAATTTTCCCCCGTTAAATGAAGTGGGTCGTCCTCTATAATGGTTTCGCCAGGCACGCGGGATAGGCCAATGATTATGCATTGGCCTTGATGACGATCCAGAATATATTTACTAAAAGACTTATAAACTTAGCATATCCTTATTCTACGTTGTAGTCTACGGACTACACAAATAAGTGAGATATTGGCTATCTTCTCACTTTTATTTTATATTTGGACTCACTCAAATAGTTTAGTTACTCAATAGTTACAGTTAACGACGATTCTGAACGACACAGTTAAAGAAGAACTTACCGGACTTGTCGATTACTCAACTACGATACTAGAAGTGTTCGTCAGAAACATCGAGGTGGCCGACGCCCAAATAATGTTGCGGGAATGAATCTGCAAAAGCTAGTCGCGCGTACTAACCATCGCGCTACGGTCGGTCACATGGGCTATATCGAAATATAAGACAACGTGGATTAGTGACCGATTAAACCAAACTACAACATTTAATCAAATTCGAACTAAACTATAGCTTCGGGAGACGATTATACAAGTCTTAAACGGACTAATTGAATGAGGACTAAAATAAAACATGGACTGACATCGTAATTTTTCAATCATGTTTGCCTATAGGAAGGTCAAAATAGATGTACCAACTTTTGTTGAAATTGACAGACAGATAGATAGATAAACGAATGGGCATCGATGAGTCGAAACAGAATGTGTTTTTGGAACGATCAGTAGAATACTTTTCCCTTTTTTTTTTTGGTCTAGCAAAAAAAAATAAATGTTTTCTGTTCTCTTTAAATTGGGCCACTATCCAAAATTGAATCTTAGAAAAAATCTTAACGGTCGTTCAAATACGGCAAATGTGAAAGTGCAGAAAATGAGACTGTTTTACAATTTTTTGTTTTACAAAAATTCGGCTTTATTGCAGTGAAACATCGCCAAACATTTTACTGAAACATCTTCACGATGTAGTTTTTGCTCTATTGAAAGCAAGCGTGGCACCCATCTTGCACACAGCTTTCTCATCTCCAAGCCTTCTGTCAATATACGATGTGTATCACTTTTTGAAATGCCTATCATTTCAGGTGGCTCACGTACCTTCAGCCGACGATCATCCAATATTATTTTGTGGATTTTCTTAACCGTATCTGGCGTAGAGACTGCAGTTGGTCGATCACTACGGTGTTCGCCTAGGCAGCTCATACGGCCTCATTTCAATTCTGCTACCCACTATTTTACAGTCCTAAAAGAAGGAGCAGACTCTAGCTCGACTTTAATATTGGCTGGACTGAGAGCTTTTAAATGAAAATATTGAATTACATAACGGCGACCAATTTTTTCCAAGATTACAAATTTAAATTATGTGCTTTATAAGGTTGCCACTTTTCACCAAAATATTTTTTTTCAAGTGTTGGCACCATGTCTTGTTGGCTAGTTTTAAGGCCGCCCTCACAAGCTTGTTCGACCGCACTTCCACTGTTGTCTGTTGAAAGACAGGTTAACATAACGAACATTTGGCGAGTTTTTCAATCGAAAAAAACCCCATTCTAGCCCATAAGCAGTTGAATATATCGCTTTATGGAGAACTATTGAAAAAGTACAAATTACCATTGCAGAAGTGGGGAAAGTCCACATATTATGTATAAGAAGGGATAATTTTCACGCGTTTACTTATTTGAAGCTAAGTCGTTATCTTGATCATTTCGGCACGACAAGTGTCGCAATTGGAACAATTGTCCAGCAGGAAAAAAACTTATAATGCAAGAACAAACTCCAACTTCCAAAACAAATTTTTTTTTTGTCAGAATTTTATTGATATTTCTAAAAGCTGGATGTGGCGATAGCTCATTGATGCCGAAAAGGTTCAGAAACGTTTTAATTGATCGTGATATTGTTGTTGGAAAATTATTGAAAAACACAAATTATACGAATACTCTGGAAATGCAGACAAATTCGTTGTATATTAGGTATAGTAGAAAGAAATCCATTATTTTTCCATGATATAAAGGCTTTATTTGGCATAGTTAGATTTGATTCAGTTTAGGTGAAATGTGCACCATTTTGTTCGATAATCTGCTGCCTATTCGAAGGCAATAACATTGTGCCCCTCTCACAGAAACCATTGCCTTTATTGGTAAAAAACGATTTTCACAAACTTTTCTTGGGGCGATTTTTTTGTCAGCAAAATCATTCACCATAGATGGGAACATATGGTAATTATTTGACCTCAGGTCTGGAGTATAAAGTGGGTGCGTGAGAACTATTAAGCTCCCAGAGCTTCTGGTGAGGCAATATAGGTAAATGGCCTGACGATGTCATAATTAAACACATTTTCTTTCCCATTGACCAAATCTGGCTATTTCTGGGCGATTACTTCCTTAAGATGATCCAATTCTTCCTGATTTGGCCACTGTTTCCGCCGACTCACCACGATTTGGTCACGTGCGTTTTCACTTAACGCTGTCGTAAGTGATCCACTTTTCAACATAATCAGTCTTTGTACGTTTTAGAAATGGTTCGATTTTATTGCGATTCAGCAGCAATTCTCTGGCACAAATTCGGTCCATGAATTGTGGCAGCCGTTGGAGCTTCTGTTTGTGTTCAGCCTTATTGGAATAATGCCTACCATTATTCTATCAACGTCTTTGATAATTGGCCTTCCAGAACGCGGCGCACTATTATCAAAATTACCGTAACGGGGTCGGCTAAACTCAAATTGCGCATAACCTGACGCTACAATATCAGGACCATAAACCAAATGCACATTTTTAATAGCATAGCCATGCATGTGGTTCCCCCTTTACCAAAGGAAACTTGTAAGTATTGCGTAATTCCTCTTTGCTAGTGTTCAGTTTTGTTTGATACGCGCTCAAACAGTACTGAGTCAGGCAATCACAAAACTGCCTAAGCAGTTTTCTGAGTACTAGATCTTACGTTTTTAACGACATCTATCGTAAACCGATCCCTCTTAAACCGATAGTGTGAGATACCGATCAATCCATGCTGATGGGTTTATAGGCTTCAGACCTGTACGACTTTACGCATAATCAATTTATGTTTTTCCCTTCTAGAAAACGTAATGGATGAGGTAAATACTAAATTGGCGAATTTCATATAAAACTTTGTGTTGAACAACAAATTACATAAACTTTAGCCGGGTGCTGTATTTAACATTCACTTTATTGTTTTTCCTTACTTGTCGTCATAGTCCTTCCAGGCTTCGGAAGAAATGTTTAATACTATTTTACTTTTACGATAGAATATTAGGCCCATGGCTTCAACTCTTTCTCACTATTCTAAAGCATTGAAACGCCTTTAGTCACAAGACGAGGAAAATTGAAGGCATTTAATTTTATTTGCGTATCTGTAAATAAATGTATCAGTTTTATATGATAGTGGAAACGTTGCCTAATAATTTTTTAATTTAATCGACCTGAAGCTGGCCGATCTTAGTTATAGCGAGTGCTTGTCGGCAGTTTCGAACTTAGCTTCCGAAGTAATCGATTCTTCTAATATCGATTATGAGTTCATCTGGAACGGTTCGTGGTTCTTGTTGAACCCTTCCTTGGATCTTGATGATAGCACATTAAATACTTGAGTGTAAGTTTGTTTCGGGTATCCTTCTCATTTAAAGTAAAATTTCCCACAGCACTGCCCGGTGACCGTCAATCGTTCCTAGTTTTTGTTTGGTTTTGGGCACATTGATGAAGGGGTTTGCAATTTATGACAATTGTAATGGCTTTACTCTTTCACACACTTGCACAAAAGCACACCAGCGCATGCATAAATATACATACGATATGTATGTACACGTCTAGTAAATTCTGTCGCCCATCCCCATTCAGGGACATGGATACATCGCGTAATATCTTTTGTAATCATTTGCGGTTATAAATGAGTACTTTCGAAAAGTATTGTTGTTATTCCCCGATCCAATGGCAGTTTCATTTTGTGACGTGATGACGGATGTGAGTAAGTGTGAGAGTAATACGAACGTGTGCCCGCGTTGGTGCTGGTGGCCACTAATGCTGACATTTGCCAGCTTAAATGCATCTATCCGCTGCATGGAGTGTCCTTTGGCATTTGACCATGTGTTTGCTGGCGCATAGAGGGCTGACAAAATAAACGCGCGATGGAATTAGTATTGTGTTAAAACGTCATTATGATTCATTATTTGATTTCATTTGAAATGGTATTTTTAGATTTTTTGCACGAGATAACTGTAAAAATGTAATTTATTTTATGTGACGCATTTAAATTATAATTGATATTGGCATTTTTTCTGCCTTTGTAGGGATCTTGCATTTCGGTAGTTTGTAATTACATTAAATTGACCAAGGTTTTTAAAGTGCATTAGAATTAGTCGTTGGACTAAAAACATTATCAATTTAAGTGTTTCGTTAACAAATTTCATACCAAAAAGTTGCTAATCGTCAAATAATTTTTAGGAGTTTGTCGAATCTCGTAAATTAATACGAAATCGTAAGGAAAAAGTGATATTTGGGCCAAACTTGCTAATGTTTTCAGTTAGCTATTTCTGAGCTATTATAAGTAGCACTAGAAAGGAAGTTCCAAGTGTTTCAAGGATAGGTGCTCGAAGTGTCGCCAACTGGGTAATGACAGCGCGCTCATATTTTGCCAAGTATTAGTTCGTTATGTTGTTTACAAGCCTACGGAAGCATATAATTTGATGTCGCAATTAAAGAAGTTGTCGAAATGCAATTCAAACGCAACAGTATTATTACTTCGTATTAGGCTGGAAAATCGGGATCAGCCATTGTTAATAAGCTACGACGTTTACGTGTGAACTAAATGTTTGTTTATCGGACCATTACACTATTGTAAAAGTAGCAGTGGTTGACAATCAAAAACAGCAATATCGACGGATATGATTTAAAAGGTGCAGGTAAGAATTCTGCGTAATCCATGACGATACGCCGTTTAATTAGCGAAAAATCTCAAAGTGTCTGCCCGTAGCTGGGGTGCACAGTAGAAAATTAACTTCGATTATAGTGCAAGATTTAACACATGGAGAAAAGGTAATTCGCCTAGCAAGAACAAAACTGTTAAAACTCTCGCACGTTGGTGGCGAGTTTGAACATTTGATCTTTTCTGTTAAAAAATGTTTACGGTTCAGTAATACGTAAACAAACAAAACGATAGTGCACAGTTAGAATGCAAATCAAAGGCAACCTAAATCAACTACCACAGGGTGCTCACAAGACTCAGCACCATCCCAGTCTGTATGGTGCCAACGTTTTTTACAAGAAAAAGTTTCCACAACAATAGATTTTTCCATGTGATCCATTTTAGAGACAAAATTATCAACTAAAACATGTAAGACGATCAACGCCTTAAAGATTGTTCCTCGCATCAAAACAAGTTACAGAAGTCCAATTTTCTGAATCTTACGATTCGTTATCAAATTGACAGAGAAGTCGTTCATTTAAAATATGATCCGCAGAAACATAATTTTTTCTCGAATTGTTGAGAAACTTATGCAGATTCAAAATCCTTTAGCATGTAGCTTTTCTGAAGACGAGCTGTTTTTCGTTTGAGGTTTGAAAATGGTCATTGATGTTAGTCAGATCTTGGACCATGCATGAATGTTATTTAAACCAGTACAGAAATTTCAATAAGGTGAACTGGCTTAAATATACCTTCATCCACAAGTGTACAGGATACCAGAAGGGGCATTGTAAAACGCTGAGTTTTTATCAGAGCTTCTCTCAATTATCGTCCAATAAAAGAAGTTACATTATGATCTACTAAACTTACTTATAACTTACTGTCCACCTAAAGCATAGAAACTTCAGAAAAACCGTTGACTTTCCCAAAACAGCAAATTTTTATGAGCGGTACTAATGGGGGCATTATAACTCAGACCATTTTCATTCGCAGAACTGAGTGTACTAAAAACCTGGTAGTTGCTAAATTATATTTTATATTGGACTCAAATGCAAGATGGGAATATAAGAGCACGTTGGCTAAATTAGGCAATTTCTATGTGAGAAACCAGATAGAGCATCGTTATCCGGTTGATTTTTTAATATTTTATCAAGCATTGCGATGTAATACAATTGACAAATGTTGGACATACTACTGCAATCTGTAAATAATGGATTACGCGACATTGATTAAATTTAAATGAGTCGGTCAAATCATATTGGAGATACCAGAATGGGAATGTCAAACCAGATGTGGCTCATTGGCATTGTGCATTATAGAACAAATAGAATCATATGGCTTAATCCAATAAAAAAAAACAAGAAACGCATTTCATCGAAAAATAATTGTGGTTTTTAACGCTTTCTTCTGTCTGTTCTGTACCGGGTTATCCATGTTTCGGTTTTAAAAATAAAGTTCAATAAAGCTATGATTTCAATTAAAGATTTATTTCATTATAATGCATAGACCCTGCCATTATGAAATATAATGTCATCTAAATGACCGCCTCTGAATTGGTTGCAGCAGTGGGTGCTTTTGAGGTAGTTTTCGACCACTTTTTCACACAATTCGGCGGTATCTCGGCGATAACTTGACGAATGCTTGCTTCCAAATGCTCCAACATCGGCAATTATCCGCGTAAACACGGACTTTGACATACTTTGATAGTATAAACTCGTCGAATCGCATGATCTTGGTCACCAGTTGACGTCGCCAGAACGTGAAGTTATGCTTTCTGGAAAAATTCTCATGCAATATGGCTCGTGTCGCCGTCTTGTTGAAATTACATATCGTCCAGTTCATAATATTTAATTGTAGGCCATAAAAGTCGGTTATCATAGCGTTCTGAATTGAAATTTGGATTACCCACCACACGTTCACTAACACGGGCGATATTTTCGGCAGTGCGTATATTGCGATGATGCGCAGGCCTGACCACATCTGTAACGCTTCCAGTCTCTTCAAATTTCTTTATAATCCCGCCATTCCTTGCACAGTAGGTCGATTATGACGACCACATTCACCCCGGAATGCACGAAAAGCGCCCACATTTGAATCACCACTTTTGTAGTAAAAGGATCAATATTCGTAAATGGCAAATCTTTCACTAAATATATACCACTTCATATGACAGGTATTTAACAGCTGACAGCCGGCGGTTTTAAAACCCCTAAATGGATAACCGTTTATTATACAGGGTGGGTCATAAGGGTGTTGGCGGTTTAAATATTCAATTAAAAAAAACTACGAAACATAAAAAAATATATTTGTATTTTTAAAAAGTAGAAGCATGGGAATTTTTAAGACTTAAAAATAATGTTGTCCAAATGGCTTCCCTCGGCTGCTTGACACTCTTAGAACCGAAGTAGCAAATTTTGGAAAACTCGTTGAAAAGTTGTTCTCCGTATTTTGTTACTTTCCTGAATAATGTTTCTCTTCAACTGCTCTAAATTGGTCGGATTATTCTCGTAGACTACCGATTTGAGTTAGCCCCATAGAAAATAATCGCATGGAGAGAGACCGAGGCTACGTGGGGGCCATTCAATATCCCCCCTTTTCAAAATGAGTTTTCCAGGAAAAACATTTTTCAGCAGCTCTATGGATACCCTAGCCGCATAACATGTGGCCCCATCCTGTTGAAACCACATCCTCGAGGTATTGCCTTGAAGTTCTTGCAAAGCTGACACCAAAAAGTCTGCTAGCATGTTGCAATAATTGTTCGTTCTAACCGTCATCGCATGCCCTCTTTCGTCCTCAAAAAAGTATGGTGCAATAATACCGGTTGACGTTATCCCAGCCCACACGACAAGCTTAGGGGTGTGAAGTGGACGTTCATGCAAGCGTCGGGGATTAGTCTCGGACCAGAACCGACAATTTTGCTTGTTCACATGGCCACTAAGGTGAAAATTGGCTCATAACTCATCAAATTGACAAAGTTAAGTCGGTTATTGGCATCATCGGGTCTTAACTCTTGGACTATCTGAATCTTATAAGCCTTCAAATGCAAATCACGTTTCAAAATTCGTCGTAAAGTTGTTCTTTTGACATCCAAAGACTGACTTCTCTTACGTGTTGACTGTTGCGGATTTTGCTGAACTGAAACACGAACACGTTCCACAATGTCGGCTGATCTTGCAGAAACTGGGCGACCACGAACCGTAATTGGTACTGTTGAGCCGGTTGTTTCGAACATTCTGATCCATTTTCGTATCACATTGGCGCTTGGAACTTCACTTAAATCGTGTAAACCGTGTTCATGCCGATACAAACGTTGTGCAGTAATCACTGATTTATTGTTTTCGTAATACGCTCGGACACAAAATGCACGCTGCACTCCCGTGTACGGCTCCATGGCGACTAAATTTCCAGGAAGCGGCGCAGCGAACAACATATCCCCCCGCCACACAGTGTCGTGTTTTGATATAAACGGTGGCCAAAAATAGAAGGAGTTTTCAGAAAAGAATGAAAATTAGTACACATTGCTTTTATAAGTAGGACAGAAAAAAAACCAGGTTTAGAGAAAGTCGGTCCAAGGACACGCCCACCTCCCATATATCCTGTAATGAAAAAACCTTATTTTTTCCAAAGTTGTTTCTGGAATTGAACAAAACTAGGCTCGATTGGTCTCTGATATATTCCGGATAACTGTGAAAAATTTTATGAAATTATCTCAAAGGACACGCCCACCACCCTTATATCCTTGATACGAAAAAGATGCAATTTGTCCACGAAAATTGTCAATACCTCTTTCACATTTTTTTAACTTTTTCAATAAGGTTCCTATTTTTAGCTGTTCCGATCTGATAAGATTGAAATTTTGCATGTAAATATATTTAGTTATATTGTAGCATATTTCCAGCTTTAAAAAAATCGTAAAAGCCTCCCTCCCATACAAATAACATAAATTAAAAAATTATTTTAATTTGTAAATTGTGATCATAAAAGAGCAAAATTTTACAGAAATTATTAATTCAGTGAAAAGAAATTTAAAAACATGAATTTTATTTATTTAACATAACATATTCAATATACAGACGTACATAAAATATATATAGTAGGTATTACAGGCAATCAAAATATATTAACAACTATCACTGTCATCACTTTCAGATTCTACCAGATTCGCTGTTTTTATGCTCTGAAATCTTTCTTTTGTAACTAAATACTCTTTCAGATCATTTATATCACTTTTCCTTAAAAGTATTTTCTGACTATGCATCGAAATTGATGGCTCTGACTGCAGAATAAGATAATTTATTAGGTCTCCCATGGAGGCAATCCTACTTATTTTTCTCGTATGTTTCAATCTTGCATTTCTTATAATTTTATGACTTGTCTCTATTGCTTCTTCTGATAACATTCCAATGGGAATAGTGGAATATTTAATAAAATCTATACCATGAACTAGAATTTTATACATGCATGCATTTTATGCATTTTGTGTTAATTGAATGTCATCAGGCAAAATCTTTTTTTTGGCATCTGCAATCGTATAGTATGATGGAAAGCAATCTTTGTGAATAGAATTTAATACTTTCCTCATCATATTGTACTGCCTCATAGATAAATCCATATCAATGTATAATGCTAGAGCACTTTCAACAGAAATTTTTTCATTAGTATTTGAACCTGTTAACCTTTCTGCGGCTTTTTTAAGAGCTTCAGATGAAGTAGAAGCGACAAATTCCTCCACTCGCCTCCTTTTTGTTCGCATTGAACCCTCCTCATAAGAAACATTCTGTCGGCCTTTACGACTTGTACTTGCTTCCTCATATAGTACAAAATAATTAAGTTTTCTTGCAACACGGATGCTTACATTACAAATGATTTCACAAAATAGTTCGCTATCTAGCCAGTCACTCAACTCGGTTTCAAATCTGTCTCTAATGCGATGATATTTAGACCAATTGTTAGAGAATTTTAATAGAGTAAGCTTTATTTTCTGGTGTTCACTTTCTAATAATACTCGTTTAAAATGCTTTTCGACAAAATCTTTAACATGATGCATAACACCGCATGGTCTGTTTTGCTTTATCTCTGGCCACAATTGAAAAATAGTGCGAATCCGCAATGAGGTTGACACTGAAAAACAATCATAAAAGAAATTCGTGCAAAATCGAGCAGCGGAATTTTAAATATATTAAAATACATACTTGTAGCTACAAAATACCAAAAAATTGGAAAAGTGTTATCTCTACTTTCTTTTAAATTCTCTACGAAAGTTCGCTGTCGCTGAAAAATCTTGACAATGTCTCACTACTATCTTTTTCTAACGGGATCTGACATATGATCAATATTTGTACATAAAAACAGTGTTGTAATTATAACTAAAGGCACCACTTACACCCTGTTATACATTTTGGTAGCCGTTACATTCAAATAATTAAATTTTTAGTATTATAAATGAACCTTAAATTTGGAGCTTTTCCATAAATTTCGTATGCTGTACACAAACCTTAACTTTGAGCCACTGTAACTTTAAAATTTAGAAAAAGTTTTAAAAGATATTTTAGGTATGATCTAACAAGAGTGTTACAAAAAAAAAATTGAAAAAAAAACGTTCGAATTCTAACATTGACGTTAACCATTTTTGGCCACCCTCGCGACACAGTGCGCCACCCCGCGCCGCGCAATACCGAGAAATTGAAGAATTAAATCGCCAACACTCATATGGCCCACCCTGTATATATATGTAGTCAAACAATAATAATTAAACAAAATATTCGGAAAATATATAATATTCGGAAAATTATCATAAAATATTCTAAATAGCATTTAGCATCAGAAAAAAATAAAAGGTTTGAAACGAGTAACACTGCTACAACCCCATTAAAATTTGCTCCTTTGATTTAGTGGTTCGCACAGTGAAAAAAATCCTTTTTATGGTGCTTCTACAATTTGATTTTTCTCCCATTTATCTAAATGGATTTGCCAAAAATGTTTAACGATAAATGTTTTAACGATCGTCGCAAAAGCATTGAAACATTAGCAACTGTTGAAAAGTGCGTTAAATCGATATTTGTTTATAACTTTTATTATAAAGAACGAATAAAGAATTAAAAGAATTTGTGAACAAGCACTGGCTTGAAAAGCAAGTGGAAATCAACAAATATTGCCTGCCACGGACATTCGCATATTTATGCATCAAACAGCTCTGTAAAGACTGAAGATGTAGACGTTTGTCTAATTACTCCGCCAATGAATTTGCTGTGAAGTTCGCGGTCGCGAACTGCCAGAGCTGCTGCGGATGTCGGATGAAAAACAAGAACTGTTATACTTTTTTCGTATGATTATTCGTGTTCGTTATTAGCTGGTGTAATTTCTTTTCAAGAGAAGCATGCATTTTGTTGCTGTCTCGGCGGGTGACAGAACGTCAGAGTGGTACAAATGCGAGTAAGTGCAGTATGTGTTAGGTGTGGGCATCAGGTGTTTCACAGCATAAAAGAATGAGCGTGGAAAAGAATCATAAACGTATTAAGCACTTCAGAGGTGGTGCAGCTACCATATGTAGGTATTACGAAATTTGATAAGCGTTTACTTGAATCGCTTCAATGAAGACAGAAAGTTAAATAATAATAATAGCGCGCCAATTTTAAACGATATAAAATTTGACAGTGTAGTAGCTAAACAAAAGAAAAAAAAACTGAATTTCTGTGGCATTTTAAAAGAAAAGACTAGCAGATGACAGCAACAACAAATTCCTGGCAAGCCTATTTACATTATTTTATTTCCATTATAAGTACAAAACAACACAATTTCCGTGATGTCAAACTCCAACATAAGATATTGTGAACTTATATACTTGCTGCAGTGCCACTACCGAAACAACAAATTTCGCAACAACTTCAATTTACAAAAAAAAAAATTTTTACAATAATAAACATAGAAGTGGTGCGTATTTTTAGTATCATCTTGAAAATCGTTCACCTGACTTTTATCACGACTAAAAAGTTTTTAAATTGGAAGCAATTAGCAATAAAAAATAATTGCTAATGGAATGGCTGAATTAAATAACTGAATTAAGAACCAAAACCATTTAACATTGAAGATCAATTTTTTATTTTTTTTTAATTCATATGAATTGTTTTGCCTCCTTTCATTTGCAAAATGATATATTTTATTAAGGCTATTTTAATGGCTTTTAAAAATAACTGCATTTCCATATATTTATTACAGTGAGAATTGATTCAGTTATCGTTGGAATGTATTGCATTAAATCATACAAATTTATTATTTTTTTATAATTCTTGTTGCAGTAAATCCAATAGAATAAATAAGTTTTAACAAGGTGAGGAGATGTTGGGGGCCAACAGAATGCGGATTTTCTTGAAACCAGTTTATTGGAAATGCTCACTCCAAGTCCGGCGTAACTGATCTGGCTTTTGTATCATCTTTCTTAAAATACGCAGAGTTGGAAGAGATTCTCTTTCGTCGTAGTTCTCAAACAACATCTTGGCAGCAATATTTATCAGCCACCGTACACCTGGTTTTGTTTACTTAGTAGAGATAGAATATGTTGAGTTATACAATTCCTTAAATTTTCTGAAAATATCTGCGTCGTATCTGTTGCCTCTATTACTAATAGTTTCATGCAAAAAATTCTGTCTTATACAAACTTCTAGACAAACTTATTCTATATGTAATATGTAAACAGTATTATTAAACATTTTTTGAGAAAAGTATTAGCCCCCGTATAAAAACTAACATGTATGTATGCGAAATAGTTTCTAGGTATATGACCAGTTTAATATTTTGATTACTCATTTGTTTACAGATTGCACGCCAATTTATTTAATGGAATCAATATACTCTCTGTTAAAATTGGCCCAGATCATCGGAATATAATGTAAAAAATTCATAACCATCGCCGCGAATATTCAAAGATGCAAGGCGCCAACCATTTTTCATTTGAACTTATTTTCGTCCTTAATAGTAATTAGGTAAAGAAAGAATTCTGTATCCTATCAGTCTTCCTCAAATAATAACACTGTTTTGATTTAAAAAAAAAAAAAAACATCTTTTGTAAAAAAATAGGACATCGGTATAAAAATTGATGTTATAATTTATTTCCAGAATTTTGCACAATTTTTTGTGGATATTAGCACATTCTTTTGCACTTGCACAATTTCTTGGTCATTTAGCACTCTTTCTTACATTCTCTTCTACAGAAAACATTTCCTGTCTGAAAAAATGTCAGATTTTATTTATATATGATGATTTTTTAATCGTAGTTTCTCTAAAAATCGAATAAAACATTCAAATTTGCATCACATATTAAAATTTTTATTGGAATCGATAAATTGGTCTTTGCCATTTAATTTTTAAAGATAATTTCACGTAAATGTTGTCCGCGGCTCCGTCTCAAAATGTCCATTCGGGAGGTCCAATTTTTCGTCACTTTTTCGAGCATTTCAGCCTGTATTCCACGAATAACGCGTGTCATATTGTCCTGTAAAACTTCATTAGTGTTTGGCTTGTTCACATAGACTAACGACTCGACATAACTCCACAAAAAATAGTCAAGAGGCGTTAAATCACAAGATCTTGGGAACCAACTCACAGAGCCAAATCGAAAGATAAGCTGCTCGCCAAATTCAGCTCTCAACATATCCATTGTTTCACGAGCAGTGTGGCATGTTGCATCGTCCTGATGAAACCACATGCCAACCAAGTTCAGCTCAGCCGATTGGGGCCAAAAAAAAAATTCCTTGTGGTTGAATAACACATCGCTGAGAACGGCGACGAATTGAACCAATCGTCGGTCGCTATGGCTGCAATGTTTTCTTCGGTACGCAATCTATGCATGCGAGTCGTTGGTTTTATGTCCAACAAAGTAAATTTGGTGCGAAATTTGGAGATAACAGCACGAATTGTTAATTCAGCAATTTTGCAATCGTTGCTCGTTTGCTAGTCTTTCAATGATGAAATGGCAGATTATACTGTACGCTTTTCACTTTGACAGATGACGTTCGGACGCCATTACCAATCAGTGCTGCCAACGTGAAAAACAAATCTTAAATAATCACCCTATGCATACATTTTTTGTCAAGTTTATTACATCACATGCCCTTCAAATACGTTTTGCAATATACAGAATTCATTTCGTCATATTCCCAAATTGCGTTGGCATGACTAGCCACTTACAATGAGAATATTATTAATATTCTTTTTTCTCTATGATGAAAATGCATTAATTTTTTAAAGCCGCTTAATGGATAATTTTCCGAGTATAAATTTTTGGATAATTAATTACGACAATATTCTATTAAATTATCCGTTACCACCGTTGCGACCGGAGTTTACGCCCACGGTGACAAGTGAACATTTTCAATGTGTGATTATGGTCAATCGATTGTCGAATAGTGGCGGAAATGGATCTACAAAAATCGATTTCTCATATTCATGTCTGTTTTATTGAA
Organism: Philornis downsi; assembly: GCA_019455685.1. Lineage (NCBI taxonomy): Eukaryota > Metazoa > Arthropoda > Insecta > Diptera > Muscidae > Philornis > Philornis downsi. Next base: position 2,799,954 of record JAHXMU010000683.1, on the reverse strand, counting down.
TTTTATGCGTAATATTGAGAAAATCGAGAGTACTGTCAACATACAACAATTTAAAAACGTTAATCAAAACTGAGACTATAAAGAAGTCCGAAAAAGTCAATTTTTGGAAGTTAGGTTTTATCCTTATACGTCCATTTTTTTTTTTTTTTTTTTTGCTGGATCAATTTGTCCCAATTGTGAATTTCTAACTATTTGCGGACGCCGTAAAATATATTCATATCACCTGCGGCATTAACTGCCCGACTACCTACCTACTTCCCAACACCAGCACAAACAAATAAATGACAATGACTCAAATCGATTATTTTTAAGTGCTTAAAACAATCCAGGCGGAAAATGTGTAATTTACGTGCAATCGTACATAAAAGGGCGTTAATTGAACCTTTAAACTTTTTAGGCATCCAAAGCCTAGTTACTGAACTAGACTAAAATATTAAATCATTAGTCTGCAATTAGTCAACAATTCCACGTATTGCCTTTAATTATAACTCTGTTGAGAACAAATCGGTTTTAAACGTATACAATATTTGTCGAGTACTTTTAGGAATATGACAGAAGGAGCAAATTTTCAAAGATGACAATTTTGTGGATTCAGACGGAAAAATTGTTAAGGAAGAGGGTTATAATCTAATTTTTCTATCAGCCCATTTAGAGAGAAAATTCAGATAGAATTATTATATTATGTACTCGTACAATATCTCAATTTCATACGCATTTAATAAAACAATTTCTTCATTTTTCATATCTTTGAGAATATCTTCCCCCATATTTCATCTTTATTTTAGGCAAAAACCATTGATAGTTAACATTTGAAAACTGTAAACGCCTCTACAATTACATATAATTTTAGTAAGATACTTCTTAATATCACCCAGTTAAAAAAAGATTGTTGTACGGACGCATCGCCATACAAGCAGCCAAACGCCAAATGTCAGCATTTTAGGTCAAATTTGGAAAAGGGTGGATGGTGACTGGTGATGAAAAGTGGATTGCTTATGACAACGTCAAGTGAAAATGGTAGAATCGCTGTGAGTCAGCTTGTACTATGCTGTCCACAATTGGACAATCCGAAGGAAGCAATCGCTCAGAAGCGGTCATCTTTGGTCAATAAGATAGGATTTGTGTTCCATCAAGATAACGCCTGGTCACGCACATTGATAGTGACTCGCCACTTTCCATTAGATGATTTTTTCTAATTGGTACAAACAGAATGACATCCTATGGCTATGGGTATAAAAATAATAATTAAATCTTTATAATACTTGTTGCGTCATAAACACAATAATTAAAAGTTTTAATCAATTGTATAGAACTATCGAAATTATAAAAGAATTGAGTGAATTGAGTGTTTATGTATAAACAAAAGTGTAATACCGATTGTTGTCAAATGTGTGATTTAGTATAGAAAATACTGAAAGGGAGTTTCCTATTCCATTTATTTCCAATGCCTGATCGCGACTGAAGAGATCATTACTTCTGCTGGCAATCAAGCGAGCAGCCAGATAGATAAGCCGGCTAAATCATTTCTAAGTTAATTTTGCCTTGTGGTAATCAGTCGTCTCATTCAAAACTTTTTCTTATATACAGAGTTGTAGGTTCCCATTCGCAAAGTTAAGGGTATAAAAATAAATGCAAAGAATTGTTATTTATAACAAAGATAATATCGGGTTATTTTATTCGGTTCCTAATTCTGAAAAAACGTACTTATGCAATTTTGTTGTGATAAAGCACAAGAGTATTGAAAATCTCAGAATGTAGAATAGCACTTAGCAGTCGATATATTAGGTTGAAAATGGTTCGTTAAACGAAAAGATAATTCACAAGTATTATCCGAATTTAGCATTCCACCCGGTCGTAACGCTGCGGTTAGAATATGTATTTTTTTTTTTTTTTTTTTTTTTTCTTGAGTGACGGTCACCCCGGTGTGTTTAACGAATGTTTCGAGTTGTTGAATAACCGACAAGGGGAGAGGCTCTCTCATTGTTTATTGTAACCGACCATAAATTTTTGTTTCCCAACGGTTACAGATTTCACAAGATTCGTGTATTAAACACGATACTACCTACTGGAATATCTCCTATATGTTCGTTAATAAAGCTTGCGTTTTTCCTTCGGTCATAGGCAACTGCAGCCAAGCACAAGATTTCCACATATTTTCTTATTTTCCATTATTTTTAAAAATTTTCAAAGGAGCTGCTCCTCTTATATGCTGAAAGTTTAAAAAAGTTAACGTCAACAATTTGGAAATATTTTGGTCTATTGTTATTTAAAACTTTTACAACGCATTACAAGACAGCTCTCCTCAAACGTTAGACAACACACGTTTGAGGAGAGCTGGCTACAAACACCGCTGTTATATCTGAAATACGACTTAATCCTTTAAAGATAGGGAGAGACTTCTTCTATGCCATATGTTGACATTGTCTCTTACTGAATCACACTTTCTATACTTAATGTTCTCCCTTCCTGCAACAAAATGCGTTTCCTTTTACTTACCATAATTTAGGGCACTGTACTCATCACATGACTATTTACACAAATACAATTTTCTTAGAATTTTCTTTCTTGAAACAAATATTTATTTAGTAAAGTCTTGTTTTTTTTCTTTTTGTTGTTTGTTTTTTTTTTATCATTACTTTTTTATTTATTTCTTTTGATTAAAGTTTTTCCATTTCCTTTGTTATACATAGAATTTTACTTCGTTTTAATTACGTGGTTTGCGTTTTTATTTCGTTATAATTAATTAAATATTATGCTTAATGTGATTTGATTTTTTACTGGGTTTGGATTTCTTTCCTCGTAGTTTCCATTCTATATTAAGTATTTACACAATTTTAAATTGTATTTCTGTATATGTTCATAATAGTAATATTAAAAGTATATGTAAGTGTGTGTCTGTGTGTTACAAATGGTATATTTCGTAATTTAATATTTGTTCTGTGGTTTTATTCGTTTGTTGTATCTATATGGCAATTTGATCTTAAAATATAATAACAAATATACACTTACAAACTAAAATACAGGTAAGTTTTCTCGGTTTTACAGGTTTTTTTTTTAAGTTTTTTGATTTAATTTCTTTTTTTTTTTTTTGTATATTTAAAATTTAATTTGCATTTGTAATATACAAGTTTCTTGCTTAATTTACAGGTTATTTTTAAGGAGGGTTTAATAAATAATTACAAATCTGTGTTTACATTTAGTAAGATTTTAGTATATATGTATATACATATATATATATTATTTTTTCTGTGTGTTATTCTCCGATAAAATGACAATCTTAAAGACATAAAAGACCAATTGGCGATATTTTTATACTATTCAAGAATTCTTTTATTTCATTTTATGTAACCAAATTTTAATTATATTTTTACAAGTTTCGTCCAAGCAGTAAGAAAGTTATATAAATAAATCACATATTTTGCCATAAAAGAAACAAACAAATGCGTAGGATATCATTGGGGCACCTGTTGTTAACGGTAATTAGCAAAGTGTATCCCTCGTCTCAAAGTATGCTTATAGTATGTTTATTACATAGCAAAATACATGGAATGTTTTTAGTATAGATGATTGAAAAAATATTGTTTTTTTTTTCTTTGTTCAGATTTTTGTTCATAAGTTTTTATACAAAAAAAGAAAAAATCCAATTTAAAAAAGTTTATTTTAATTACAAAACCAGTTGCGCTGTAAGCTAAAGAAAAATAGTTTAGATTCTCTTGTATGTATACGATACAATTTAATATACTCGTTTTTGTTATTATTTTTTCTTTTAAGATAAAAAAACTTTGGCAATTTCCATTTTATTAAATGTTACGATATGTTTGTGTTAGTAATTTAAGACTTTGTGTTTTGTATTTTTTTCTAACCTACGGATAAAAATGTCTATTATGTCAAAAATATTTAGCACAATAGATGGAAAAAAGTTTTAAATGTTACTACAAAAATCCTATGCTAAACTATTCACAATGAAAAAAGTGAATTTTAGAAATGAATTTTTACGAATTCTGAATGTTTCAAAAACGTTTGCCGACCCATGAACGAACAAATTAATTAAATTGACCAGAATGGCATTATGTGAAGTTCAGGGTTCAATAGTGAGTAAAATCAAAAATGTTCGACAAAATAAATCATTTCACACAACAAATCACGCTTTCGCCAAAATCCTATAAGGATTCCACAATATTGAAGCCAAAAGTTCCGAATATTTTGTGTTTTCATGACACATCGGATAGAACTAATGTTCTATTAATACAATTTTGAAATAAATTGAAATAGTAGTAGTGTTAAAAATATGTTTAATGCAAAAATATCATTTAGGCTAAAATCTAAAATATTGTTAAAACACATCCAAATCTTGGTATGAAACCACACGAAAATTCTCTACAAATAGCAGGTTATAGTATATTAAAAAAAAGCAAAATTTTGTATTTGAATTGCTTTAGTAGGATCAGTTAGTTTTGTATGATTTGGTCACAGTAGAGCAACAAATTTTAAAATTTTAAAATGTTTGGCAATTTTAAGCGGCAACACTCAATAGTATCAGTAGTATTAATAGTATCTATATTACCAATAGTAGTGTCAATTGTATCATAGTATAATTGAATCAACAAAGTGATATTGAATCAATAAAGTAATATTGAATCAATAAAGTTTCACTAGTAGTAACGGTATCAAGTTTAAATAGCGTCAATGACATTAATAATATTAATGGCATCAACAGTATTCATATCAGTGTTATCATTAGTATTAACAATATTACTTTGGAATTGATGCTTTCTTCAAAACTAATGCAATTAATAATACTAACAGCATCAGTGATGCCAATAGCACCAGAAGAACCAATAGAATCGCTAGTATCAATGGTATATGTGATATCGGTAGTATCAGTAGTATCAATAATATCAATAAAATTATCAGTGATGATGATGTAATGTTAACGTTGACATAGAAATCAATGATGTCAGCAGCACCAATAGCATCAGTTGTGTTAATAAAATCAATCAAATATCTACTTCCAAGTCCCACCATTAAAATCATCAGGGTCATGAATTTAAGGCAACCAATAGCCAAAAGTGTTTAAGACGACTTTCGCTTTGATATTGGAGGTCTACAGACATTTTTTGTCATACAAATTTTGCTTCAAGACTTTCAGTTTGCTTACAAATTGTAAAACTGTGGGCTTCCGCACATAAAGTACCGCAAAGGAGTCTTCTCTAAACATTATTTTCAATTCGCATAAAATGTATAGAAATCTACTAAAGTGTATGCGATCTCAAATACTAATCAAATACCAAGAGCCCACATCATATAGCAGATTTCGAGTGCTAATTATTCACTCTTTTTGAGACATATGAAATATTAAATTTTCTTCTAAGTCATTAAACTAAATCCGTCGTTAACGTTGTTAACTTCTGCCAGATCGAAACATATATATTTACTTTCTTGGGATGCGCTGTATAGCGTCTTGAACAATGTCTAGCATCCTTTTCGACAAGTGTACGAAGTTAATAGCCCCCCTTTTCATGAACAAAATGTCAACTTAGACTTTCCATTCAAAAAAAAAAAATATTCTAAAAGTTCAGAATAAGCTTCATATTTTAGAGGTGAACGTAGTCTATGAAAAAACTATAGAAAAAAATAATTCCCTTCATATTCCATGAATGGAAAATGAGAGAGTTGTTCTCACATTCATTGCGTTAATACATATTTCCGCTGTTTAACTACGACTTTTAAGAAACTTTTACTAAATTTGCAAATTAATCTCAAAGACGAGTGGATATGTCGGAGCTCGAAACCAAGACAATAGCCTCATAAGTGGCATATATTAACAATCGTGTAACCGTTATTATGATAAAATTTTCTTCTGATACATAATATATCAGCTTAACTTGCATTTCCGTATTCGCTTGTAGTTTTCTAAGCCAATGTCTACCATTTGGCATTTCTTAAAAAAGGAACAAATGGTAAACATTTGAGGAAATGCGGGAAAAGGTTTTTTCCATGCGATAGCTTAGTTTTTGCGTCAGTAAGATTATTTCTGCCAGACCGATTTCAACCAATTTCTATAATGACTGTAAGACTTCTTCATGTACCATTTCAGACTATTAGCTCAAGCGGTTGGATCTCTGTCGTTTGTTTAGCAGAGGTGGGCAGGAGTGCTTAAATTGATTCTAATTTTAATGACGATGAAAATCATAAACACCAAACGTCATCTGTCAAAATGAAATGTGTACAGCATGCTCTGCCATTTCACCATGGAAAGGCTAATAAACGAGCAACGATTACAAATTGTTGAAATTTATTATCAAAATTCGTGCTCTGTGACAAATGTGCATCGTTTGATACGACCATTTTATGGTCGTCATAATCAACCTGCTGAACCAAAAATTCGTGCTGTTATCTCCGAATTTCGCACCAAATTTATTTTGTTGGACATAAAACCGTCGACTCGCATGCGTAGAGTGCGTACCGAGGAAAACATGGCAGCCATAGCGAGAAAGCCTATAAAATTCAACTCACGCAAGAATTGAAGCCGAATGACCTATCACAATGTCTAATTTTTGATGAATATGCCTTACAAAAGCTCAATGAAAATCCGCTGATTTATCGAAAAATTAAGTTCAGCGATGAGTCTCTTTTCTTGCTGAACGAATACGTAAACAAGCAAAACTGTTGTATCTGGAGTGATGATGTGGCTGGCCATACTTGAATTACCGATGCATCCCGAAAAGACGACAGTCAAGACAAGTCGTTAGTCTATGTGGACAAGCCGAACACTATTGAAGCCTTACAGGATAACATAACACGCGTTATTCGTGGAACAAAGGCCGAAATACCCGAAAAAGTGACGAAAATTTACATTTCTTCCGAATGGACATTTTGAGGCGGAGCCGCGGACAACATTTACATGAAATTATCTTTAAAAATTAAATGGCAAAGACCAATTTATCGATTCCAATAAATATTCTAATAAATGATGCAAAATTAAGTATTTTATTTGATTTAAAAAAAAAAAACTACGATTCAAAAATCACCCTGTATATCGTATATCTGTCTGTTATTTTGTAGTCAAAATGTTATGCAACAATTATAAGATTGAGGAGGTTAAAAACAAAATCAAGTTTTTCCAAATTACTCGTGCAGTCTATTGTGACCTTCCTTTATATTCACAACAGGGAGTTTAAATTTACGTCAGTGATTCATAAATTTTACTAATGGTGGTCGGAGGCGTATATTGGATAAAACAGCAATGTGAACCGTGTTTATGGTCCTGATACTGTAAGAGATAATTAGACGCGTTTCCAGTTTCGTCGATTCCAGTAATACATATATTGATGCCAAAAATGAACCACGCTTTGGCAGGTCGATTGCCCAGGAGCTAAAATTTGCACAAAAAGCCGTTTGGTATGAATGCTGCACGAGTTAACGCAAACACAAATATTACGTATCCTACATTTTCTAAATACACGAACAAAATTACGATCTCGTCGTAACTGTCAAGCCAATTACTCCCATAAAAAATGTGTTGCACCGACTTTTCCTTACAATGCCTCGCGTTCAATTGATTTCAATGATTTTGACGTCCTTGTCAATCATCTTTAATTGTAAGGATTCGTTTGAAATGTGTCTACAACATGTCTATGTTTATTGGGTCGGCAAAGTATTACGCGTTTATCAGAGTTTGAGAGAAAGGAAAACTCTTACTTAGCAGTTATTAATACCCAGCAAAAAAATGCATCCAAGAAAGCAAACATTCGTCACATTTTGTGATGGGGAAGTACTTGAAAATTGCGTAATCATCCATGATATTAACATAGCGTTGTCATAGAAGGCAAGTACTATTTTAAGATGCATCTCTCCATATATTCATTCACGCGTGATGTAGGCGCGACGAAAATTCAAATCATTGGATGCAATTTTTCATTATTCAAAAGAATCGCTTTTTGTTCCCGAAAATGTTCGTTCAGAGTATGTCGTCAGAAAACAAGCACCATTGAAAAGTATTTTCCCAATATAAATAATTCCACTAAAATTGATCATGAAAAGGTATCCTTAAGGATTGTTTTTAACACAAAATCTGTCCGTCTGGGCTAAAATTACGTTACGTTCCCTAAGGAATAGATTTTGAAGCATTTTGTACTAATATGATTTTCTTTAATTGTTGGGAATTATAATGGGAATCGAACTAATGTTTTTAAGTACTTTATTACCATTGCTGTGGAAGTGACGGACATAAAAGTGCTTCGTGTGAAGCGTTATACATACATACACGGATTGGATCCTTAGAAGTGGTCATAATGTAATTATTTTTTAACACTTCCACCTTTTTTCTTGCTGGGTACTTTCACACTATTTATGGCCACTAACTTATCTCCAGCGTCTCATCGAATTAATTTGTAAAAATTCTAGTTTCCTTTTCGACTACCTAACTTTACTTACACACTAAATTTTCTATACCAAATAGCAGCTGCTGAAAAACCAATAAAAGAGCTAAATTAATATGTATTCAATCATTCACACTCACACACATAAGTTTTTGTTTTTAATTACAACATTTTTGTTTAATTTAATATCCTCTTTTTTATGTTCACATGTTTATTACTAAATTTAGTATGGCTTTCTTTTTTGTTAAAACTCTTAAAAATTAACGAATACTATGTACATTTCGTTACGCTTTTTATCTGAACTTATTTATTTTAATTTAAAATTAAAGAATAGTTTATTTTTCTTTTTTTTTAGTTCTGGTATATTTTTTTGTTTTTCCCTCAGGTTTTTTTTTTTTGTTTTTTTTTTTTGTTTTGTCCAAATAATTTAAATACACAAAACTGATAAGGAACTAAAAGCTATACTTTATACTTCTCTTTTTTACCACTGAATGAGTTTCTTTTCAACAGAAAAATACAAGTGAAATTATAGAGCGGTAAGAAAAAAAAATCGGTACTCAATTTAATTAAATAGCTACCTTGAAGCTGAGCATTGAGTTTCTCGCAGAGTTGTTGTCGATGTCAATAATGACGACGAGGACGACGACAAGGACGACATAGGTATCGCGTCTGAAGTGGCAAAGGAGATTGAGAGAGGCAACGACGCCAACATTTGCTCATGGGAAAAGGAAGTTGCCACATTAAATGCGTGCATGAAAGTTGTTGGCGTTGTTGCGACTGTCAACGTTATTGGCAGACATGACATTTCCTTATTAAAATGCATTTCTTTTGATAAAGTTCTTTGCGAATTCCCCTTGTCTACTTTGTCTCCGTTTACGTCCTCATCGCCACTTCTTCCTACTTGGTCTCTTAGTTTATTACTATCTCTATCGTCATAACTTGATTTGTTCGTCATTTCCGTTTCAGAGTTTTTTCTCTGGCATTTCTTCGTTTTCATTGCAACTCCTCCATTGAAGTGGAGTTGTTCGAAGCAACCACTTGATGTTATTAAAGCCATGGCTATAAGTAGTATTAGCGTTGATGGCTTTATTGTGGCAATGGATGAATCCGTTTTATTGGCTGCATTTGGTTGAATGAAAAACGATAAAATTTTGGTAACAAAACTTTCCCGCAATGACATACCTTGCACGGGATCAGCTCGTGAATTGCTGGCGTACACTGTTTCACGGGATTCTAAAACAGGAGCTTTTTGTGGGCGATCGCCCTCTACAGATTCTTCATTGCTGCGCCAGTATAATGTCGACAGAGATGCGACGCACTGAAAATGGATGAAAAATAAAATATCAATGATATGAATAGATGGTTTTAAGGCAGTGACAATAAAGATTGGGTAATAACAATAAATTTTAAACATGCATTAATGCTGAAACTTAAGTTGGGTTAACCCATTCAATAGAAAATCGATTAAAAACAGTTGTTTTCTTTTTATGAAACTTTGTTAGGAAGGATTTTTTACCATGTATTCGATTTTGACTTAACATTCTATGTTTCAAACACAGAATGAACTGTCGTGAAATTTGCCCGCACGGTCGGTAAAATTCATATTTTGTTAGTTGCTTTGGAGTCAATTTCAAATAAATCAGGCGCTTTTTTTCTCTACTAGAGAGATAAGTCAGTCAGTTTAAAGAGGACATTTTCTGCAGGTTTTATGTGCATAGTTTAGTTTCCAAATATTTTTTAATATCCAAATTTCTTTGGGAGTGGAGAAAATACTCATATTCGAGGAAATTGTCGACATTATTATCCAGAATAATATCAGCTTATTGTATATGCAAGTTGTTTAAAATCAATTAAAAAAAAAATGTTTAAAATCAATTAAAATCAATTAAATCAAATAGGTCAGCTTCTGCTTTAGACAATTTTGTCAAATTGGAAAACAGAAGAGAAATAACCAACAAATTTTGTTGCGATACCAGTGTTGAAAAACAGACTACGCAAAAGTTTCAGTAAAATTTTCACATGTAATCTGCATACCGAGTACAGAAACTTGCCGTGGGTAATTTCAGTATAGCGTAATACCATTGCCGACGTGGCAGTGACGTTTTCCGGATTTGAAGAAGTTAATGAACATGTGGAATAATTGACCAATTGTATTCTATACTTGCGGACGTAAATATGGACTCATGGAGACACTTGGGAAATATTGGTGTAGTAATTTGACTCTGAGGCTGATTCCATTAATATTAAAGTTTTTTCCGACGTGTTGTTATATTGTTATCCATTTAGTGGTTTCAAACCGCCGGCCTGGCAAGGCTGCCAGCTGTTAAATACCTCTAATCGGAAGTGTTATTTATTTAGTGAAAGGTCAAAAATGTTATTTACGAATCTGGATCGCTTACTATCGTCGAAAACTACCTCAATCAGCCCAGAGACGGTGAGTTAAATGACATTGTATTTCATAATGGCAAGGTCTAAGCATTATATGAAATCAAACTTTCATCGAAATCATAGCTTTAAGCGTGTTTTATTTAACATTACTCTTGAAACCGAAAAATGGATAACCCTGTCATATCTAGCTGGCTGGCGCAAACACATGATCAATTTGGTAAATTATTTTTAAAATTCTTAACTTTTTGTGCATTGTCCGTTGCATTGCTTTATTTATCATGCCTGGTTACATGCCCTCATGGCACCCTCTCACAAATGACAGGTTTAGTCCGTATATTCACAGGCAAATTTGGCACATGGCAAGCTTTTAATAATAGTATATCCTTATAAGCAATATTTTTCTCTTAATTTCCTGGTTGAAATCATAACTTTTATTCACAGCAACGCCAAGGCAGTTGAATTTATCCACCATTTTGAAGTTGTGCAAACGAATAGTTTGATTTCTTCCTCGTTCATAACCAACTCGGCTTCGTGCTGACTTCTTAACGCATGTGAAGACTGCAGTGGCATCATCCAGTTATCTACACTTGATGTCAATACTGCGAGACATGGTATCTACTTGTTTTACTCACTGAAATCCACATCATGCTTATGCATTTCTGAATGAAAGGTCTAGTGAACGTCACAGTTTTTACGCCGACTGCATCCTTGTGCTGTCTATCGCATCTCCTGCGTGGGTATGATGTCATTTTCTTGGGAGGCTATGGTGATATCACCATTTTTGTAGACAGTCTGGATATTCCAGGCTTAAATCGTAAATGCTTGCGAAGACAGTCAATATTTGTCAGGTTCGTACCTTATTGTTCGTTCATATTCACATAATAATTTGATTTAAGATAAGAAGCTTGTAAGGCGATTGCATTTGATCTTTGTATTGCAGTAACAGATGCTACTTAAATTTTCTAAGACGCATCGGTGCAGGCACGCAGTTTAGTTTACGAATTTTTGCAAAGGGGTTTGGTTACTCCCAGGTGAACAGATTCAGAGAATTAAATTAAAATGTATCCATTCACAGAATGATTGCTATTTCCGAAATTGTCGCTTTAACTACTTCCTCACATCATAAATATAAAATATATCTAAGACCACCATTGAACTCACCTTCAGTTTCATATCTCCATTGCGAAAATGATTTTGCTCGACGCGAAACTGCAAGCCCAGCACAGATGTTTCCAATCCCTCGCGACCCGAAACTATTGTATCATATTTACGAACTTGATGTGGCTCTGCAGGTTCACCGTTGACAAACCAGGACAATTGCACCGCTGGCTTTGAGCGGCCTGCTGTGCAATTTATGCGAACGTTATCACCAATCTGGTAGCGTGGACGGCCACCAGTAATTTTGGGCGGACCTTGGTCAGGTAAAGCTGAAAGTAACCAAAATAAAATCGAAGGATGTTGATTAAAACTAAAACATTTTTATTTCTTCAAAAATGTAATAAAACTAACGAATTTTTTGTTTTGGTGATATTTGAGAACCACATGAAAATTGTTACAGAAACTGTGTGCCCAAGAAAAAAAAAATACAGCAACTGAGCACTCACCGCCATGGCAGTACAAATACTAACACATGTGCAACAAAGGACATGCTTATGTGCACAAATTCTGTTACATCTGTGGGTGGATCCCTGGTATAGCCAGCGTATCTTGTGGTCCTGTTCACGTTGTGTCAAATTCCATCAACCGTTAGCACTTTTTTTTCGAGTCCCGTCATTTCATCCACACATTTTTTGTTTTGCCTTTCGATTCTAGTGCTACCCATCAACAAAAAGTAGGGAGGGTTTGCAAAAACTGTCACAGAAAATTCAATATTTGGGATTGTCAACTTGCAGGGCAAAGTTTTATTTCGCGTATTTTTTTACGGTTGACAGGACATAGAAAGTTAAATAAAAACCGGTCTACATTTGGTTGCCGCAAAGATTTAAAGGCGGAGTAGAGAACGCAGAAAATACTGCATTGTGTTTTTACTGACAAATACACTTTGGATTGTGTGGGTCCGCCATATGTTACAGGAATTTTAACAAATTTCGCATAAAGTTGTGTGACTATGTGAGTATTTATATAAAATCAATATTTTCCAACAAAGCTTTGATTGAACGTTTTACAGCACAAAAAAAATTGTTATGCAGTAATCACGTTAACATCAACTGCAATAAGAAGGTGGCATATTAAGCAAGGAAATGTAGTAAATAAAGGAGGATATGGAAAAGGATGCCTGCTATTTCTGATAATTTTTGTGAAAATTCTCCTGAAAAATAGGGTATATTACGCCGCTATCCAACACTAACGACATATAAGTCATTTCTGATAAAGCAAATTTCAGTTACTTCCAATCAAATCGTGAAGTCAAAGGAAGCATCGATGTTTCAGCAGCAAAGTTGTAATGCCTACACCCACGAATTATTTTTTGAGATATATGATAAAATGATTTTAAATCTGAATGTTTTTCCTTTGGAAAAAGAACTTGGATTAAGTTCTATTCTTCATTGTTGGCGATAAACGTCCAAGTAATGTTTTCTTGACTATACTATTCGTTTGTATAGTAGTACCCTGAAAGCTTTATTTAGCATTGTTAGATGGATAAGATTTAGTTCAAATATGCACCATTTTGTTCGATAACTTGTTGCAGCTTTGAAACCTTCATAGAAACCTTCATCCCTACTGCCGAAGAACTGGAAAGATACCGGTGTTTCTGGCGAGCCACTATCGCTGTATGAGTATGTGCCTTAGTGTTGTCCTGATGGGACACAATTTCTCCCCTATCGGTTAAGCTATTCCTTTCTTCAGAAGTTCTCCGAACTTAGATCATCAAACGCATGATATATGCCAAATTTGGTCAAATTTGATACAATCGATTGAAAGCTTATTTGTATTGGAGGATCAGTGGTTTCTTGATCGATTTTTATTCGATTTTCTAGAGACTCACAAAATAATGTAATGGATAAAAATCTAGACTACTGCAGGTGACTAATTAGAAATTGCAGAAAATTTATTGAATTTCGAATAATCGGTCAATTTGTATAGGAGGTACCAGAGTGAATGTGTCCTTTGAATGTGCTCCATTTTTATTCTGAGAGCCTATTTTAATAAACGCAGAAGGTGTACCAAGTTAGACTAATTGAGTGCAACTCATTTGTATGTTTTTTTTTAATTTTACGTGGAATTGTGGTACAATATAAAGGACAAAAATTTGGTTTGCTATGAAAATGCCATATTTTGGGAATGACTCCCTTCCTTGTCTGCTGGGAATTCAACCAACGGCTGTGTTTAGTGGCGTTTGCTACTTCGTAACGGTGTGGTTAACCAGATATTCAAGTGGAATTAATATGTGGTACAGTTAGATTATTGTTCTTCGACATGGTTTCTTCAGTAAACCGATTGCTCAGTTTCTAGTAAATCCTATTGTAAACAAATAACCTTGTTTTACTTTCGGTCTGTCATTATTTATTTTGTTGACGGTGGAACCGTCCTTGCCAACAAACAAAACAAATTCCTTTACATTACATAAAAGGACCAACTGCGTAAAGACGATACTGAACGCCAGTCTCAAAAGTTTTTTGTAGACTTTGTCAATTACTTGACGAAGACATTACTTGTAGACATTGAAGTGACATCGTTTCCGCTCTTATTCCTTAATGTATTCCCTCCCTCTCAGTTTTTCTACAGATCGTGTGCCTCTTCTAATCTCTTCTCTTTCTCCTCTGACATTACGCGACTTTCTTCGGCATACTAAGGCCTGTCCAAGCTCGATTTTTAAAATAAATGGAAGGTCGAATGAGCAATATGTTGCCAATGGTTTTTTGGAAACTGCGAATTTCGAAATGCAAATGTTGCAACTTTTTCTGAACTGAGCGTAAAAGAAAACAAAATAATTTAGCTCCAGTAGAATATACATATGGCTAGCATACTTCGACATGCCTGCAAGGTTGCGCAAAAAACTTCTTTTTTTAGGATTGTTTAAGGCTTTCCCCTTTTGTGAACAAGCCACAGATGTTGGCTGCCATAAACAAGCACATTAAAGAAGAATGCAACTTGCATGCATGAAATGTTATAAAATGTAGTGGAAAGAGTTCCAAACTCGATGCTATGCTGTTTTTACTAAAGTGATTTTTCCTCATAATCACAGATGCGACGGCGGTCCCAATATTAGCCGAACTGATGAAAAAATGGTGCCAGTAGCCTGAAAAATTATTTTATTGAAAAGCTAATTCAATACTTCCATTTGAAAAATCGCAGTCCAACCAATATTGAAGCTGAGCTCGATTCCACTTCGAGAGAGTTTTCTCTTTCGGTAACGACAGTAGCAAACTTTAAACGAGGCCATATGAACTGACAAGATGAACACCATAGTCGTCGACCAATTGAGGTGTCGACGCCGGAATCGATTAAGAAAATCAACAAAATGGTATTGGATAATCGTCAGCTGAAGGTGTGTGAGCTAGCCGAAATGATACATATCTCAAAAAGAGCTGTACGTTTGAGACGAAGATTTGATGATGAGAAAGCTGTGCGCAAGATGGATACCGCGCTTCCTTCCAATGGAGTAAAAACAGCGTCATGAAGATGTTTCAGTAGATTGTATGGCGATGCTTCACCGCAATAAAGCCGAATTTTTACTTCACACCTGAGATAAAGGAACAGTCAAAATAGTGGACTGAAATGGAGGAATCGTGTAAGAAGAGGGAAGAGACGGTTCCATCTGCAAGCTAGGTCATGGCGTCTGTTTTTTGGGATGACCATGGAAATATTTCTATGGATTATCTTCAGGAGGGAAAAACCATCAATAATAAGGAACGCATTTGGAGAAAAATAAAGTGTTGTTTCATCAAGACAATGCTCCAGTTCACACATCCACTACTGCAATGGCCAATGGCCAAAATGAATGAATTAAAGTTCCAATTGCTCCATCATGCACTTTATTCACCCCTCCTAGTTCCCTCGGACTATTTTCTATTTCCAAACTTGAAAAAATGTATCGGTGGTAAAAGATTTGCCAACAATGAAAAAGTTGAGTCTGAGATTATGTTAAAAAACGAAAAAAATTGTTCCTTCCTTTTTTGTACCTTCTTCGTAAGGTCGGCTAGTTTTGGTATTTACTACCATACCTTAAAGTTTATAATACTGTATTCATTATTCGCAGGATTAATTTTTCACATAATTAGCAAAAGATATAAATTAACATGTTGTATGCAAACATTAAAATGTCGTCTATACAGATAAGTTTTTTGAAATGTAGGGTCCAACTTAAAAGCTGCCACTGAAAGAGCAGTAATAAACATCGCTAACTATTGAATCAGAATGCAATCTCTCTGTTCACTCTGGCTGTAGTTTCCCTTTAATAAAAAAGCAACCAATATTCACAAAATATGCAAAGCTTAACAAAATTTTGTAATTTTTTTCCGATAACAGTCGTTACTACTAAATAAATAAACTGCAACATAAATGTTGCAAACCCAAATTCTGCTACTTTTTTGGGCTACAACGTTAAAAGGAAACAAAATGCTGCAGCCCTGACAAAATATACAAACAAGTGAAATACTCGAAAAAAATTTAATAATACGACTCTCTTTGCAGTTCTATAGACTCTGGTTCAAAAAAAGAGGACAGTTACAAATCTGTTGTACGCAGTGTTGGGGAAAGTTGGGTGAAATGTCCCACGAAGTGCTAAAATTGGCACCAAAAATGTGGCAGCCAATTGTTAGACTTTTTTTTATCGACTTACTACAATATCGACTTAAAGGTATTCACCACAGAAGACAATATTTTTT
Source organism: Philornis downsi (assembly GCA_019455685.1). Taxonomy (NCBI): domain Eukaryota; kingdom Metazoa; phylum Arthropoda; class Insecta; order Diptera; family Muscidae; genus Philornis; species Philornis downsi. Next base: position 2,783,357 of record JAHXMU010000683.1, on the reverse strand, counting down.
CAATTACAAAAAAAAAAAAAAAAATTGTATACATAGTGATGTACCATTCAGTTGCTTGAAACTGTTGAAATATGTAAAGCAATATGACGTGGATTTGTCGTGTCTTCTTCGAAAGTAGTAGTCATCATGTCAGATGACAGTATTTGCAATAAAATTTCCCATAGGCTAATTACTTTTGCCCCAGGTTGTACAATTACTAAAAACAGCCAGCAAAGCTAAAAATTCTCCACATATTTTTGTATTTTTATTAAAAAGCAAATAAATCATTCAAATTTGCTTTCAATAAATCGATTATAACAATTACTTTTATGATCGCATTGTGCATTTGATGATTTCGTTAGATCCATTATACGGATACTTACATACAACCACCATATCACCATGCTCTGTCACAGTCTGAAAGGAAGGCGCTTCACCGGAAACCTCACAGCGAAATCGTCCTGCAGATTGCAAATTAACTTCGCGCAATGTCACAATAGCATCACTAGAGTTATGGACCTGCAGATAAAGAAAACAATAAATAAATATGCGATGTCAACAATAAAGAATTAAAATTGAGATAATTGAAATAATGGTTTCTTAAAGAAATTATACGTCGGAGAAATTTTTGTTTCTTGCGTAAGTAATCGCAATACAGGAAGAAAAAAACAATATATCTCTCGCTTATGGTGAAATGGTACTAAATCTAATCAGACCAAAACTGTTCAAATTAAATCAGAAGATACCATTCAAACTAAATAATCCTTTTTCAATTTCATAACAACCATACTATGACTAGTTTCGGACTATGTGAGAAGTCCGTTGTTGGGGTAATTTATTTTTTGAAATCATAATAAAAATGCAGCGTCTTTTGATCTAAATAAACAATCAAATAAAAGACTACACTTTCAAGTAAAAACTAGAGATTAGAATTGTTTTCCTTTCCTTATACGATAATAATGATGAATTTCAAACAGCTCATTATTTTAATGTCAGAGTGTTAGCTGCGACGGGTCAAACCTTATATATGAACCTCCACGACAGATTTCGATATATAGAATCCTGGACAGCGCAAACATCATGAACATACTCTTATTTGTATAATACGAGTATGGCGACACAGTTGGGTTTTCCCATTGAAATATCCACTGAATGGATTTTTAACCACGTTTACATGGTTGGTTCTTTCCCATGCTTTTCATATGGTAGCATTTTAAGAATTAGTGTCAATTTAGGAATAAACTGCACGAAAGTATGAATAATATCTGAACTAATTTATCCACTTGCAGTACTTCTATATGTCTATAACATCATTAAACTTGAACTGACTGTTCGCTTGATAAGGTAGGATATTAAAATCGCGCTCTTCTCATAATATAGCAACTTAATATACGATGGGGCCGTATACCACGCTGGATCGAGCAAACAGTTGGTAAGATGGGAACACTTTATGTTAAGATTTTTTTTTGTTTTTTTGTGGCCGAGCATAAAGGGTTCTAAAGGATGCAAAACTACTAGTGTTGAACTCAATTAAAAATTCACTGTATTCACTGGATGTCTCAATTTTTTGGTAAATTTTCATGCACAATTGTAGAATTCTGGTTTAAGTGATATGGCCTCTATTGTGCTTCCAGCACGAGTGAGGGATCGACACAGATTTTTATGACGATTAAGAATCCATACACTCTAACCTTCTTCAGATGAATAATTATAATTGTTACGAACGGAATAATCAAGTTAGTACAGCTGCCATCTTATGACGGAATCTATAAAAAAAGATAATCGAGTAACAAATTCCTTTGCGCCAATATGTGGGATGTGAAAGATCTTTCCGCAATAAGTGGTCTTATACGTATTTCTATTTTTTTTTCCGATATCTACTAGTTTGAGAAACTTTTGTTCATAGCTATATTTGGGCTTGAACATGTGATCATATGGTCATTAGATAGAGCGGGAGATCGAGGATATAGAAATGTAAAGCAATAGGAATAGGAAAAGGTAAAATGTAAAGAGTATGACAAGAAATAATTGTGGAATCTGGTCAAAGATACACAGAGCATACCGTAATTGAGATAGAGAAGCAGTTACAGGAAGTGGGTCTGGTGGTAAACGAGAGTCAAAACAGGTTATCTATTGCGATAGGTAAAGACGCTGCGTCTACGTCTACAGCTATAGCTTGAATTGCTGAATGAATTCGTTCACCACGACCTGGATGACAGCCAGGAAACTAAGAGAACAATATTGCTTACAGACAGATGCGGATTAATTTGGCAAGCGCTTTAGTAGCAGGGCCCTCCTTCGGCGAACAAAAAATCACCTTCACCAAACACTAGTCGTACCTGTCTTAATGCATGGCTAAGAATTCTGTGTTATGACACCAGCGTATGAATCAGGCCAGGATGTCTCAGAGAGGAATATGCAAAGGGTGTTATTAACCTGATCAAGCGTATTAAAATGCAGCGATTGCGTTCGTTGCGGATGGAACCAAGCTGTCCAGCATACAAAATCTTCGACAATGAACACGATGTATAACTAAGATTTTTTAAGACAGTCACAATCTTGCGTAATTACTTCGAAAATGGGCATGTAATAGACAAAAATCTCTATTCGCCACCTGAGTAGGTAAATATGTGCACGAACTTACTGATTGCTTGGTAATGGGATAATATTTGTTTTCGGAAATTTATCCCATGAAAACATTTCTGAAAATATTGTGATGGGGACTTTAAAAACATCAGGGAAAAGTAACATTTTCAATTTACAGAGTTTATGCCAAAAATTTTCGGCTAATCCATTTTCCTTATTTCCTATCTCATAACGATGGTGCTCTAATGGTCGCTTTTAATTTATTTTTATTTGGTAATGTAACAGATTCCCATTTAATCATGCAGGAATGTTGTTAAAATTTTGCAATTGGCGTTGTTATTGAATTGTAAGTTACATTACAACATATGGATAGAGGACAAAAATTATTGTTCAATTTTGTTAGGAAGCAAAGTGACACAAATTTCTTCATAATTGTGAACGAAGATGTGTGTTTTATATATCCGCTTTGTAAGCTTACTGTCAAATAAAGCTCATCATTGCTTTACTGAATCTATGCGAATCCATTGTCCATATCCACAACAGTACATTGAAAATAAGAAGCTTTCTACATAAATAATTATATTGAAATTATACGGCAAATAACTAATTACAGTCAAACATAACGAACATACTTACTAAGACAGTCAAAGTTTATGCATACAACATCCTAATGCATCAAAGGAAACTCTTCAGCCAGAGAAATATATTTTCCTAACAACGAACGATTAAATTTAAACAATATCCGGTTTGGAATTGATTGAGTTAGGGTAATATTGTTGCTGTTATTGTGATTGAAAAGTGCATAACCATTAAACACAACTGATGGTAGGAGCTGATAACGTAAGCTCATAAAAGACCCACCAATCAAAGTAGCAAAGCAACAACCCAAAACAGGAGTAGGATATGGTACCTCCGATCGCGAGGTAGGACTAAAAACGATGAATTCTGTTTGAACAATGTTAGCGGCATGTAACTAAAGGTTTTTATGCATCAGCTGCAAGTCCACTTTGTTGCCCTGGGAATACCATTGATAGTAGTGGCCGACATTGTAGGACGGTAATGTTTTATCAAAAGTTAAACATCATCGTCATGCAAAGCATGGCAACGCTCCGTAGTACATCATGTTGCAAGTACGAGTACTACAAACATTTAAGTGCACATTGGGTCAGGCAATTGTGTACGTGCACAATGTTGTTCCTTTCCAGTGGTACGAGAGAGCAGTGCAAATGAACAATACCAGACTCTTAGGAAATTTATTGCTTCTCTGTTTAGTTAAAGTAGCAACCAGCGTAGTTATGGGGGCGGAGGATGCTACTGGTCCAGATGAGAGCCAGCACCACCAACGAGCCAGCAGCAAGGTGAGCAATTTAGTACGAACTTATACAATCGTATTTTCCACTTTTCGTGTCATGGCTGACTGTGGGCAGTGTAACTATTTTAGCACTTTGTATTAATCGGAAAACACAGGCGGGTACACACATTCTCTCACATACGCAGTATTCCGAGAACCCACCAGAAACGTTACCGACGATGAAAAAAAGCAAACGGCAGCTTGCCTTTTGAGTTATAGCAGTGAACTTTAAACTTTGCTTTTGAAGGACTTCATAGACGACCGCAACCACACATGTGTCTTTTATCCGATAATGGTGGATGCTTTTAATGAACAGTGATTTGAATAGGAATTTATGTTTAAATTGGCTTATTGAAAAAGAACAGAATTCTTAAGGTTTCCAAGCATGAGGCGATAGCCATCCCCCAATAGTATTTAGGATTATCATGAGCATATTTACTTGCATCACAGTCAATAAATACATTTATTCACTGCCAGATTGGAAAACGTCGCAGATTGGAAAACAATATACGTATATGTACGTGGTTTTAATGAACTATCTTCGAGCTTATGTCGCCCTAAATACGATATGCTTGTTTTATAAGAATTCTCGGATGTTGTACCTTTGATTTTATAGTAAGCAGTTATTTGATACTTTTTCTTCCAGCAACTGACGAGAGGTGTTTGGCTTAATTGAATTAAAGAAAACGTGAATTTGACAGGAGCAATGTCAACATTGTATTTGGTCTTTGCACAAATAGTAAAACTCTGACATTACCGATAATCGAACACAGAAGGATATTTTATTTTGCCGTAAATTTCAAAATACGATAAGGTAGACCTGTGTAAAGTTGAAAAGATAAGTAAACGCACTTATTTAAATTGCACCTTCATCCACGACTATACATTTTGTCAAAAAAGCTCTTTCTCTGAGCTGGCACAACTGCTCTCCGCTGAGTTTGCGCGCGATGTGTCATTTGTGCCGGTTAATCTCAAGTGAGTTTTGCGACTTTTGGAAAATTAGCCTCACTCAGTCTTTAACCGAATTTAACATCGAAAGAGCGATAAAAATCGGCATTTAAGTGTGAGAAAGATAGCCGGTGAATTTTCTGCATCTCACGGACTCGTACCATTTTGCTCGAGCATTTGGATATGAAAGCCATTGTCGCTTAATTATTTCGGAAAGACTTGAATGGGTTCAAGAGATGAAAATGCAAGCTAGCCAACAACCTTCGGAATGCGCTTTCAAACCAAACCGAAACCAAAAAAACAGGAAAAAGTCGATCAAAAGTCAATGCAATAAAAAAAAAAAAAAAAAAAAGCCGGATTTGGGGAAAGAGAGCTCATGGATTTTGCACCAGTGTAGTGGTGCGATATAATAAATTTGAATGAGTGATAACAATTTGTATTTTACTCTTATTGTGGTCAATATGGAATTCAAACTAAATACGTCATGGAAGCAATATTTATAAAATTTTGCCATAGTATCAACGGTAGAGAGATAGGCTATTATTAGAAATTCGCTAGAAATTTAATTTTCAGTGTCAATTTCTGAAAATTATCCCTAAAAATATTTAGAAAATTTTTATTAAATGACATTTTTCAAATCCTAATGTATGCAGATCCTAAAGATGCAGAAGAATATACAAAATATACCTGACTAAGGTTTCAAAATGTCCGCGTGGAAAAAAATGCCCCGTCCAAATTATAAAAACAATTTTTCCATCATATACTCGCTATCTCACAATGTTTAAATGTTGGTCATTGGTATTTTGCAAAATACACTCGAAACCGAAATGTTAACAGTTCATATCGTTAGAAATAATGGCTATTTTTTCAATAATTTTTCCATTTAAGATGATAGGTATTTTATAGTCCCAAAAATACAAATTTTTACTAGACAAACGACAACGTCTAAGTATCGTCATTTATGGCATCATGGAATGAAGGTGACACAAGAGGTAAAATTGGTCTTGGCAGAAAATTTGCCTGCGCAAAGACTAAATCCACTTCCAGAAAAAATTGAATTTCTTGACTTCTTATAAATTTCATTAACAAAAAGCAATATACGGCAAATGTTAATAAAAACGCCGCTCTTATTGAAAATATTAAAAACGTGAATTTTCAGTGCAAAGGTAGGGTATCCCAAACCCGTACGCTGAAACCATTAAGGTACTATCACTTAGATGCAAAGGCATGCAGCACTAGGGGATGCCGGCCGGCACAAACACAGTTATTTACAAATGACTCTGTGGACTGAAAGTATTACAAGTAGTGAAATTAGTCGAATAAGAAAAAGGTTGCCAGACCAAGGGCCAAATCCAATTAGATTAGATTAGATTTGACATTCTTAGATTTTTACTATTCAGTATTCGACGGAAATTTATGTATCCACTTGCAGTGTGGGCAGGGTTATTGAAGAATAGTAAAGATACATTTCAGTCAATATATCACGAATATGTTATAAGCGAGAAAGGAAACCTCTTATCGTTCAATGACCTGGTGCGTCAGTTATGACACATTCCATGGTGGAAGATGTGTTGGAATCGGGCCAGTCGTACTTTTGTCGTATATTTTTGCCTGTGATTTAGAATTCAATTGTAAAAATCGATATCTAAGTCTGTCGAAATCACATTATAGGATGCACCGCTTGTATTAGGAGAAATTTTGCAAAAAAAAAGTGGAATGTTGAATTTGAAGTTTGGCCATAATCGGTCAAATAGGGGAAAACTTGTCCACGCAAGGACTGAATCCACCCCGCGAAAAATGGACAATTTGTACGGATATTCTGTGGACACTGGAAAGAACCAACCCAACTTATAAATTATTATTATTATTATTATTATCTTTTTTTGTGGAAATGATTATAGAAAAATAATAAAAACAAATATACATTTTTACTGGGAAAGCGGTATAAGTCGATATATAATGTTGATCGTTTGTGACTCGATACAAAGTCCAGTACAATATTAATCATCAAGTAAAATAGCGTTCTTGTAAGGACTGAACAGTTTTGAAATAATGTGCATTTTGAGTGATTCTTACTTCAACAATTACACATTTTGTTCAATAAATTGAAGCTGCGTTCACTGAAAAACTGGATAAAGTCTAAGTATCATATTTGGAGAGATGGTAGTTTTAACTCGCTCACTTATCAGCAGATGAATTGATATGTAGTTGCCGCAATTGGAACAAATTGCTGCAGTAAGAAAATATGATATGATTAAAATCTACGTTATCCAAATTATACACATTTGGGCGTGAATATTAATAATTAAAAAAAATGTTAGTTTTGTTAAAAAAATAATGCAAATTGGTGAAAAAACTGTGAGAAGGAGTGGTTTTTATTAGGAACACTTATTTAACTATAAGTTTGTACTCCAAACACACCAACCATGGTGATGGACATATTTTATGCTTATTCACTTTCTTTCTTATTTTATTATCCTAAATGATATTTGGTTGTATTTAAAATTTGATATTTGATTTAGTTTCAACAATTTAAGGTACAAAAAAAAATTAATAATTCTCGCCCAATTTAAAAAAAAAAATCTTTTTTTGGCGCAAACTGGCCAGTGAAAAAGTGGACCCTTAAAACCGTCTTTAAGGTTTCCTTTAAGTCGATTTGAAATAGACCTAGTATTGATTAACACATTGCAGCTACTTAGTTTCTACTTTCGGTCCGTCAAAATGACGGTCAACGCCATTCGACGTCTAATTAAAACCACTGTTCCCTGATGAAGTGCCTGTCTACCATTTCACCAAGTGATCTATAACCTTGTACCATACAAGTTTCCCGATGTACCTGTCGTAACTACATATCAGTGGAAAAGTGAGACAATCTCTTCATCCCAAACCCGTACGCTGAAACCATTAAGGTACTATCACTTAGATGCAAAGGCATGCAGCACTAGGGGATGCCGGCCGGCACAAACACAGTTATTTACTGTAGTACTATATCGATGCCGGTAAATGTTAAAAAGTTTGAATATACATGTATGTGTTGGATGAAGTAAAAGTCTTTTGAGTGTAAGTAAATGTGCTCAAGTGGGGAGTTGCAAATAGATGAAAAAAAGAGGTACTTACATCAACTGAAACACCTGGCAGTAGAAAAGTTTGTGCTGGCGGCATATCCCTGGGTACATATCGATAGAATTCATTGCCGTCCTTATACCATTTAACCGAGTACAATGATTCGCCGTCCAAATCGTAAAGACATTCCAATTGCGCTGTTGAGCCCTTAATCACGTAATTCGGTATACGTACTTCCACCAAGCGTAGAGTGTAGGTGAAATCTGAAAAAAAAACGTGGATAAACGGGGAAAAATTAAAATCAGGCAACAGACATGCTGGAAGCGAGTGCAAGGAAGATGGATCCACACTTAAAGCGCTGAAAATAAATGAGATTTTGCGTTTGTTCATGTACCTATGTTTGGGTTGGCAATGTCATTCCTTGACTTTTTTCGCAATCCTTTTTCTACGAAAAGGCGCTTTATTCATACACAGTTCATGTCGAAACTCTTGTTCGGTTAGTGGTTTTTGCCCTATATCATGCCAAGGTGTAGTATTTAGTTTCTTATTTCATTGGCTACGATTTGTACAATAAAATCGATATAAACAATCACAACCTAAGAAAAAGAAGAAACTAAATGCATTTTACTCCTCTTCGGCATGTTTAGTTTTGTACGTGGATTCGTGTCCGTCAATTTCCTGTACAGTTGAAGGGTATTAAACATTTCAACCTCATCGCTTTTAACGTCTCCGTACAATTTTGTTATTCATAGATTCTTTTTCTATTTAAGTTTTTAGTTTTACTCAGTTTGTGTTTGTGTTTCAACCACATTAGGTAAGTAATGGTCAGTTTAGTTTTAGTTGGTTCGTTCTCTTCACTTTACGGAAAATTGACTGCTTCACTCTGGTCTCCTAATAGTTTAGCCACGTTCTGCAGAACTTTAATTTTCAATTCACTTTTTCTACATTTTTAACACTACACTGACATGATTTGTATTTGAGTGTTGGTTTTCTCCCTTTTGTTGGAAAACATTTAATTTAATTAGCAGCAGTAATGATTATCAAAGTGATTCAACCACATTGGTTCGGTCACCATGATTATTGAGGTTTTCATTTGGAACTTAGAAAGCCGTTTTGCGGTGCTGCTTTTAAGCATTTCGTTTACTTGTGATATTTGTGTACATATGATTTCTTTTGTTAACCAATAATAATGACTTACTAACATTTATTTGTAAAATGACTCACTTCCGCTTTTCATGCGACCTAAGGAAAAGATCCTTGCAAAAAGTACAAGACAAACGAATATATTAACAAAAAATAAAAACAAGATAAGATAAAATAAATTCTCCTTTATCTAACGAATGAGATATCAAATCAAATGTGTATGTTTACATGAGTCTCGCCTTGAGGCCTTACCCATGGTGTGCCATCTTACAGGTGCTGTTTTCTATATTTCTTTTCTTGGTTATATTTCTTTTCTTCTTGCTACAGCAAACGCCCCCTCGGGGTACCCAAACTAATCCCGAAAGGATTAGTCGAACTACCAGAGATTAGAAGTAGGTCCCCTTGGAAAAACTTCCTCAGGGTCCGCTCCTTCTCTCGGCCAAAGTACCTTTGTAGTCACTTGGTATGAGGTGAGCTACCTCCAGGTTAGGAGGAGATAGACATGAACAGTGTTTTCCAAGCTTCTGCCTTCCTTCACCAACGCCTGAGCAACGCAAAAGCACTGAAAACACATGTTCCTGCAACCACAGCCAGCACGATGCTCCCACAAGGGGTCCAACACCATTGACCAGGAAGGAACAATGTTCCTTGGGCCCCTGGTCACCCGTGCTACCAAAAGAGAAGAATCCTCTGGGTTTCGCAGATAAGCTACTCCAGTTTTGCTTTACATACCTCGCATGGAACTGGTAATCCATTATCTACGGCATAAATTTTCAATGTCCGAGGAGAGAATATCAACACAGCAAAGCATGCCATGCTCCACTCATAGTCTATTAACCAGATCTCTCTGGCCGTACAACTTTTAAAAACGGAAAAGATAAATCTTCTGATATCTCCCGACGGCTTCTCTATAACCGCACCTGTTGCCAGGCTGTGTCTTGTTTAACTATGACTCTCCCCTTGACTTGGTTTTCGAAAAACGAGTTCCAAGATCAGTTTGATGTCATATTATAGGTGGATCCCAAGACATAATCCACCTGTTCGTGGGGCGCCTGGCACAAGGCCACACTACTTTGTTTTTGAACGCAAGCATCATTCTTTGCCTACTACTTTGCCTACAGGGTCGGGTAGAAAGGCTTTCGTTTTATGGGTAAGAGGTACAAAGCATTCTAGGAAACACCCGCCTACCCAAAATGAACGAGATATGGGAGAGCTCAAATGATTATAGGTGGCTGTACGTTGGATTAAACCTAGGATTATGCGCATGATAGTCCCGTGTACTAACCATTACGCCTCGGTCTTTCACCAATCACTCAGATAGTAGATTATAACATCTCGGGCTGTTCCGAAGGTGTAAGAGCGATTTGGAAATAAATATTTTAAGCCGCTTTCAAACAGGTGCTGGCGCTTATGCTTGGCGTTCGCCGGGCGTTCGTAGCTGATTGATTATTTACGCTTCCTCAAATCCTAATCCCAACGGCTTAGCAGGTTTGGTTTTATGAGTCTAAATCAAAAGTTCTCATTTGTGTTATTTTGTTTTAAACAGAAATGTGATTAAAGTAGAAATAGAATGTATTTTGAAGCAGAAATAGCTATGTTTTGGGCACAAAACGGCTGGTATTCGTATGAAGTGATTCGTTTATAAAAGAGATGGATACAATAGGCTGAATAAATAAGTAAATTATAAGTAGTGGATAAATGCTCGCTGTTGTAGCCATTAAGTTTTTAGAGCCAATTAAATGAATGTTAGCTCAAAAACTCGGAATTAGTTACGGCTTTCTTAACGTTCAGATTTCTCATAAGGTACAAGTGTAAAGACCAAGTCTGGTAATAAAATATTTGATAAATATCGAATTTTATTCAACTTTGATCATACAGCTTACGTTATTAGGTGGGGGCATGATTAAAATTATTACCTATAAGGCGGCACACTTACAAAAGAAATACACTCCCTTCGGTCTTGTGCGCTCCTTCTCCAATTCTCATAATAACATCAACTTTTGAAAAATTTTAAAGATATTCCTTAGTCTTGGTTATATATTCATCAATCACTCCATACTAGTCAACATTCACGTGCCCCAAACCAAATACAATGAATCCTTTGTTTGCTAAAATAATATATTTTGTTGGTACTCTCAGTGCTTGAGAAGACTGCACAAACATTTTTCAGTTTCCTACTTACGTAAAATGGCTTTCATTGACGATAATACCAGTTGCATTTAACGCAGTTCTCTTCATAATATTCTATAGAACTAGAAGAATCTCTTATATTTACAGGCTAAGTTTGAAATCGGGTAAAATCTGCAAAGTAGGAAAAAACCTACCCTTACAAGGAAGGACCACAGCAAAATGAGCAATTTTCTGATTTTTTCCAACAAATTATAATTGAAACTAAGATACGGTCACTCACATAAAGGGCATTGGCTTTATGTGAGTGATATTTAAGGGGAAAATTTAGTCATTCTAGGACTGACCCCAACTTTAGAAGAATGGGCATTGTTAGCATTGTTTTAACAATGTAACCATTTGTTCAAAGTATATTTTGCAGTACAAAAATATAATATACTGATTGTTCTGTATGGGAAGAAATCTCATTTGACGATGAACCAGTATATTTTCCTCTTAGAATGTAATCATCGAGTGCGTGGAACTGATGCCAAGTCATGTTAAGGAACCGATGGATGCTCATTATCAACTCATTGCTAATTGTTTTAGATAGCTCTCGCGGAATGCTATCGACCCCAACGTTGTGTAAAATCGGTGAACGATTACCGATAATTGCCATCATTTCTTCATTCGCTGTTCCTTCAGAAACTAACAAACTTCTTGGGAAATGAAGGAGCCCCCTAAATTGTATTCCTGGCTTGCTATTACAAATTTGAATTAATTTAGGTATTTCCACATAGGAAAATTGAAGTTACTTTAATTGAAGTTACAAAACTCCAAAATACTACAGCAGAGTTTCCTTTCCGGTAGGCGAAATTTGCTGACGACTACCTATTTCAAAATTCAAAATTTCGTTACCGATATTTTTTCCCCCCATTTTTCCCTTTTACGCATAAAATCCACGCAGCATATAATATTTATTGCGACGTGTTTTACTAGAAAAACTGAGATGTTTCGCTTCGTTTGTCATTCCGTATCTATTAATGCTCTTAAATGCGGACATCCACACACGCCCATAACATATTAAGAATAAGCCGAAAGAAGTTTGCGCCCACCTATAAGTGAAGTTATATAGGGTGATTTTTTAAGATTTAAGTTTCTCAGGTAGTCAGCACTGGTTGGTAATGGCGTCCAAACGTCATCTGCCAAAGTGAAAAGTGTACAGTGTACGTCTAATTTTTGGTGAATGTGCCTTACAAAGCTCAATGAAAATCTACTGTTTTATCGAAAAATTGTGTTCTGCGATGAGGCTCATTTCTTGCTGAACGGATGCGTAAACAAGCAAAACTGTCGCATCTGGAGTGATGAACAGCCACATGACATACATGAATTATCGATGCATCCCGAAAAAACGACAGTCTGGTGTGGTTTATGGGCTGGTGGCATCATCGGTCCATTTTTCTCAAAGACGACCGGGGAAGAAACGTTACCGTCTACGGCGAACGATATCGAGCCATGATACGCGATTTCTTTTTTTTTTTGCCCCAATTGGCTGAGTTGAAATTGGTTGACATGTGGTTTCATCAGGATGATACGACATGCCACATTGCTCGTGAAACAATGGATATGTTGAGGGATGAATTTAGTGAGCAGCTTATCGCTCGATTAAGCCTTAATAACGCCACTTTATTAGTTCTTGTGGGGTCGTTAGTCTATGTGGACAAGCCGAACACTATTGAAGCCTTACAGGAAACCATAATACGCGTTATTTGCGGAATACATGCCGAAATGCTCGAAAAAGTGACGAAAAATTTGACCTTCCAAATGTACATTTTGAGACGGAGCCGCGGACAACATTTACGTGAAATTATCTTTAAAAATTAAATGGCAACGACCAATTTATCGATTCCAATAACAGCATTTAATATACATATATAAAGCAAATTTGAGTATTTTATTCGATTAAAAAAAAAAAAAAAAAAAACTACGTTAAAAAAATCACCCTGTATTAAATTTTATAGGGTTATAAGGTGTTCATTTTTGAGAAGATTTTTTGAGCATCTGATAACCATGGATGCTGGGGCACATTTCATATAACTCGAATGAGCTTTCGATTTTTGTTTCCAAAATTTGCTAACGTAAATATTTAGCCATAATAAAATATATGCAAACATAAATATAGAAGGTAAAATATGCACATACAAATCCCTGCTTTTGTGTCACAGACACATGCATATACATTAGGAAATATAGCACTAACATATATACCCATACACATTTGTTTGTATTTGTACAGATACTCGTACATGATATTATGCTCTAGTGCTTTGGCGCAGACTTCGGGGTTATTGTTATTTGGATGAGGAAGGGAAAATCCTGATTGTGTCGTTTAGTTAATAGCTTAAACAGCGTAAGGAGATACACACACACACTCACATACAGAGCCGTTATGTCCATTGCACATAGGTATATGTAGATGTGTCCGACTGAGTGTACTTGTATATGGTACAAGCTCACATACATTTATATAATGATACTAATATCGTGTACTAATATATCGTAACATGTCATTGACAAGATTATTATTTGCACACTATTGACCAATATTTGTTAAACTATTGTACTTGTATTCATTGCGTGCAAACACATTTGTGCGTGTGTGTGCGCGTATGTGCTTCTTAAACACTGGAGGATATGTTGGTGTATTCATCTGTTTACAAATGGGAGGACATAACACGGACAATAATGCTGCTAAACAAATTTATTACAAAATTTGTTCAGTCTTGATAAGAAAAAGCTGATGTCATTTACAATACATGTATGAATGCTCTGAATATTCATTTGACAGCCAATATGTATAACTGCATAGAAGAAAAACTACAAGACTGAGATTATGTTAGTTAATTATGCAGAACACAGCACCGTTTTTTTCCTTTGTAATGTTTCTTTATTTTAAAATGTTGCATATATCGAATTTCGGTTTTTGAAGTCGTTTCAAAATTAGTTCACATTCATTTTAACCTAAGTTAAAACGTTTCATACATTGATTTTCTGTTCTTGAACATAATGATTAACTACTGCACCTGTTAAAATGTTAAATGTAGTAGCAAAAGGATGTTACAGAAACAAACAAATAATATAAATGTAATAACTAACTAAATTTGTTTTATGAAGTACTAAATGTTGTCGGTAGCTTAAAATCCTTTAGGAATTAAATTTTATTAATGTATGTTGAGGAAGGTGCCAAACATTAAAGTGTCTCAATACAAAAAAAAAAAAAAAAAAAAATTATTTTGTACTTTTATTCGTAAATTTTAGGAGTTGTAGTTATTCGTACTAAAATATTTTACCCTACACTTAATCAAAAGTTCATTTATCTAACGACAGGTGGCACGTATAACGAAAAATGCAAATTTAGTAGACAAAAAGTACGAGAATTGATTAATTTTTATTAAAATCAAATTTCAGTCAGGTAAACCGACTTACATACGAGTATATTTTCACCCATTACCATTCTGCGTTGGTGCAAAGGTGTGTGAGACGTAGAAGGGCCGAATCAAAATTACAACTTACTACTACATGACGCTAGGAAACTATGGACCAAATTAAGTATTATAGTTTGTATGTGTAATCTATTTTCCGTTATTATTATTTTATACTTTGTTTATTAACTACTTTGATAAATAACAAAAATAACTTTATCACTTTTAGTGTACAGATATTTGAAAAACGCAGAATCGGCAAAATTTTTTACCGAATGTATAATAAATTGGCGAAATGATTTTGCTGAATATGATATGAGACTTCAACAATTTTTCATTGTTAATGATGTAGCAGAAGAAAATAAAGTGCCTTCTTTATAACATATATTGGTTTTATTTTCTCCAGATGATCCAAGCAAGAAAAGTTATAAGGATCTGGTGGATGCACTAAATGCGTATTTTGCAACTTCTGTACCGGAATTGCAGAACCTTATAAATTTTATAATGCCGAGCAAGATGAAGAATCTATTACAGAATTTATCATAGAATTAAAAGCTGCTGCTGAGAAGTGAATTTTGGGTACGTTCATTGATCGTGCACTGCGAAATTGTTTCCGAGGAGGTAAGAGATTTAATTATTGTTAATCCCCGTGCAACAGTTAGGAAATAACTGAAATAATCAAAAAAAAAAAAAAAAAATCAGTCTCAACCGTTCTCGGGGTCATAAAAGAGCTCAGATTTGTGAGCCACCTCGACATGTGGGTACTCCACTGTCTTATCGAGGCCTCACACTGCCTTGAGGAACCGTCAGAAACTGTCGGAGCTTAGATGGGTAGCTTTACCTCACCCACCGTACTCCCCAGACCTCGGCCAGTTCGATCCTCTATATCGCAGTCTGAGCAACCACTTGAAGGATTTGAATTTCCATAACGGCGAGGAATTAAAAAATTGAATTGAACACTTTTTTTTAGAAAAACCACGCGAATTTTATGACAAATAAATTAAAAAGCTGCCAGAGAGGTGAGAAGAAGCTGTTAAAAAAGGGGGAGATTATATAATAGATTAAAATAATTGTTTTCTTGTATATAAATATGTAAATAAATTTCTTCTAAAAACCGAACGGACTTTCACACAATACACATTCAAGCAAAATAAAATAATGTTAATGTGCTATAATAATACTCAACCAAAAACACTATTAAATGCATTATCTAAGAAAACTGCAACACTTAATATAAAAAATACCAAAACTTTTAAATATCCAAAACATTATTACACAAAAATTAAAATTAAAGTTATACCAGATAACATTTTTAGAAAAGTCGATAAAGTATTATACAGAAATCATTTTAAAGTTACGTGAAATAGATTTCAGCAGTTATACTTGAAGTTATAAGCCCAAATACATGTAAAACCAATGTTTCAAATTCAGTGAGATTTGTTCAAACGAATCAGATCAGACTTTCTAAATTAGAAGATAAATATCATTCATTGATTCCAAATGAGGAACCTATAATAGATTTAAAAACTATTGATCCGCCCCACGTGAAAAAGAAGCAAAGCTATAATACGGTATTATATGAATCTATACCTTTAAGAAGATATAAATGCAAAATTGTTAAACCTGCTAACAATAGCAATAAATAATGTAAAAAATAATAATAAATAAAATTCTGTTATTTATACATAAATTGTTCGTTATATAAGAACATATCTATGAATTGTGAATGAATTTAGTATTAGTTTAAAATACTTGTTATTAGATTTAAAATAATTTAATATCAATTATGTATTGGATATTGAATATTTTATAAAAAACAGTAGTATATTTTTCTAAAGTTGTTTTATACTTGCTTATTAACTTGACAAAAATAACTTAGTCACTTTTGGTGTCAGCCTTAGAAAAATATATAAAATAAAGTTATTTGAAATACGAGAAATAGGCTACATTTTTAACGAAATACATAATAGTATGGAAGAGACCAGAAACGGTGTGACTTTCTGGTCGTAATTTCATTCATCACGCGGTGTGGTAAGATCATCGATGCATTCGTAGAACTTAGTTGGTCAAAGGCATCATATTTGAAAAACTTTACTAAATTCACAAAAACCGTTTGAGTGACATGAAGCCAAAATTATTTTTCAAATTTGTGTGAGTGGCACTAGAACGAGCATGGTTACCTGATCGATTTTTCAACAAGTTTTTCAGAGTTAATACAATATTTTAAATACAATATTTTAAATTTAAATTTCGGAAAATGTTCCAATTTCTAAAAGCAAGAATCGTAATAAAGTCTATTTTCACTTTGAGTCCACATTTTGGCTTACGTTCATCTTTTTCCAAATTTGGCAGAATTTAGTGCAATTGAAAAAAACCTACGAACTTCAGAATATATGGGTTGAGTTGTTCATTTATGTGGGCGCATGGTTAGTTGTTCAAAATTTCCAAGCAGTCTAGAAAAATGCAAGGAACCAAAATCTAGAACATAATAAAAAAATATACGTACTCGAAAGAATACAAATACCTTCGGGTGAAAGTATAAAAATGCCTTAGAATGGTACATCTCTACATTTTTGCCAAGCAGTCTAGAATATTACAATGGACAAATAAACTGATCCATTTTCACAAATACAATTTTTTTTGTTACTCCTAAGTCGTAGACTGTTCCAACCTTTGCCCATTTTAAATCTTGTGTTCATATGTATTAAATTCAGCCACGCTGAGAATTGGTTAATTTAGAGTCTGAGGATGGAATTGGATCTCATTTTGAACTTCTCTGGAACTTTTATACTGGCCGATAACTTAATTTTTAGATTGAAAGTGGGCAGCATTGATGCGTCCATTCAGGCGTCTCCCATGCAAACTGATCGATTAGTAAGCTCTAATTCAAAGGCTGCGGTAACCTAAACTTTTGTCAATTGCTCTAAGTTGTAACGATTGATAAAATGTGAAGAAAATCGATCGGATGAAGCTGCCTTTTCTGCTACCTCCTGTTACATTTAATTGCACAAAATTCCGTATAATTTAGCAATTATCAATTATTAAATTTAGTTCGGAAAATGAACGCGGAGTTCTTTGAAACCAATTTGTCAGGGAATTTTCGCCGCAATTCTGCTACAACAGATCTGATTATATGACAAGTTGCACTACCTTGCGGCAATTCTCGTTCGACGTAAATGTGGATAGAACAATTCCTTTTGCGTCTTTCAGCAATGGCTATTTAATTAGTGACGTCTTTTTTTTTTGGTAGCATCACTTATTTTTTTTTTTTTCAATAATACTGGATTTTAGAAAGAGTCACTCTTACCTGTAAACTGTTCTAGCAAATGCCCCAAGTGCATGTGAAAAATACAGATCCTCTTCCAATTGAACATATTGTATATTAAAAAAGGTCATCTTGGCACGCCCACTTACATGGCGATGCATCAGTACATTACCTACGACATTGTGTTCAACAGATGTAACAATTAGTCGATCTTGGCTCAGTTATATTATGAATTAAGAAATGACGTTTTTGCAACGCCCACGTATGTTGCAAAGAAGCGGGACGTTGCCCATGACACTGTAGAGTGCAATCCATTGCGGGGGGTATACAAACTTCAGCCCAGCTGAACCTTTTTCGCATGTTCATCTGTGCTAATTTTCACTTGACATATTTGTTTTACTAAACTTCATCCAAAGAGATAGAAATACATTTCATTTGATATGAGAAATAGCATAACGCACTGAAGCAGATATTTTAGGCACTACGTATCAAGCAGTCGTTCACTTCAGTCGTTTTTTGGAGGATTGAACGTTTGTCTGGTTCACTAGCTGTCTGGTAAGGACAATAACTCAATTAATCGTTTACTAAACACAAATTGTGGTCAATATTTATCTGTCCAACATATATCGAGAAGCGCCTCCCACCCTAATTAAACCAAACTATGCTACGCACACCGGTACAAGTTTACACACACATAAACACATTTCTGTTGAAATCCTTCGACCTGTTCTTAAGTCCATGAATAGAACAATGTTTCCTCTACATGTACTCGTATATACGGATAACAAAAACAAAATCTAATAGTAATGTTGCTCACATAACTTTTCACAAAATATACGAATTTAATTCCATAAATTCCATTTCATTCTCTTAAAATAGTTTCAATTACGAAACGCACAAATTTTTTACTTGCTGACTCTGCTGTGTTTATTTTAAGCATATAAACAAGTCAATAACAATAAATATTTATTACTTTTAAATATGTAGGTTTAGGTTTATTTTGCGCCCAATTTAGTTGGCAAATCCTGCTCTAGTAAAAATAACAAATTCTCCCATCAGCTGTATCAGCAGAATATTTTGAGCATTGTGTGAATATGTGTTTTGGTATTAAACAACTAATTTTTGTTAAAATTTATTCTTCTTTTTTTGTTTTGTGTGGAAGTAGTTCAATCCGAACTTGTATAGTGACAATAACGAAAATATCTAAAAAGCGGGAAGAACTGTAATAAATGTCGAATTAAATAAAAGCGTCTGTTACATGCGAGTATACATGTGTTCAAAGATTGGAGGCGTAGTAATTAATTCTATACAAATAAAAGTAAATTCAGAAACAAATGTTGTAATAATTAAAAAAAAATTGAACCGGATAGAATTCGAATTTGGTACATTTTCCATCATTATTGTTAAATAATTTCTGTTAAATACCATTATCTATGCCTAATTTATGCTAATGCTTCACACTTCACACTTTAATTAACAGTGGCTTCGATTTTTTGTCTCTTTCCACAGTTAGTCTATTATTTGTAAATATTTTTCCCTTCTTTAAAATCATTGTTTTTCGAGGTCAAAGTTGTCTTCTATCAGATGAGGATTCATTTAAATTTTATTAACTTTATATGCTTCAGTGTAATTCAGTTTACTACCGATATTAGTTATGTCATTCTGGACACTATACTGATGTTAGTTATGTCATTTTGAACACCATAATCTTCCAATTTATTGTGAGAAATGATTTTTAATCTGTCGTGTACGGTTACACAGTTTCAAAAGAAAGTTCAACTTTCCTAATTCAATAAATAGTTGTAACTCTTCAAACTGATCTTCAAAAATGAAGATTTCCTTAGATAAACTTAGTTTTTTAAGGGGGCAGTTTCAAAACTATCCGACCTAACAAAGATGACACAAAAAATTTGGAAATATTTTTCTTTATTTTATTTTACAATATTTTACAGTCGCAAACGAAGAAGCAGACTCCCCCATAGTGGAACCTACCTCGGATTTAATAATAGTTGGACTGAACCTTTCAAATGGAAATATTGAATTACATAACGGTGACCAACTTTTTCCATGTTTACACTGGGATCGTTTACTTTTGATGGACTGCCTTAAAACTTCAAACAGTTGTTTTATTAGGTTGGACGGTTTTCCAGATCTATTCTTGCACATTTTGGAGCACTACATCAAACAGTGACACTTTTAGATGCTCAATACTACCCCCAAATTAACACATTTTGAAAGGTTATATCTGCCAGAGGTATCTTTGTATGTATTTAATTAATATTTATAAGTCATTTCAAATAATACTCGGTGTACCGTAGTCCATTGGTTAGTACAGGCGACTATCACTTTTATGTCGTTATTTCTTGCCCCAACACCGCCACCTATCCACCAGTCACCACGACATGCCGACCAAAGTTTCAAGTAGTCTAGCTGTCGAAAAGTTTAGTGAAATCATCTGGAGCCCTTTATTACATACCTACTGGGGTGACAATTAGAAATACTCTTCGACTTTCGACTTCGTTGTCGAAAAGTTATCGTGATGGAGGTTTTGTGTCTATCCGCATAACGTGACGCAGGCAACCCAGGCATTACTTTATTTTGACCACGTCGATGTCGATATACTCGCCGATACTTTCCATTCATGATGATAGATCTAATTATTTTTCACAGTATTTTTTCCTACTCCTAACTCTAATTCGTATAAAACGAATAAACGATGTTCCAGTTCTGGTCGTTGACCCAGGACTAGCCTCATTTGTACAACTCATTAAAGAGTTTATACTTATTTCAGGTATATGGACAGTCGGGGCAGGTTCTGTTTTATTTTATTTATTTTATTTTTATAAAGTTGCCACTTTTCACTAAACTACTGGCACCTTCAATACGTCAGCTAGATTCCGGACCGCTCTCGTAGAAAATAATAGGGTAAACGCAGGCAAACAGTAAAGGCGGTAAAGCAGACCCAAAAACGATTATGTTAACATTAAATCGTAGAAACATTTCTGTAAATTGAACACACCAGAATATATATTTTAGTTTAAAACGACGTTTCAAATATACATAAAATATGAAATATAAACTAAATTTTCCTTTTAACAGAATTCCAGACGGCCAAGTTAAAAAAGAAGATCAATAGACTTTTTCCATAAAAGGGACCTCTATTTGTTTTCATAAAACGAATAAATTAATTAAATAAATAAAATTAAATTTAGCCACTGAAAATCATTAATTCGATTTTCGTACTGAAGGGCCCTTGTATTTGTTTCGTACGGTTACCATAAAACTATTACTACTGAACCAATATGTGGAAATGTTGGAAACCGAATAATGGCAACACTACGTTTTGAAATCTTTGATAGTTTGTGGCAATTTTCTTAATATTTTCGTTCATTGACGATTCGTTCGTGTGCAGTTTTAAACGCTTTACGGCAAAAAGGCTGTAAGATGAAATTTGGAACTGAAGTACTTGGGGAGCGCTGGTGCCCAAACTGATTTGCGCCCAAACTATATAATATACTAGAGGAAAATGTCTGCTCAAGCCTCTACGTCCGTCCAAACCCGAGATAGACCAATTCTTGGGAATTATTTTGGAAGTTTCTAAGCCGAATAAAAGAAGAAAAATATATTTGGAACCATATATGTGCGGGTACTCCAACATAAGCATTTTCTGATCATATATTATGAAAATTTTAAAAAAGATTTACTAATTAAAGCAAAAAAAAAGAAAAATATATATATATATGTAATACAAAAATTCATAATTTTTTTAACCAGGAATTATGAAAACAATGTTTTTTTTTAATTTGTGATCTACCTGATCTGGTTTTTTGATTTTGTTGTTATCAACAAGACTTTAAGATACTGTTCAGAAATTCCTTTTTAGTTTTTAGACTTTATTAATTATTGTCCAACAAGTTACGTTACATTACTCGTATGAAGGAAATGATGATGCATGCGAATGCTTTTTTCATAATTAAAATTTCTTAGACTACATCATATTCTATATATTTGAAACGGCGTCGCAGGTCAGTATTTTTTTGAAAAATCGTTTTTCTTAGAAATAAACTTTCGCCTGTTGCATACATATTCACGCTGTGACATGATTTCTCGTCATTCATGATTTATTTTTACAATTTCTTTCCACGTTTATAATTTTTTTAAACATTTTCTTTAATTAACTTTGTCATTCTCAATTTTTTTTAGAGAATTTTTTCTTAAAGATAATCCCTTCAGTCAAAAAAAAAAAAAAAAAAAAAAAAAAAAAAAAAAAAAATCTTTTTTAAATTTGAACAAATTTAAAAAATGCTTGTTTGGATGGTACCTACAAAAAACATTACCTTGATGTCAGTGTTTTTTGGGTATATTTCATGATATCGATATGAACACTACAATTTTTTTATTACAAAATTTTATAAATTATATTTGTATCTACATCATTTTAACAAAACTGTATTTTTTTTTATTGTTGATCAAATATTCGTAAAATCGAAAATAAATTATTATAAATTAGACATTTTGCATATAGACTCCAATTTCTGAGAAATAATTCAAAAGTGAATAAATAAAATAAAACAAATTTTATAAAAGATTGTCTTTATGGCAACTACCTTTCTAACTAAACTGTTCTATGAAACGCTCGGCAGCATGTTGACTATCTATTCTTGTACAAATAATGATTGTAGTACCCTTTCGGACGCATCCTCCCAATTTAATCCGAAACAGGTGTAAACTCTTTAATGAGCTATACAAATGAGGCTGGTCTTTGGTCAACGACCAAAAGCAGAACAGCTCGAAGTCATTTATTCGCTTTATGCAAATTGGAATTACGAGTTCGAAAAAAAAGAAATTACTCTGAAAAATAAATAGATCCATCATCATTAATGGAGAGCATCGACAAGTATATCGATGTTGACATGGTCAAAATACCGTGATGGCTGGCTTGCCTGTGTCATGTTATGCTTCATCACGATAACTTTTCGATAACTAAATCGAATGTCGAAGTCTATTTCTAATTGTCACCTCAAGGGGACGTACTACTTAGGGACGATTCCGAATGTCAGCTCCAGAAGATTTCATTAAACTTTTCAATTGCTAGACTACTAGAAACCTTGGAATGACGCTCATTGAAGGACAGATGGCCGTGTAGGGGCTAGAAATAACGACACGTAAATGATAGTCGCGGGTACAAACCAATGATCTACGATCCATAGAGTATTATTTGAAATGATTTATAAAACTTGAGTTAAATAAATGCAAAGATATCCCTGGTAAATATAACCTTTTAAAATGTGTTAATTTGGGGGTAATTGTAAGCATCCAAAAATATCACTGGTTAATATACTGCTCCAAAATGTGCAAGAATAGATCTATTTTCGAAACTGCAACTGGAGTCAAAATGGAAAACTGTACCCAGTGCAAAGGTCAGATATGAATTGCATAGCCAAAGTCTATTTGACAGTTATTTGTTTATTCAAACCAGAATACCGAATCGAAGAGTGCCTTGACTGATAAGTAACTTACATTATAATTTGTTCTGCAATAGGCAGGTAGATTATTTTGTTTATTTTAAAGTATGTATGAATGAAGTATGTGATCATACTTCATTCGTATATATCGTATAATTTCGGAAAATTCTCCCTCATATGTCTAATATTTTATGGTCTGCATAAGCAAAAAATACAAAAAATTATTTATATTGAAGCTTACGTTTTATTTTGGCACAGGGAACGGACGAGAAAATCCATAAACAGAACGGTGGTAAGGGTGCTATAGTAGTGCTACTCTGTCTATCGAAAATAAAATTTAAAAATATAAAAGCAAACAACGCAAGTAAAGCCACAATAACATAGTTAGCTTATCTTTTTCGAGTATTCTTTGTTGATGAAAGTCTGTTAAATTTGAAAATTACAATAATTGAGATGGGAATTTGGGAAAACTCAATTTTATTGTTTATAATGTTATGGCGCATATGAAACATGTACGATAGAATTAATAGGGGAAACACACACACACACACACACACATATATATATATATATATATATATATATATATATATATATATATATATTCCGAGAACCACAACCACGACAATGTTCTCGAAAAGCAAAACAAAACGTTTTTAATGACAGCTACCACGTCATACAGATGGAATTACTACGTAATAGAAAATGCTTCATACACATACACATAACCATTGAAATGATGATGATGATGACGATGCTGATATTATAGATCTAATACAAACACAAATGTTTCCTCTGCATAACGCACACTCACTCACTCACTCACTCACTCACATATATATATGGGCTCGTGGATATTTAGCTATAGACAAAATCACCATGCAAAATTGCTTTATAATCAAATTATTGAAGCAAAGTACATAACAAAAATTTAATCTAATGGTCAAAAAGACATCATCACAATGGTGACTGCTGACTGTCTGTTTAGCTGAGGGACAGCAGAACCAGAAAAGGATTTGTTAGGCGTTGTATGGAGTATGTTGTTTTTGTTGTCGTCTTATTTTTCTCCGGAAACGGAAATGAATAGATTGGGCTTATAATACATTTTGTATGAAGTGCCCATTAAAACCAATAAGGTTTTCCCCAAACATAAAAATTTGTTACACTCTTAGGCCAATTTGTGAAACAAGCAGCGGTGGAATTGAGTCTTAAATGGTGAACTGATATTTGCTATACGAGTACTTAGACATAAACATTTATAACATTTTGACTGGGCGGGTACTACATAAAACATTTTGTACAAGGACATGGGGGATGATGACAGTTGTCAACAACCCCTACGATGCAGCAAAAAAAAAGAAAAGGAAACCTCTTGTCATCGATGGCCCCATCCATATATATTACTTATATCACATTTGTTCACAGACAAGAAACTGTGGGGAGCATTAACCAATTTCATGTGTTGACCCAAGAAATATCATCATATTATTGATACGGAGATAACGTCAGTAAATTAAGCAAAAGGGAGAAGTTTTACTTTAAGTGTAATTTAGGTTAAGAAAATGTACGTAAAACTGAGAAGACACAGATAAGTTTAAAAATCTCCTAGCCAATTCATGGAGTTTCTGGCATGTTACTGGTGTTGTCCTGATGAAACGCAATTCCTCTGTTATTTTCCAAAGCTCCTCGCTTTTGTTCAATGCTTCATTCAGACAGATGGATCAAGCGTTGATAACACCAGATAGGAGATGATTCCATGCCAACCCCACCGAATACATAGCTAAAGCTCCATGACCGTCGTATCGATTCAACGCAATTATACCGCCAACGATTTTGTTTAATATTACCGTAAGTGATTCACTTCTGTCAGCAGTTTTCATCCGCTTCAGAAATGTTTCGTTTTTTTGCTATTGTGCATCGATTTTTAGCGAGAAAGTCGGTCGATGATGATTTTTTTTTTGAGTTAGCACATGTGGCACCCATGCATCCATCTAATTTTGGTTTCCAGCCATATCCAAGCTTTTTCCAAACAGCTTTTTGTACAATGTTTAGCTTCGGTGTAATCAAAACAGTGTTCATATTACGGTCAGGCTTGACCATTTCCATTATTCTGTCAACGTTTTCGATAAGTGGCATTGCAGAGCGTGGTGAATCTTTAACATCAGAATTACAGACACGGAATCGAAAAAATTATTAGTCAAAATTACATGTTATTGACTGTTGTAGTAGCAGGACCTTGAACCATTTTTACAGTCTTTTCAGATCACGTTTATGCAACGCGACTTACAGATTCCATTTTTTGGAAGAATAATGGATTTCTTTTTAAAATATCCTATGCATTCAATGCCACAGCACAAATTCGTTGTTCTTTGCAGTTTGTAAAAAAGTTGGTAATGACTAATTCCTCCTATAGGAGGGCATTCATGTGGACCTCGAATTAAACCGATTGCAAACAAGTGGGGCGTTATTGAATAATTCACCGACACTTTTACGACATGACTGCTTTGATAGAAATTATGGCATTTTGTATCAAGGAAGGACATCACCAGTAATAATCGATATTGAAGTGGAGCAATTACAAGATTATTTAGATCATAAAATGAGAACAGAATCCGGAGTGGTTATGAAATACGTGGACGAAATGTTATTAATAACATTGACTTGGTTTGCCAGTTTACGATGTAAGAAGAAAACGACAATAAAATATTAAATTTGGTCACAACGGTTATTGGATAAGGCACGATGATTACTTGCTAACAGAATTCCAAATGTATAAAAAATCAATAATCTTTGCTTCAAAATACTCCAAGCGAATCATCGTCAATACTGCGGCGAATTATATACTACATGTCTTAATAACTACAAGCGATGGAGAATTCCATAAATCTAATTTGTATAATAGTAAAAGTATGTTAACAAAAAAGGCTTTTCTGAAATCGCAAGATTAAAAAATAAGAGTAAAAGATCATAAACTATGTAAAATATTAATGCGTATTTTAGGATTTTTGAATAGATTGAAAAACTCTAACTCGTATGATAGCAATAAATTCAATTTAGCCTTCAAAACATACAACACTCGTAACAAGTTGTACACAACCAAATTAATTTTTGAAATAAAATGTAATTTGACGAATGTAATTTGACGTATGCCAGAAGGTATATATTGGCACAACCAAGAGGTAATTTAAAATTGGACTTGCATCATACAAATCAAATAAAAAATGGAGTTGAAAATGAGCAGATTTTGGGCGAAACGAGGTAATACAACTGAAAATACGTATCTGCAACGAAGATACCCACTGAACACGTCATTAACGTGCACACTAAATTATCGTAATGAAACTGTGAAGCTTATTCACAGGTGTCGGCACACAATTTAATTGACACAGTCGTATTAATCTTAACCATTGTTCAGTCAGTATTTTTGTTTTATGGCATTGAGAAACGATTTGTTTGTATACGTTAGTTAATCGAAATCCTTAATTATATTTTAATGGAAAATAAAAATCTCAAATCAACAATATATACAAGCATAACTGAGCCTGATAATGCTGATCTGGTATGATTCGGTAAGTGGTGGACCAATCGCAATCAGTTCCAGCTGCGGGCAAGGTCATGGCATCAATTTTTTGGGTTCGGCGACAAGGACAGCTTAATCGGTTATCCTCAGAAATGAAACACAATCAACATTGAATATTAAGCAAACTAATCGCAGCGTTTATGTGGCGAAAACAAGAAAAAAGGTTACACTTTTTAAAGAAGAAAGTTTTCTCATAAGGACGCTGCATCAAATACGCAAACAGTTGATATTCGAATTGCTCAAGCGCTCACTATATTCATCAGATTTAATTTCCACTGACAGCTCTCAATTTAAAAATGATATCGAGGTTGTTTCCACCACTAGGAAATGTGTATTGAGGTTGAAGAAGACTTCATAGAGAAAAAAAAATATTTTTTACTCGTTTCATTAGATCGGGAATGGGCAATGTTTGCTTAACCATGCAAATAATTAGGTTTTAAGAAAGTAGCATGAGAAAATCTTTATATACATAATTCTACTGTACGGGCGATGTCAGTGAACTCATCCTAAACGGCTGGACCGCTTTGCATAAATTTTTGTATATGCGTCTGGGTGGTGCCCGGGATGGTTTAGATTTACAATTCGATCCAATTGGACGAAGGGGCGTGGTACCTCCCATGCAAACAAAAAATTAAAAATCAATTATTTCTGCTCCTGCTTACGGTATTTGAACAAAATTTGGTGCGTAGATTTGGTGTACATATCTTAAGTGCTACTGCAAATACGGGCGGGATTGGACAATGGGGCGTGGTACCTCCCATACAAACCGCAAATTAAAAATCCATTATTTTTGCTCCGGCTAACAGTAGTGAACAAAATTTGGTATATAGGTTTGGTTTACATATTGTAAGTTCTGCTGCAAATATGGGCACGATTGGACAAATAGGCGTGGTACCACCCGAAGAAATCAAAAATTAAAAAAAAAACATTATTTCTGATCCTGTTATAGGAATATTTAAGTTTTTCAAATACTGACTTTATTTCACTTTTCATTTTTCTATGTTTCCCGACAGACAAACAAAGAACGTTGTACATGTGAAAGCGTTGCAGTAATTTTAAATCTCAATTAAATTGACTTAAATTAGATAATAATAAATAAAACTTTACAAAAAAAGTATTAAAAGCATTCATTTAAATAACCAAACTTTTCTAACAAAAATTTAAATACAGAACCATCTATCCTGAAAATTGTAAATCATTAATTTGCCACCTTTGAAGGCAGAACGAAGTTTGCCGGGTCCACTAGTATACAATATATTTATTATTTCAGGATCGATATCATTTCAAATATTTTATTTTTTGCCTTACCCTAAATGTAAATACGAATTTAACATCTTCATATGATGCGGTATTTGAGCCTAGGCTTTGGAGTTTTTGAAGATATTTACTGCATAGAATACTAAGCCACAAATATAGATTAATATCTTTTTTTCGTGTTCATGATGCTTTATTAAACCTATTTGACTTTATTTAGAGACCTCGGATCGGAAATTATACAAATATCGTTTCTGTGCAATGGCCAATGGTATCACACCAGCGATATCTACTCAATAACATTTAACAAAATACATCCTACATGTAGATTAAGATTTCACTGTCATACTTAATTAACAATCAGTTCCATTTCCTTTATAACATTAATCTTATACACTGCTGTCAAATGTCCTTTGTCACTGACCTTTGTTTGTGCTTGACCGCATTATTTAACGTAATTTTATTTTGCTGCTAACATCGAGACAGTAATTCTTTAAGGCACTCGGGGACAAAGTGCATCAATCTAAATCAGTTGCCAACCAACCGAGTAAACAACCACCAAAAGCAGAAACAGCTGATAGTAACTCTAATAGAAACCAAAAGGACAAAGTCAGGGCATACTGAACGAAACTGTCTGCATGTATCAGATAAAAGATGGATGTATTGTAACATAAACCCATATCCGCTCTTGTCATCTGAATTTAGGTAAAGCAAAACTTTTCCTTATTCCACTGTCTGGCAGGGGAGAATTTATAAAACTGCATAAAATATTTGTTAGGAAATTATTGGGTCACGTTACGATTTTGCCTCATTTTAGCGCTCATTTCCCCTGTTCCTCATTTTCCTGTTTCATTGTTCCCCTGTTTCCAAAGTCCTTCACGTGAAGAGTGTTGGTTAAATTCTATTATTGTAGTGTTGTTGGTCGTTAGCCGGTCGTCGGAATGGTTGGTCGTAATTGTAATTATTTTATTTTACGCTCAATGTATTATTTTGGGCCTCTTCTGTTATTACATTATGTTGGAATAATTTCGGTTTTGTCATTTATTCAGTCTTTCGTTCATTGTAGTGTAGCATTTCCTATGTACCATAAGTGCGTTGCGGTTATCTCTGTCCACTATGCCGTCCCTATGCCCACAATATCTTTTTTGTGGTTTCTATGGTCATTACGGGCCACCCCTACCACATGCAGCAGCACCGCGTATTGACAGCACTGTTGTGACTGGCCAAGCACGTGTCCTCTGGGAGGACCTTTGTTGACGGCAAAATGTGCTGCGTGACCACAGAGTAAGTGTAATTTAAATTACAATTGGAAATTAGAAACTATTGTTGCAAATAAATGGAGTAAATTTAATTATGCTGCACAATAGTTTTTAGCTGGGAGTGATGTATGGGCTGGAAGGCGTAAATTAAGTACAGAATTGAAACTCGTAAAATAGTGACGGAGCTGTTTTCATGATATTGAGTTTTTTTTTTTTTTTTGACTTAAAGTTTAAAGTGGGCCAAGGACAAAATTATCCAGCGGTTTGTTAGTCACAGCGAATAATAGTATGAAAATTCTATTTAATATTAATGTTTTCAGTGATCATACCGCCAAGAAATGTTTAAGTTTATGATGAATCTATCTTTTGCCGTTAGTGGCGGCAAAGTCGCCAATTTCGACATATTCATATTTAGCATCGTATCGAGTTTGTTCCTGAGCTAAACATACTGAGCTGCCTTACACGTATCCAAAGCCGCAGAGCAAACTTGTAGTTCTACACAGTTGCGGGACGTGAATAAAGATGAAAGTGTTTGTAAAAAAGTTGTCTTTCTTTTTTCAGCGATATGGATTGGTTGCAGCAGTGGATCCTTTTAAGGTAGTTTTTGAAAAATACCGCCCAATAACAACTCCAGACCATAATGCGTAACAAACAGTCACTTGTTTTGGATGCAATGGCGTACCCTCAATCACTTCCGGGTTCTCCGAGCCACATATGCGACAATTTTGCTTGTTGACGTAACCACCGAGTGAGGAATGAGTTTCATCACAAAAGAAAATTTTATTCGATTGAAAGCCCATGTTGGAATCACGATTTTTTTAGTAAGTTTTAACTATTTTTACGCGTTCTTCGATTATTGAACGATCCATTTTCGTAAATGGCAAACCTTTCGCTAATTAAATAACACTTCAGATGACAGCTATTTTACAGCTGACAGCTGTTAAACTGTATACTTCAATAGCTATCTTTTCGTGTATTCTCGAAATTTTATTGCCAACGTTTCGGCGATGGAACCAAAAATGGTACAATTAAGGTGTCTCATCGCTATTCCTATGTGGCAGTTTGTATGCAGATGTGTAGTTTGGTAGGCCAGGCATTATGAGTTCACAAATTTTGAAAAGATATGAAAGAACAATAAATTTTAGCCCTTAAGATTTCTTAAGGAATGCATTTTTTTATTATAAAATAATTTTTTAGAACTTACGTCGAGCTAACTTCAACCGATTCTACCATAAAATAGTCCGAGTAAATAAAAGTGGATATGCGAAAAGTTGAATCAGAGCCCAAAGTTCGACTGGCCCAGAGCTTATTCGCGCCATGCATTGTGGCTCGCAATGTCATGAACAGGTACGGCGAAGACGTCACCTTCTCATGCGTGCTGCAGAGTGGCCGACAAATGTTACTACGAAGATCTCAGAAGAGTTTTTCTTTCTAAAACTGTGTGATATAAACAAGACTTTACGACTTGTCAGGTGTCCTACCCTGTTAAGACATAATTTTTCGAAAATTCCCTAAAAAACGTTTACATTTCGGTGGCTCCTAATATTATGGCACCTAGATGGATGTTGTTGCAAGCAGGAAGTTTATGAAAAAAAAACAAAAAAGTTGGATGTGCTTATAAAAGATAAATGAGGCAAAACCCGCTGCAATTCTCCGGGTCATAATGAATAATGGCGTCACATATATGTATAAGTGACCGAGTGTGGAGATTATTTAAAGCCTGTTTCCATATAATGTTCGAAATGATAGACGATCGAATTGTCTAAGAACGAAAGCATATTTTTCATACATTTCTTCATCTTATTTTGTATGAAAATAGCAGTTTTAAGGCAAACTCACTTAATATAAATATATGTAAATGCTCTTCAAAACGCAAGCCTATTCGAATTATAAACAAAAACACAAATTGTTATTCGTGTGCTTTGCAAACGAATTGCGTGATACGTTTTATGAAAACCAGCTATTGACTTAGTATAAATTTGTAATTTTTCAAATGAGTAGTGTAAAAATAATTTATTTCTTTCTCCAATAGGAGATCATGTTATTCAATAACTAGATTTTTGTGTCTTCTACCCTCATCTACCAACTAACACTGCAATGTTGTTTCGAATTAGCTAACAAATAGCAAAAATGTCAGAAATGATCTGAAGATGACAATTCTTCAAACATAGGATTTAGTCCTCGTATGGGCAAGTTTTTTCCTATTAGGTCAATTTGTCCTATATGTGACATTTGCTGATAATAGTATGTCAATTGGGTCGGTTCGTGAATAGGATGCGTCACTCCGGATGTCTGTTTTACTTGTCAAATTAAAATAAATATGCCAGATTTTATATATGCAAGTGTACAGTGTAAAGGCTGTTGTACCAATTCACCGACGGATTAGCCGAAAATGTATTCTTTTCATACATTATATATCGACTTGATCCGTTTTTCCATTGAAGATTAATTTATTTTAGATTTTTTCGATAATTATGCCTGTTGCGTTTACTTTTTGTCAAATGTATGTTAAAGAGATTACACGGTAATCTGCCGCCCTTTCTGAGGCCTCGTTAGCTTTCCAATGGCTCAGTAGGCCATTTGTGCCCTCATTAAGCGCCGGCCATCGTTTTCCACATAGACGCAGCAGCTTCGGCGAAATATTAAACTCTGATATGGCTTCAAATAAATTTGTTTGCGTCTGAGTACTCCTGAAGATAACGTCAGCTGACGAAATAGTAGCGCACGTTGATTGAACTTACCTAAGGATTTCCTAGAATTTGTCATGTTAGTCCCTATGTTTAGTTTAGTAATTGTACAGCCACACTGATGGCATCTAATTACGGTGATTACAATCCTATAGTATAAGTGATTGTGGATTCGGGTCCCTATATGATTCCTCGAGAGTCTGACATTTCGTTATATTATGACCCTTCGGATGTTGGAATACGCTACAAGGCTAACAAAGTCCTATTAAACAGATTTTTGAAAATAACCTGGTTTCAATGAGCCTCCAATTAAAAAGATTTGCAAACTCAGTATATAAAAAGAATAACAAATAGTCTTTCTTTAGCATTAGTCACATGCTAGGGCCGTATTTTCGTATATGACCGATATGATAATCCGGATTACAATCATCGAGTTATCGAGTATTCCAAAATGTTTTTATTAGCTAATGCATGCTCATTGACAGCTTGTGATTGCCTGTATTGAAGAACGCTTCCGGCAAGACATAGAAAAATGTAGTTTTTTTTTTAAATTGGTTGTTTATAGTGAAAAAAGGTTCATTAAAAAAGATTCAAAATATCGTCACCTTTCCGGCAGCATACGATACGACATCATACAATACGACTTCATTTTTTGAAATTATCTATGGATCGATGAAACTTTTGCTTTGGTTGGGTTTTAATTTTTCTTTTTGTGTTCGCTAGGGAGCCACAATAATGGGTTCATTCGGTTTGAACAACTCATAATATATGGCATAAAGTTGAATCCATCAAGTACGCGACATGCGTTTTACTCCAAGAACATTTATTTTGGATATCGATGTTGGAGCATGATCACATGGTCCACATGAATTCTTTTTCTTTGGATTATCATAGTGCACCAATTTTCCATTGGCCATGTTGGATCACGGCTACGTGATCTTCCAGATTTGCTCTTTTCTTCCTCGGTTATGGTGGTATATCCATTTTTTATTGCTGATGACCACACGTTTATGCGTGAGAAACAGCAATTTACATTTATAAAATTAAGATTCAACATTTTCAGAAGTCATCCCATATATAAACCTCTTGATTTTGAATCATCTCATATAGAGCCCTCTTGGTTTTGAATCATTCCCAAAAATTATGATAAAAAAAAACTATGATAAAACAAAATGAAACTGCTTGCTGTACTTATCTTAATGTAATTTCAAGTTCTTCAAGCTTTTTCAAGCAATCACACAACTTCCTCCACTTAAAGCAACCGGTTCGCCTCTGTTGTAGATTTCTTTAAACTGAAGAAGTCAAGTGATCAGAAGTTTCCTTGTTTATTCGGCTCAAATTTCGATATTTTCAAACAAAAAAGCTACGTGACGCTGATACAAAATAGGCAATATTTCATGGTTATAGTGTTACCAGATGCCCAACTTTATTATATGATGTCTTATGTCTTATGACAATTTCAACCACAGCTTACTGGTGCGGTTATATTGGTGGTCAACTAAGTTCCCGCTATTTGCCAATAGATGACAAATATGGCGATTCTGCCATCACCTAAACGTCATGAACCAATCTTAGGCATATGGTACACATACCGCCTCGTCACAATAGTGATTTTCTTTTGATGTCATATTTTTTTGGTTGTGTGAATATGTATAATTGTGCCAAATAGTCGTCATTTGTGGGAAGTATTGATTATCTTCTTTCAATACAGAAAACGGCTGCTGAATCTCATGCAGAGCTTTAAGTGAAACAACGTGTCTAGACTGGTTCCGTCGCTTTAAAGTGATTTTGATGTTGACGACCGTTCGCGTGCAGGAAGACGATAAAACTTGGAAGACACTGAATTGAGAGCGTTGTTTGATAGGCATCCATGTCAAACGCAGGTAGAGCTTGCTTCAGTATTAGGAGCTATCCGCCAAGCCATTTCCAAGCTATTGCATGCGTTGGAAATGATTCAAAAGCGAGGAGCTTCGGTTCCTTACGAATTTAAGTTAAGGGATGTTGGGCATCGTTTTTTCACCTGTGAACAACTGCTTCAGCGACAAAAAAGGGGTTTCCTCGTCGTTTGTGACGGCTGATGAAAAATAGGTTCATTATAGCAATCCAAAGAAAAGAAAGTCACGCTTCTACGTCGTCGCCTCGGCCGAATATTCACGCTGCGAAGGTTATGCTCCGTATTTGGTGGGACCAGGTCGGTGCTATTTAATACGAGCTATTGAAACCAAGCGAAATCATCACTGGGGATCAGTATCGACTTCAATTAACGCACTTGAGCCGAGCTCTGCGCGAGAAACGCCCGTTAAAACCTTCCAGGAAACGCTGAAATAGGAAGTCTTACCGCATCCGGCAAATTCTCCAGATATTTCGCAGTTCGATTATCACTTGTTCCGTTTGATGGCACACGGTCCAGCTGACTAGCAATTCCACTCATACGAAAATATCAAGGAATGGCTAGATTCGTGGATAGCCTCAACAGATGAACAGTTTTACCGTGACGCAATTAGAACTTTGCGAGCAAGTTGAGGAAAAGTAGTAGCTAGTGATGGGCAGTAATTTCAATGAATCATTTTTAAACATGTTTTCATAATAAAGTTGCATTTTAATAAAAAAGACAAACAGCCTGAACTTTGTTGCGCACCTAAATGTTATAAAATTGCGGAGAATTCCAATATAGTATTGAACCTTTAATCAAGATCTTTCGAAAAAACTTAACAATTACAAACCTATTTTCGAATCACCCCAGCAAAAAATAGTAATTGTTTTAGATTTACGAAAAAATGGTTTTTTTTGTAGCGTATTGAAGAATTAGTTCTTTAAGCCTCATGTCCAGGAAAAGGAATCGGACGGTAATCCGGTTAAGAATGTCTGCTCGGTGCATCGTTTTGTTCTAAATTAGGATTTTTTTTTTTTTTTTGTTCCAAAATATTTTTAAGAATTCACAATGTACGATGGAGAAACGCGATTTATAAATTATGGCGACATATAATTGAGGTTTTACACTACAGACTGTCTTAATACTATCTTACTACTGCTAACAGAATTACTTTGGCAAAGTTGTTGCTACATGACCTTGGAAACTTATTTCCTAAGATATTATTTTTTAATTTACTTAAAAAGCTTTTTTTAATCAGCCCTTTTATGGGCAATTTCTCGCTGCCTCTTACTCCATGCCTTTTCTAAGACTTTATGTCATTCGATTTTGCTTTTAATGCTTTGCATAAAAAGCGAAAACTTTGCATAAAACACCTTTCAAATCACCATAAAAACGTCATTCCATAAGAAATTTATGGCTTTCAATAAAATGTTGCCAACCATATAAATAAAGTATATTAACTAAATATATTTAAATAAGTTGATTCCTTTTCGAGCCAGCTGCTGATGCAAATGTGTCAAATATTTATGATATATAAATTGCAACAATATTAAGAAATGAAAAAAAAAAAACAAAAACAAAAAAGTCAACTGCAGCAGCAGCAAGCGTCGAAAAGAAAAATTCTTTCAATAAAACATAAAAGTCATAAACATATCCTTCGAATATTACGATCAATGAAACGAAAGGGCATGAAGTCATCAAACAAAATAAAAAAAGAGTTGCAATAGCGTTAAAGGATTTCAACATCATTTATTTGGGGGGAGGAAGGCGAATGTCATGTATGTTGAATGTGATACATTTTCTACAATGGCACGAAATGGACAATATGTTGCCAGCAACCAGATACTTATGCTTCCTGTTCCCTTCGCACTTTTGCAGCAAATGATACTCTTCCGTTTCCCTTCGCTTCCTGGCAGAACTTTATCACTCAAGGAAGATGAAATTTAAATTTATATTTAAAAGTCACTTAATGTCACATGTCATTCCCTTTTGGGTGGGTCTACAACGCAGTGTATGTGAGTGTCAGTCCTTCTCCATGCCATTTAAAACAAATGTCATTTGCACTTGTTCCTCGAGATTGGAGCACTTTGTTTTTGCTTGTTTCTTAACACTTTACTTTTTCAGTCGCTCTCCTGTTCGTTTAGCTTATCCGTTTACTCATCCCCGTTTTCTTTTCCTTTTTTCATTTTTGTTCTGCTCTGTTTTTGGTTGGCATCACATTAAACCGTATTGTTTTATTGACAACTGGAAACAAAGACAGATCTGTGGCAAGAATTTTGTAGCAAGTAAAACGCCAATCATTTGGTTATGGTGGCGTCGTTGTCGTTGTCATTGTCATTGTCAGTGCCGGTGTTGGTGTCGGTGTCGATGAAGCTACCGTTGATAAGAGACCACATTTGGCGAAAAAGGTTAAAGCTTAAATTGCAGGTGTTAAGGATGTGATAACAATGATTAAATTTCCGTTGTATGGTTGAATGTGTGAAACTGGATTGAACCTGTTTTTTTTTTTTTTTTTTTTTGTACTGAAACGTTTTAGGAATTGCGTGATTTGTAATTCGAAAGAAATTAATTGGAGTCATAATTTGGCCCATTTAGTAATTGTGTAGTTTCCTTGATTGGTATTCACATCATATTACGAATAAAACGTGCCAATTATCAACATTAATTCGAATGTGTTACAAGTTGTGAAAACTTTCGCATATTCCCATTTAAAATTACAAACGGTTTTTATAGGAACACTGAACGAATAGGGTGCACAAGTTTTGTGGTACCTCTAATAAACATAAATGAAATTAATTAAGTTCTGGCCCCTATTTTTATTAACGTTTATTATTTTAACATAATTCATTTATACATGTGTTAAAAGTATAACTTAAATATTTTCTTTATTATAGTTTTTATTGAACCCGCCGAAACGAAACACCGAAACACATTTTAAACAAAATTAAATACTTCGCACAATGAATCGTCCAATGGAAAGAAATTGATTGATTGATTTTTTTATGATTTTTTTTGGAATATAACTATTCAGGGCTTAAGACAGACAAGAATGAAACGATGTTATTGGTTGTGTAGTAAATTTTCGAAAATCGACTTCAACTACTGATATGATTATGAAAAGTATAAGAATTGAATGAAACAAATCGGCAAACACACAAAATATTTTCCCTCGTTTTACTGCTAACTACTGCAAAATCCCCGAATGGAAGCCGACAGCAATAGTCTTTCCGTAAAAAACGGTTGTTACCCCGTAAAAAAAGAGTATCGAGAAAAGGTAAAAAGATCCGCTGATCGTGGTCTAGAAGTGGTGACAAAATGGACAATTAACGATGAATTTAACACAGACTTGCCGTAGGAGGGATGCTGTTGGTTTTGATAACTTTTCACGTATTTTCACCAGATCCGCTAAAGAAATGAAAAAAAAAACTCTTTAGATCATTTTTATGAAAATTGTCTTCTTTTAATCGCAATACATATAACTAATTAACTTAAGTTGTCAATAAACAGTAATTTTAAACACAAGTCTTTGCATCGGAAAGAAAAAATAAATATTAAATATGTTTGATATTTGTATAACGATTGTCAGTTATAACGCCTTAATTTCATTGATCCGCTCAGTGTAATTAAAAAGAGCTTCTCAGGAAGTGCAAAATATGCTGACATATAACCTCTATGGTAACTATGAAAATACTATTGTTTGGAATGACTTCCACTTTTGTTGCTGGGTAACTGTTACATGCTAACCAAATACATATATTTTAATACATATTTTTAATACAAATACTTTAAATGTCCCTACCTTGGGAACGAATGAATAGTATAACGTTGATAATGATGAACTTCGGGTAGGTCAAGTTCATTTCCATTCAAGAACCGCTGAATTTATTTATTGCAATTGACAGAAGGATACAAACTTCGAAATATGAGGTCTAAATTAGATAATTTTTGGGAGAGCCAACAGAAAGAACCTTAGTCATCTTCAAATTGTGACAAGCAATATAAAACAATTTAATGTACTCGTACAAGAGAATCACATTATTGCAGCCGTCCTATTAAAAATCGCTTGCTTTCATCTTTCGGTGCCTACAACATACCTTTACAAGATTAGAAGAAAAACGCTTAAACAGTAAAATCAGATAAATGTGTGCACAACCGGGAATGAATTGTCCATTTGCAAAGATAACTTTTCTTAGAGATTTTGTAAAAATTATCGGTCATATTAAGGAATAGAATGATATAGAAATCCCTCTGAGGAATAAAGTTAAGTTATTTTGACGAACAGCGTTTGCTCAATATTTTTCGATTACTTGGGAAGGCATTGCGTCCAAAGCCAAAAACCATAATTATGATTATTTTTGAAATTGGTCATTTCGTTTCTCCGTTTTGTATTTTAGTGATTTTTATTTCAGAGGATATGGTGTAGACACTTCATAATAAAAGCCTCTATCATAGTCAACATATTAAGATATTTTGAAGCTTGGATGCTTCGTTTCTGAGTTATAGGTTGATTTACATTTTAGTAATATTCTATTTGACGACCTTTGAATATGGGAAAGGTGTCATTCTCTCTACAAACTTTAAAAAGTGGTTCATTTTTGCCACTGAACCCCGCTTCAAAGGTATGCACAGAATTCTTTATTCAGTCGTGAACCCATGTAATCAACATAGCATTGTAAGAATCTATACTAAAGGTTAAAAATGCAATTGTTTTTAGACAATCGATCACTCTGATTTCTTATGAAATAAATATGAAATAAATATTGGCTCAAACGAAAATTTTATTCAGATTCTATAAATTATTGTTTAACACAGACGGTGATTAAATCAGGCATACTTCCTCCAGTAAGAATTTCAGTACTGCCTGACATTTCATTCGACATTTTGTAAAATTGTTTTGAAAAAGAATTAAAAGCAAGACAAATGATTGTAGAATTCGAATAAAGTAGAATATATTCATATGATTCGCATCACTGACTAAAACGAAATCTGTTGTAAAGACAAGCGGAAATCTTAGGGAGACATTTTACTCCAAACGACAACGATGACTACTGCGCAATCTCTTCAACATTCTGCTGTACATGACTGTAAGGAAATTTTCAATAAAATTTTTTGTATGCAGATGATACAGACATATTTGGCACAAACTGAGAATTGTTACTGCAACCGTCTTAAGCTTTGAGAAGGAACCAGCATGAAATGGTCTGGCGGAAAACGAAGGCAAAGTATTGTTATTTGTTTCGACAAACAAAGAATTTACTCGTTTGGGAAACAGTAAGAATGTTTACAAGCTATGTGAGCTGTATGCCGGCAGAATGCACCGATTAAGTTGGCTGCCGCAAGAAAAGTTTTTGACAACCATTTCGATAGGTGACGTCGATCAAAACACCATTAGAAAGACCAGTGTTACGAAAAACGGCGTAAATACTCTGTGTGGTTAGCTAGAGAACGTCAAAAGCAATCAATTTTAAGATACGAGGTGTATTCAACAAATAAAAGCGAATTTTCAAATTTCGCGGGTTACGTACGTTCAACTTTCGATTATTATTTTTTTTATGTTGGTACAATCGTCTTGAAGATATGTTGACGGTTTTATCCACATAGCATGTTTAGTTTGTTTGTGAGAGGCATAAATAAGACAAGTGTTTTGCGCATTCGGCGATTTTCTGCTATCAAAAAAGTGGATCAAATTTTGTTTAAAAAATTGAATTAAGTGCTCAAAAAGACTTAAATGTTGACAGTGGCAGACGATGAGAGTACTCTGAGTCAAAAAAATGTTTACAACTGGTACAAGCTTTTCACAGCAGGTCGAGAAGATATGAATGACGAAGCTCGTTTTGGACGTCCCAGCGCATCAACAACCGATGAAACTTTTGAGAAAGTGAAGAAAATTGTTATGAAGAATCGTCAAACGACAATTAGAGAATTTGCTAAAAATGTCGGCATATCGGTTGGCTCATGCCATGTAATCTTTTCGGAAATTTTGGGCATGAAGCGTGTGGCAGCGAAGTTCGTTCCAACGTCGCATGAGCATTGCTCAGGAATTGTTGAATGACGTCAACTTTGATCCAGATTTGCTTAAAAGGGTCATAACTGGTGGCGACTCATGGGTATATGGCTATGACATCTAAACCAAAGCCCAATCTTCCCAATAAGAAAGTCCATGAGAGCAAAGACCAAAAAAAGCACGCCTAGTTCGAACAAATGTCAAGGTTTTGCTCACTGTTTTCTTCCATTACCATGGCGTAGTGCATCAGGAGTTCTTACCACAAGGTAAGAAAATTCGCTTTATTTTTTGAGCATACTCGTAAATGCAGTACATCTAAGAGTTTTGCGATCCTACCTAAAGTTTACGTCTAGCACTTTCGGCGCGAGAAACACAATGCCAGCCCACACCATATATTTGCTGCGAAGATGCCTTCACTTCACTATAATTTGCGGACAATTTACACTACATTACTCTGTATTTACAACTTAATCTTATAAACATATACTCGACCAGAGTATGGCATAAACCTTTCACTATTACGTCTGGAACCCAAAGCTCTACAACTATTTTTAACATTCAATTAATTTCAGTTTATTATCGTCACAATTCTCCAGTATTGCCATTTACTTCGATGCATTTTAATAGAAGATGACATTGTTTTTGATTACTTTTAAATTTCAATTACATTTGCCAATGCATTTCCCTTCACTTCCCCAGCATACTGATACCATGTCAAACCTTTTCTATGATGTTATTTCCAGTGCGAGTGCTGGTACTGTCATTCCTTTAACGTTGTAATAACATAAAACAAATCGATGAGTAACTGTAATAAACATTAAATGCATTTCCTTTTTATATACCAAGAGGAAAATCGAATCATAATATATTTTTCTATATATACACATGTACATGTCTGAAAGAATATAAACTAACAATGACAACAAAAAAACAATTGCAAAATGTTGCAAAAGCATCAGAAATAGTATACAACAGTAAAAGTATCAATGGAAATAAAATGTTTGGTAAGTTCTGATTCGAACTGTAGCAGAAGCAGAAGCATGGTACGATTTTGACAACGCTGCCCTTAGTGATGACTTTAGTGGCAATTTCTCGAATCGAATTCATGTTATTTTATTACTTCAGCCATTATGATCAGCATCATCATTGTCGGCACTGTCCATCCTTGCTTGGAATTCCAATTTTTCTTAATTGACACATATTTTTCTCAAATTTTTCTTTATAGTTTCGGGTGTTGTTAAAATGTGAGAATGTTCGTTTTTAATGAATTAAAGAAAGCCCGATAACTTCTCATGGGAAAAGTGGCAGCCAAGGAACAAAAAATAAAACACGAAAGTGACATGCTGGCAGGCGGCTCAAAAGAGTAGTGATACACAACAAATTGAACCACAGTAATATCGTAAATCGAATTTTTAAACTCTACCTCTCCAGTGAAGATGTACTTGGCAATATTTTCTCAGTGTCATTCGTTGACTGTATATCAAATAACAAGTAACAATCAAAATGACTGCAGTAACATTCAAGAGCACCAATAACGGCCATAGAAATTTAAATGTAATTCATATAGGCACAAAGTAGAACAATGGAGAAAAAAAAACAAAATTTCAATTTGATGCCACGGTGTTGTCAATTTGCTGAGATATTGTAAAGTCAGACTAAAGACAGCTCTGTGAGAAGCAAATGGACCTTAACTGTGTGGCTTTAAATCACACGTCACATCATGGAAGAAACCCGTGAAAAACAGATCGAAAAATCGCAATTTCTTTTCTTTTTTTTTTCATTCTTTTTTATTATTATTTTTGCTATAATGAGTAACGATTCGACGCACAAAATCATTTCCAGATATTGTTATAGAATCATAATACTGTGGCAACTACGATACATCGTGACAAAGGTCATTATTACCTTTCTTCTCCAGCAATCGTAGCTGCTTGAACTAAGATATATTCGTTCCATTGGGGTCAAGTATCACTAGTCACCCCTATACAAACCTTCGCTTTTGATTATTGTTTTGATTAACGAGATGCTTAACTTGGTGTCATAACCAACTTTCCGATACGCCTGTAGTCTCCAAAAGCACTTTAAGCTGTCGATCAGTTAAAAAAATTGGGCATCTTATAGATGGTTTCTATCTTAACTGTATGTTTCGGAATTGCTGCAGGTGTTACACGTGAGCAACAATTCGGTCTGAGTTCCTTCTGACCTTAAAACATTCGCTGTCGTTGTTTGGCCACCGCATAAAATTTGTATCCCTTCACTTTAAATGTAACTCAAAAATTGTTCGCTTGATTTTACTAAAGGACGCAACAAGTACCTCTCTGTAAACCATTGAAATAACAAATTTTTTACTTCTTCGTAGTGAGAAGAGCGACAGCCAAAGCGATTGGTAACATTTTGAGAAACGTTTCAAACTGCTTGCGTATGTTGGTAATATCACTACTACTGAGATATTACTGCAGCCTTCTCAAAATTCGGAAGACAATTATTAAAAGCGTGTTTGATAGTTAACGAAATAAGACCAAGGTTTTGGTAGTCCACTCCCTCGACGCAGTTTTTGTCGTCGATAACTACAACGTAAGAGAAATGAGTGATTTACCAACCTCGGTCTCCGTCAAAATAACGAAATAATATCAGCTTAATAATTAGAAATTAAGAACTAACCAAGCAATATAATCGCAAAATTATTTGTCGTCAAACATAGATCAAGCCATATTATTTCTAACTAACAAATATTTTGATTTACGGCGCAGAATTCTAAGTAATGGGGCAAAAGAATTGAAAATTTTGTTAGTCTCTCCTTTTCTACCCCATCTTATGAATCACGAGCCGCGAGCGCTGTTTATCGTGCATGACAAAATATGGCGACACCGGTAGCTACATATGTCACGTTGACCGATTAAAGAAAAAGGATCCAGCACGATAATGCTATCACGTTGAACTGTACACATTGGGGACCGGACTAAAATATGCTGCGACGATGCCATTTAAGCACATAAAATATGAGTCTTCACATCTGTTGCAAACCTTATAAATAAAGCAGGTACCTACAAACACGACTATTGAAATTTGCGGAACCGCATTTTGGGGACATTGACTTGAATTTCAGCCAGCAGATACTTCACTGTCACGTTCCGTCCTCACTCATTTTAGAAGAAACGAGGACCGATGATTGCATCAGCTCATAAACAGCATTAAACCGACTCATAGTATTTAATATATTGGTCAAAATCAGCTTCTTCCTGTTGATAATATTTGTGATTTGTTCGTTTTTCCCGTGAAAATGCGTACTATTTGTTACACTTTTCGATAACAACGCCGATAGTTATGGCAATCCACATGAATTTTAATTTTATCTATCAACTATTATCGTACTTAGCTTTTAATTAGTGAGCAATTATTATATAATTATATATAAATTGTTTTCTACCGATATGACCACCTGCGATTAATAGTGAAGATTGTTTCTTACCGAACTGTAGACCGATAAGTCACCATTTCAAAAGCGCTCCTTTTTTATGTGTAACGACTTTCCCATTCTTATTCTATGGAAACGGAATTTGGAAATTTTTAATACAATCACCTACGAGCACAATAAAAGCAGTGCTTTCAAAATTTATATAAATTGGAACGGTTCCTTCCAGTATTTCTACAATAACGCCTTATATTGCTTTTAGTTAATGAAAAATGACGGAATTGTTGAAAAGATTACAAAACGTTCATATTTTTAGAGAAGTGTTCAGCACTTGTATTGTTTTTTACGGGTCTGATTTTGTCCATTTTCGAACTTATGCTGCCTGTTATTTCGAAAAATTTCAAGCGGTGCGCTCTATATCGCGTATTTAACAGACGGTAGACGCCCCATTGATAGGGAGTATGAGAATAAATTCTGTACTGAGAATTGAAAAGATGTTGTCCCCATATCTTCATTGGGTTTTGATCTGTCATCTCCTACGAAAAAAAGAAGTAAATCCCAGCAGTAAATGTACTACCCAGGGATTACTATTGATTCTATTGCTTTGACTTGTATAATTTCCAAATGCATGCATCAGGTGTACAGAAAAGTTAAGATGCAAATAATATCTCTCCTAAATAAGCGCGTGTTAAATTTATTTGCTCCATTACAAATTTTAAGCCCTTCTGATTCCCAAGAAGTAATTAGAGACAGGAAAAATAAATAATTCATTAAAATATAGATTCAGGCTCCGATACTAGCAATTATCTTTCTTTGAGCAACGCAATGCTGACAAATTTAGCGGAAGCTTCTAAAACCATCTTCCGAGCATTTATAATTAGTAGTTTGAAAATAAATTATTTTGGTAAAAAATGGCAACATTATAAAACATATGTTTTAAGTTTCAAGGCGCCACATTGTTTAGTATTTTCATTTATGTACTTCAATATTTCTACTTGAAAGCTCTCAGTCCAACCAATATTGAAGCCGAGCTAGTTTCTACTTTGGCGCAGTCTGCTCCATCGTTCACGACTCTACAATATTGGGTAGAAGAGTTTAAACGAGGCCATACGAGTTGTCAAGACGAACAACGTAGCAGTTGAATAATAGAGGTTTCCACGCCAGACACGGTTAAGAAAATCCACAAAATGGTATTGGATAATCGTCGGCTGAAACTGCG
This sequence comes from Philornis downsi, assembly GCA_019455685.1. NCBI lineage: Eukaryota > Metazoa > Arthropoda > Insecta > Diptera > Muscidae > Philornis > Philornis downsi. The sequence continues at coordinate 2,738,681 of JAHXMU010000683.1, read as the reverse complement.
TGAGCAGCTATAAGGATAAGATATCTTCACAAGTATTATACAGCGTTGACCGAAGATGTGAATATGAGAAAGCTGTGCGCAAGACGGGTTTCGCACCTACTTTCAATAGAGCGAAAACACCATCGTGAAGATGTTTCTGTAGAGTATTCGGCAATGTTCCACAAAAGAAAGCTGAATTTTTTCGTCGATTTATAATCATGGGTGAGATATGAGTCCGCCACGTCACACCTGAGACAAAGGAATAGTCAAAGAAGTGGACTGGAATGGGAGATCGTAGTGAAGGCGGTGCCATATGCAGGCAGAGTCATGGCGTTTGTTTCTTGGAATACGCATGGGATTGTTTTTATTGATTATCTTCAGAAAGGAAAACCCATCAACGGCAGATATTATACTAATTTATTGCAGCGTTTATGTGATGGAATTATGGAAAAAGGCCTTATTTGTCGAAAAAGAAAGTGTTATTTCATCAAGACAATACTCCAGTTCACACACCCACTATTGCGATAGCCGAAGTTAATGAATTCAAGTTCGAATTGCTTCATCACACATGTTATTAGCTAGATTTAGCTCCTTCGGACTTATTTTCTATTTCCAAACTTGAAAAAATGGAACGAAGAGGTGCAATCTGCGGTTGAGCTAAAAGGAGATTATGTTGAAAAATAAAGACAATTTTATCAACTTTTTTGTGTCTTGTGTAGGTCGAGTAGCGCTGGGACCGCCTTCGTATTCTGCATCGTACACAACCAAAATACTCCACTTAATATACCCTCTTTCTACCACAATTGTGTGTCAAATTGTTATAAAATTAAGCTCAGAACAAAGTAGTAATATAAGTACGAAGATCTCCCTAAAATAACACCAGAGAACCTGCAGATATCAATGGCAAGATTTAGCAGAATATGTGCATGAAGCAAAAACGTAGCCAAAAACTATGCGATCTCATATATCTGCGTTTTCGAATAACACAGAAATGAAAACGCACTATTTTGGACAGCAGCACAACAATGTCGAAAAAAGCACAACAAATAGACAGTATCAAGTGGGAATGTAAGACAGACGAACACATCATGTGTAATTGGAAATGTCTTACGGCTGTCTAACCACAAGTGAACTGACATCGTCACAGGGGTAGAAATACGAACTGCCATTGACGACACCAGCAACTTCATCCCCATCACTAACGCTATAGGTACGTTCTGCCATAGCCATCAATGATGATGATGATCATCATCATCATCATCCACACCTTTATTATCAATGTGAACTTATAGTTGAATAGCAGCACCAGTTCAATCAGCGCTACTACAAAGAGTAGCACCAGCGAACGCCAATGACAGCAACATGCGGCATGGGTTAACTTATTTGTTTTATCCATATTGGTGGAACGTTGCTGTTTTTTTGGATTTCCTGGTCTTGCGTTTCTTTTCCCGCACATATGTGACAACTTGAGCGGAGTGACAAGCAGTCAGCCACAAGTGACGCGAACACAGAGGCGTTCTACATCCATCAATAGAGAAGAGGCTTTTTTTTTTAATTTCTGTGTCATAGAAAATGGAAAAATCGTTATATTTTACCAAATATATAACACTTTTTAACGTAAGCAGTAGAATTTAAGTATTTATAAGACTATGAAGCTACGTTACTTTGCTGATTATATGGCGATGAACCACATACAAGAACTACTGTGTATCACCATATGTTTAGTAAATCCTATTATTTTCGTTATGCGTGTATCGATAAAAAATCATAAATTTTGAATGACAGATAGATTTTTCGATAATTTTGCGAATAATGTTTAGGATATTTCTTTCTCTTGTACAGCCACATCTACTTTCAGTTGTCATATATTTTGTTACCGACCATGAATTCCAAGTTTCCCGAGGATCCGGAAAAAATTAACTTAAGATGAACGTGAGCTGCATATTTGGATGATGTTTGGATGAAATTATCAGGTTTTTAGACCACCATAGTTAGGAATTCTAAGCACTTCGATAGTTTACGTTTTTTCCACAATTAGTCGCAGATTTGATACAAATTCAATAACCTGACCCATCCTTCGCAACCTTGGACAAGCTCTTCTACGCCGTCCGTTATAGTCGTTGTCAAAGACATTTCATGACAGAGCATTTTAATCCATCTGATCAACACGCCCTACGTGCTATTCAGCATATACAGAGTGGCTGATGAGTTTTGATACATATTCTGAAAGAGCATCACTTTCAATTCTATGTGTGGTTTGAAATAATCATGCATAAGATGACTGATGAACGTTGATACTTATAGATATTGAAAGATTTTTTCCTTTTCAGATCTACCCGAAAGAGAAACTCTTCCAACTCTTTGTGTAGTTTGCATAAGCTGGTCAGCCTGCTATGGAAAAATTGTAGCGAAAATTCCCAAAACGCTGATTTCAAGAAACTCTACATTCCAAACAAACATGAAGTTTTAAAAACAAAACCAACAAATTTGGATAATTCAAAGTGACTCATGCACATGATAGTTGTGTCAATTTTTGCTGCAATCCTCCAGACAGTAGTGAATAAAGATATTACACTTTCGCCACTGGGCATGAAAATCATTTATGTTCAATTATTTTTAAACGTCATTAATATACTAGAAACATATAATTCTTTAAATGAATAAAGAAAAATAAAAACAAAACACTATTTGAGTTAATGTAGCAACATTCATGAACCACACTGTGATTCATTAACATAACGACTCCTACGCTACTAAAAGCATGTTTATATGATACATAACTTTGTAACTTAGGGCATATTGACGATTGTAACATTCAGAAATGCCGGAATTAAACCGTATATAATATTTATCAATTCAGAATCTGCTTACATACCGTGATGTCCAGCCGCCTATATTTTTGTCTGCCTTTATGTGCACTCATTCTTGAAATCAGAGTAAGGGATGAAACATATTGGAAAAGTGTAATGTTGGTCCACGTTATGATATAGTTCGCATACAAATTGGCTGATCAAGTTTGGTTTCATCACACAGTTTTCCTTGAAATTTGATTTATTTCAGTACTTAATGATTGCATGTTGAAAATTAATAATATCAGTTTATATTTCTATATAGCTCCTATACAAATAAACCAAAAAGATTGGTTTTATCGCCCGTAAACATTTTATATTTATAATTGTTAACTTTCTTGAAATGGACTATATTGGTTCACATTTTCGTTTAACTCTTACACAAACGCAGCATCCAAGCTTGGTTCTATATCTTCTAAAATTATAGTTTTTATTTGAATTTAGTTAGTACATACATATATATATGTAAATAGTATTTTGTTATACACCCCCTTACAAATGAACCGACCAAGCTAGGCCATAATTGTCATAGGAATATTCCAATGTTATACACCTACATCTCAATAAAGCTTCTTAAAAGGTTTTTTCGCATTCGGTGGTGCAGAGTATTATATGGCCGGTTTACTCTCGTAAGTTTGTGTCTGCCCATTTGTTTCAGGTATATTTTTCTCACGAGAGTTGCACTGTCTTGTGATAACAGCCATAACATGGAAGACGGACAAAATCAGTGTCCATTCGGCTGAGTTGACATTATTCATCTTTCTTAAAGCTGAGATGAGAAACCTAATTTGAACAATGTTCTTGAGTTAAAACTCTCTAACAGGACACTGACGAAATGATAAGAATCTATCGCATTATTATTATTATTTTCTTGACTTAACAAGAAAATTTTAAAGCTCCCAGTAAACATTATTCACCAATAATTTTAGGAAACGATTTTTTTGTTGCGATCATAGAGACAATTATTTGGCGTGTTTGAGAAGTACAACACCCCTAATTTGCCAACATATATTCTATATTTGTCTTCTTTATAGATCGCGATGATATGACGACTGCATTGGAAAAATCTTCCAATGAGGCAATTACATATGCATCACCCACTATTTTGGGTTGAGGTGTAACTGGGACTCTAACAATATCAAGTAGTAAAGATCTAGTTTGAATTTAAATAGGTTTTGTGACCTTCTGTGGCCGCGCTTAGGGTTCAAATCACGATACTAAGTGCCACAGTCGTCTATACTAACTATCGTGCATGAATGATCGTGTAAAAATAGTAAATTTGCTGGATGGTGCCAACCTTTAAAACACTTGTTGTTCTCAAATACTATAACATATATTATAGAAACATGCGTTCCTGCATAGGTGTTATAGACCTCATGTTATGCCTTCCCGACCTATGGCAAACTAAAATCGTACGAATGTATACAATACAGATTTGTGAAGCCAACTAATGCGTTCAGCATACGCTTCTGTCATTTTTCCATTTCTTCAGTTTCATTCAATTCAGCACGCTCTAACGTCTTTGATAGCCAAAGAAGCATTGACGCTTTCAACGCCGTTTGCCAGTGAAAACATTATATGGCTTGTGTTACAAGAAGTGCTTAAATGCAATTCTAATTGAATTGAAACAACACCATAGAACTCATATCTCCTCTCCACAGTAAACCCTGCGGGATGTTACAAACTTCATGATGCATGCAACTGATAACATCTCGCGTCCAATACATACAGCATGCAGCATATAGCAAAACATAAATATTAGTATTTCTTGGAAGAACGAAATGTCAAACTCATCTTGTAGTGTCACTTATCGCGTACACAGACAGACTAAAGCAGTTGTCATAAAATAGTGGATTTAGTACAATTTATTTTAACTTAACGACATCAATTGGAGATTACACGATTTTGAAGCACATCAATTGTATTTGCTTGCCAGACAGAGTGCTGCGGAGTGGTTGGTCTACCATTCAATTGTATTCGGACATTATGACTTATATGATAATGTCCATCAATGAGTGAAATATAATAGAAACTCTTGACGTAATTGTTAGATTTATGGCTTTGGTTTTCTTTTTTTAGCTGATGGGATAGTGAAGCGACGCTTTTTATGGTTGTTAAGGGAGGATTTTCAATCTGAAAACAACTTGTACTTGGTTTCCTTGAAGTTTTGTTATTCGAGAAGAAACGAACATTAATCTTTATTAAATAAATAAGAAGTGATCAACAGAAAACCTGTAAGCTCATTATGAAATACACTGGAACAAAAATTGTGGTCCCGTTTGAACAAACAAAGATTGTGATCAAATATCAAAAGAATGTCATTTAAGTATGTTGAGAAAAATTATAATATGTCCTCGTCTTAAAATAAATTTTTAGGGATAAAACCACCAAAAGTCTTTGAAGAACTGGGTGGTGCTGTGGAATCTTGTAATTATAAAAGAATAAGGCCATGTCCACATGTTTTGTTAAATGTTTACAATTCAAATTTTATTTATGTGAATTACAGATGCTCCTGAAGAATTTTTCAGACACCGAAAAAACATAATTAGGTTGTCTAGTCCATACTCAAATTCTAAATTTTATGTACAACTCAGGAAAGATTCACATGTTACGCATTTGACCACATCTGGGCAAAAAACGTAAGTTTCATACAATCACATTAATGCAAATATAGTTTAGCAATTGATATCTTTCCACAGCGACATCGAAGTACAAAAGAACAAAAGGAATACTCGGAATTCATCACTTCAATACTTAGTCGAGTAGTTTTCATTTATAAGCGTTGCACAGTAAATTCCGAAATTTATAGGGTGGTGTTTCTATACTAAACAAAATCCAACTAATTTTTTATTTTATTTTCATTCATTTGAAAAATTGTACATCCCGCTAAAAAGTCTCCGAAATAACAACCCTACGTCAACGAATAAGCAATCTATAGGTATTTATAGAAGCATTTTTCAAACGCATTTTCCGGAAAGTTCAGTTTTTGACCCGGTTTGCTTTTTACAGCTTCTGAAAGCGGGCGCTTCGAAGTAATATTTTGAATTTTGTAAAGAGAAAAAAAAAGGCAGCCGGAATCATACATGTTGAATACGGTGGTTGTTTGATGATATTTATTGAGTTTTCAGCCAAATCCATTCACAATGGCGGTCTTGTGAGTTGGTGCAAATGCGCGATTATCAATGAAAAAAGTCAAGATTATTTTGATTTCTGATGGCCTTTAATACGTTTTTGGTTTGCATTTTATAAAATTTGCAGCGACGCTGCGCACAAAATTTTTTTTCCAGTACAAAATTAGAGACACATTTTTGGTATTCATTGTAAAACACGCTTGAAATGAACTCACAAAATTGATAGACACCGCTCAAATTCCGCGTCAGTGCAGGGAACGTGCGATGGCCGACTTGTTATTCCTCACTGCCTGGAAGATTGGAGAGGAATTGCATCATTTGTTCTTCGAATGCATTGTTTTAAATCATCTAATTTTACAAGTCTTGTTTTTTAAACTTTCTGTTTGCAGTGACTCCAGAAGAAGAAACAAATCAGTTGCGGTTGGGTCATCAGATATTGGGGGTGAAAGACTGTCGACAGTAAATCAACTTATTTAAGAATCCTTGTTGTAATTGTGCCACAACAGGCTCGATTATGTAACAAGATGAAAGGGACTCTCCATCGGGAGTAGTTTAGCAAAGAAAAAACTCTTCCACCACTTTCAGATAAAATCTTGGTAGCAATATTCATATGAGCTACATTAAAAAATTAACCGGTGTTACACGTTTTCGATTTAATTTTTGAAATATCTTCAAATATCTAATACATAAACACGGCGCTTCATTACCGTCGCAATTGTTTCGATGAATACTGTACTGTCGAAAATAAAATTGCTGTCGAATGTGTAGCGCTCCTCAAATATAACTTTTCCATGGCGATACAGTTAAATAACCCTAATGGTTCGCCAAACTTTTCTGTTCGAAATATGAACCCAAAAATGTGAACAATTTAGAGAAACCACTCTACCTCGCATACATAGCTTCCAAACATGAACATCAGTTCAGATTTGAGAATTTCTGAGCGGATTTGACAAGCTTCCGCCATCCACATGGAGTCCGAAATTTTTTAAAATCATCAAAATAGAAAAATTGCTAAGGCGCAAATATATTTACATTTCAAAAGCGCCTAGAAGCATAATTCTTAGCTTTAAACGTCAACAAATTTGCAACAAATCGCTAAAGTGGAAAAACATTAAAACGTCAAATTGTGAAAATTTCCTAATTTATAATTGTTTTTTTTTATATTAAATAATACGTTTTATTTTGCCGAATTTTTTTATTTCAGCGTAATAAAAGCCTCAATTGAAGATACAAACATTAAGTCATTGGTTATAAACGTATTTTGTGTTTGAAAGACGTCAAATTGTCCTAAGAAAAACTTTACTTTTTTTTAATTTTTCTGTTTTTCTCAATTTTCTTGTAATTTTTACAGTTTTTTTTACAGTTTGCTGCATTCAAGAATTTTATGCAACAAATGACATTACTTGTCTTTTCCTTATACTCTTCTCAACAAGAAGATCGTAAATAGGATGCGAAGTCCTTGTCCCCGTAGAGGTATTATAAATGAAGTGAAACTCAAACGATCTGAAGCACTCGAGTGGGCCTAAATTCCATCAAGCGGTGCTCTAGTAAATATGTTCACTGCATTCCTCTAATGTTGTTTCAAGCTTTCGAAATATCTCTTTGAAAAGCTCAGTAAGAAGGTCTAATCTAACACCTTTTCAAAGATTATGTTCTCCATTAACGCTTTTGTTATGAAGCTTTTCGTAAGTGTGTTTAGTTTTGCGATAAGTTGGAAAACTGACATTGGACTTCATTTCAGATTGATTTTGATCCGTTCTAAATGTGAAACTAAACCTCAAAAATGAGTTTTTTGTAAATAAAGGTATATTATATCAAATACAAATTCTTGAAGGTCTGTAAGAACTCGAAATTTTTAGTAGAATATTAGTTTTCAATGTAGCGAAATTCAGACTTTTTAAAGCGATTATCTTGCAATAGAAAGTAATCAGGGTTCTTTTAACATACAAACGGAAGATATAAACTAAAGGCAATTTGGAATAGTATTAAAATTTGATAAATGCCAAGACGTCACATGTCGGGTTTGTAAGCGAGGTCTAATTGCAACAACAACTTGAAAAACTGTTATACATTTTATAGGCGCTGTAGATTCTAAAACGCGACGTTTTGCTTTGTCATTTCATAACATTGACATTAGACAAATGGCTGAAGTTATTCATTCTTCCGACTTTTAAAATATAAAATATAATGAAAGTTTCAATCGCTAATCTCTTCAAAATGTGAAGTGCTGAAAAATTTGATGACGAGGTTCGGAATCTGAAGTTGAAGATATGTTAATTTGATATTAAGAGAGTTATACGCCAAGCAAATATAGTTTTAGTTATATAATTAATCTAGCACAAATCTTCGCATATACATATGAAGGCGCCCTGCCTTTTTTAGTAGATTTTGAGTTACCATATTTTCGATATCGCAAAATTGCCAAATGCAATGCCTTACTGTGGAGAATAATATTGTTGAACTATATTGTTCAATTGTATTGTAAAAGGTTATCCCTCGCTTAACTATGTCTACAAGCATACTTCTTTTCAAGTAAATACGACGTTCATATTCTCATTCAAAACTTTAATAGCCCCTTTATCACAACAATTTCTTGGAGTGTACTTTACTACAACAATAATGATGTATTACTTAAGAAAACACTGACAAATGACCACCCACTAGAGCATTCAATATCCAGTCCCCCCCCCCCCAACAAAAAGCTCGCCCATATAAAGTCGAATGATTATCGGTTGTAAGAAAACCCCTAAAAAGTGTAAAACCACATAATTTGTGTGCAGTTCTTCTTCGTCCAAAATCTTTAGAAAAAACCCAAAACATTCTGTCCATCCGTACATCCGTCTATCCTCTTGTCCGTCCAACCCAACTTGTCTGTTAATTTTGCCCCTCAGCTGGAAATAGATTCCAAGTGTCAGTGTGGTTAGACCACCCAAATTGTTTGTTGCCATTGTTGTTGGTTGGTAGTGATGTTGCTGCTGCTGCTACTAATGTCGCCGCTGCTGTTGAAGAAGCAATTGTTGAGAACAAAACTATGGCTGCCACAAGTTGCTAATGCCACAGCCACAGCAGCATCATGCGCTCTGGTGTTGGCGATATTATTGCCATTTTACTGTCGTTTTTACAATAGTCTCGAATTTAAATTAATGACTTTAGGCTGTCAAAAGTTAAGGCATTTAAATTCAAATAAATTAACGGGCGAGTGGTTGGACTACGAACATTTGAAACATAGGCAGGCTTTGGTCTAGGAATGGAGTGTTTGCTATGGTGTGGCAATGATTTCACTGGTGATAAATTGAATACAAAGTAAGATTTAATTTGGAGAACTTTATTTTAATTAAGAAAATTATGAGAATTGACAGTCAACACCGACTGTCATACAAGCAAATTGGTGCACAAATGTTAATTTATAATGGAGTGACAATTTGAGGGAATCTGGGAAATATATATATATTTATATATGTATATATATATATATAAGTATAACCTGGATTAAGTGATAGCAAGAACATGTCAGACAATGGTTTCAGAAAGATATAGAATGTGGCAAATTAATAAATAAAAGAATACGGGAAACAAGATATAATGAGATATAATGTTAATGATATTGATAAATGACTTGAGATAACCAATAGAGGGAGATCAAGAACATTTGTAAAGCATTGCCGAGTTTAAAGAGCATAAAAGTCATTTGCCTTTCATAACATTACAATCATTTTATGCATCTAACAAAACCTCATCTTTCTTAGTTAGTCCCTACTCGATTACAGCAACAATTAAATTTTCTCTACGATTAGAGTTCATATCAAACACTACTATTGGTATGACTATCAACGGCTTTGGCTCGTTTTGAAAGTTATTATTTCAATTGAAATCCCTACACAAAACTGTGTAAATTATTTCAAATATCTCCTTGCAGTGCAGTTCGCTTGCAATTCAATTAAATTTTGTTATACAAAACAAGCAAATCAAATTCTCTGCTTTTAGTGCCTAGACGAGGAAACACTTGTCAAGTTTAGATTAACAATTGTAGTCAATAGTAATGAATATCTAAAGTATTTACATTGTCAATTTTTGCAAACTACTTGCTCACATTGTTCTGGGAGATGTGATGGCGTCTTTGTTTTACAAGAAAACTTCGGGGAAACTTGGCAATTGTTTTATGTATTGTATTCTTTAATAAAAGTTTTAATTTCTCCTCAAGAGGAGTTTTTCATTTGTTTATTTGGTTTGTTTGTAACAAGAAAAAAGCAAAGAGGCCGTATGAAATGTGAAGATATTTATTAGTCGTGTTACAAATAGAAATTTGGCATAAAGGTGAATAGTCTTAGAGATGTGTAGCGGAGGTCGTAAGGAATTGATGGTAGACATTTGAGAAAAAAAAGTCGAAGGTTATGCTGACATTGAGGACAAAATATATGAACAAGTTTCTCTCAGTTATCCCTCAGAAATTGGTTAGATGATAGATGTGTCCTATAAATTAAGAAGGTTCCCACCCGCAATTCTATTGAAAATTATTTTCATAATACTTTTCTGATTGGTATTCACTTCCAGCAATTGGTTATTGAATCATGATGCCTAAGTTCGAGATGAGCACTAGTATAATTTTTCTAATAAATTTTAATTTTTTTATTATCATTATATCGTTCCCTCCATCCAAAAAAAACTACTACTCATGGGTATTTACAGTAACGAATATAAAATTTAGGAAAAGTATAACTGAATTGTACTGTACTGTCGAATTTGAGACCATATTCTGTAAATTAAAACTTTAATTAATATTAGGATCCAGCATGGTGATTTCAGTCATGTGAACTGGCTTATAGATTCACCGTTGATGCAAAAGTGTGCGCAGTGTCAGAAGGTACCCGGTGTATTGGTAGATTCTTATCAAAAATTCGGATTAACGCACGATAAAAGTTGCAAAATATATGCCTCACTGTGATTCTCCGCATACGACGCCGTCTGGCAATGCATTTAATTTTCATATATATATATTTTCATACATATTGGTTAAATTTGATAATTTGAATGGGAGACACTAAAAATGGCAGCGTTATATTATAGGTATAATATAATACAATTGACGAAAACTCAAGTCACGACCGTCTAAGCACTGTGAACTACAGAGGGAAAATACAATTTCAGTGAGTTGTTCAATTTGTATAGGAGAGACCAGAAGAGGTATGTTAATGCCGCCCATTTTCATGTAAAGCTTATGATACGCCTGTTGTCCGACAAATTTCACTGAATTTAGAATGACTAACTGAAAGATATGAAGCTAAGAATATACTCGAATGGGCAAATCAGTGGCTATTTGATAGAATTTTCTGCAAAAGTCCTGCAAGTCCCAAAAAGTCATGCAACACCTTTGGTCAAAGCATACTTTAATTGATTAATTAATAATTTAAGATATTATTTAACAACTGATTAAATGTTATATAATGTTATATGTTATTAAATGTTATATTCCTTTGGGTGATAGTGTAAGTTTACTCGCCATTAAGGAAAGTGGACCTAAGTTATTTTACAGAAATTGAGATAGAAATCTTCGATAAACTAAAAATATCCTCTGTCATTATTGTACGAAATCGTAAAACTTAATAGTTCACCAAGAGTAGGAAATCTGCAATTTCTTATTTAAATTACATTAGCTAATACTTTCTTGAGAGAACAGCAATATCAGCTTACGTCCAATGATTTATAAACTAAACATTTGCTTCTTAGGTTATCAGAAGACCGTAAACGCATTCCCTTTCTTACAGAGTTACTGATAGATGTGAAATGTTATTAAGAAACTCAAATAACATTTTTGGATTCATATAAATTAATTTTCCTTTATTCATTTCAAAAATAATACTTTTCATATTAAATATTTGCCATAACTTTCAAAAACAATTGAATTTAAACGACATCCCCACTTAGTAATAGAAGTGTGGCATTGTAATTTATAACCGCCTGGATGATTGCAGCGGGAGCTCTCTTAATTATTGTTCGAATGCATTGCTTCAAGTTAACCAAATTTGTTGGTTTTATTGTGTCAACATCGTTTATTAACTTCTTGTTAGCAACAACCAGCAGTTACGCTGCGTGTTTTGAAAGGCAAACATTCTTATCGTTTTCACTAACAACAATTTCTATACAATTGCGTCCGAAGAACTTATGTGTTGAAAGGAATGTGTAAAAGGAATTCATACAGGTGCGTAGTACTCATATTTGTTTTGTTATATCATGATTATGTTTAAGAGGATATAGCTAAGAGCCCGTATAATGGTACTTTAGCGAATACCGAAGAAACAAACCGCACAACGAGCAGTTACCTTTTCTCAAAAATCTTACTTCATCCGCCCGAAATCCTTCAAAATGTCACCTCTTGAACACAACGATTTTAAGAATCCTAAACATATCAGAATGTGCTATGATTTACGTTGAATATCTTCAGTCGACTCAAATCAGTGCCCCCTTAATAATTTGTTGAGTTTAGAAAACAGCCAAAAGTCGCACTGTGCGAGTAAGATGAATACGGTGGTTATGGAGCGATATTAGCCCATTGTTTCAGGAAAAACTCAAGGGAAGACAACGTATTGTGAGATGGCGTATTTTTTGATGGTTCTGCACATAAAACTAAGATCTGTTACGAATAAATTCACAAAAAAGACTTACAACACTCACATAACATTCCTTGATGGCTGTTTGGCCCAGTGAAAGAAACTTAAAAACACAATACAACACAACAGCAATAGAAGAAAACTATCAGCACAACCTTAATATTTGAATGAATTTGATGCGGTCTCTCCAATTCCGCTTAACCTTTGGCACGATTGGTTGCTTCCAGAACATAAACATAGATCCTAGTCTTATTATCCGTAATAATGCGTTCTACAACATGCCGGTAGCCAAAACCCTCACTTTACAGATTTTAATGTGACAGTTTATTTAAAAAAAATTTAGGTTTTTTGATACTAATCGTGATTTGATGGATCTGAGGCCTTTTCAACTCAGTCTGAACTTTCTGGGAACTATTTATTCCACTTATGGATATTACTTCCAGATAAAGTCTGTTCTTCGAAGGCCTTATAAAACGTTTAACGTTTCTACGACTGAAATTCCCTTCTGTAACCAAAATTTACCGCAACGTCCTTGCTTAAAAAAAATCACGCGTCGAAAAAATCGGCGAAATCACTCTTTGGATAATGGATTTGTTAGATGCAACTTTTATCGAAAGAGCTTTAAGGTCAACTGCACACTTTTCGACTTTAACTCAGTTTTGAATTTATTTGAACTGTTTATAGTAAAGTTTACATGTTATTTTCTGGCAGTGTCTATTTACCGAAGCCCTTCCACAACATTCAACGTTTCTGTAGCAGAAATTCTATAAAATTACGCTACAAAAACCGCCGATATAATCTTTTGAGTCGTGCAGAACCAAGTGCGCTGATGACATTTACGATGTGAAATTTGATATAGATGGCTGTCACAGTGCTATCAACATTTTGCTGAAATTCGATATACTGGTCTTGTTTTTTGGATGCAGTGGGTTATTGTAAATCATTTTCCAAAGTCTATTTCCATTTCCATTGTGCCCAATAAAGGCTAAATGGGTGAGTGCACAATTTTTCTATTTCGTTGCTTAATTTTATTCTAGAACTATAATATCCATACAACATCTTCCATAGTTGGGGAAAAGAAACGATACACGTTTTCGCAATAAAATCTATTATTTGACCTAGAGGCACATAGTTTTCCTTTCATTGCGACAAAACAGAAGAGCATTTCACTTTTATAGTCTCATAGTCCTATTGTGTCTGTTTTATATTTCGCATCTTGTCGCATGCAATCTGTTGTACTTTATTTTGCTAAACACCATTTTCTACTTTCACCTTTACAAAACGATCGTTGTAAAAGTGTCAAGAAGTTGTTGTATTCAAGTGGCTGCAAAAAGAAAAAAATGATGAACAAACCATTTCTTTATCTCTTAGCCCGGCCCTTAATAAGAGGACATCAAAAATCACCTTTGGCTCCCTATTTTCTTTAAGGAAACCCTTAACAACAAAGTGGAGAGAAATCTTTTGTCATTTGTGGATTGCATTCTCATATCTCTTGCCAAATGTTTTGTGCCTTTTTAGCCTGCCTCCAACCGAATGACGCCCCGTTTCATCGTTGCTAAAAAAGGATACGTGTATGTGTGTGTGTTTGAAGTAGCAGCAGTAGCGGCGTTGTTTGGAGTAGCATGGCAAGTGTTAAAATGATCCTTAAGGGTACATTTTGGTGCTCACATATTCCTTTATATTTTTCCCTCCTCTTTGCTGTTATTGTCGTCTTTATATAAAACTCATACATTATTTTTCCTCCTCTACTTTTGCTGCCTTGTAAAAGTGTTAAAATGTTGTGCTCAACAGCATTTTATTGTTATAATTTTTCGTCGTTGATGATGCCGCTGCTATTTTTGTTCTCGTTGTTGATACTTAAAAAAATCTGCAAGTAGGTAGGTGTGTGTGTTTGTGTGTGAGTTTGTGTGGGAAGGAATTTCGTTAAGTTCAGCAGGAGTACATCGTATAAGTGAATGTGTGTAAGTGTTTACGTAGTTGTTTACAATTTTTCATTTATGTATGTATGCATAGCGTCGAGTAAATGCTGAATTGTGTTTGTTGTTCGTTTTTTTTTATGATTTTATATGCGTAAGAATTACTTTTTCTCTCTTCTGTCACAATAAAATCAGCTGGTGGGAAGGGAATTCCTATATGAGATTAATTCAGGGAAGTTGGCTAATGAGGAAAATTAAAATAGAAGATGGAAAAATAAACTACCTGTTACTGCCTGTTATTTGATGTTTAATGATTTAGTTCACTCGTTTTGTCCAACTAAAATTCGTGATTAGATAAATGATATTGGTAAACGAATCCCTAATTTTTATTAATATTTTGAAATCAAAACATCAATTTAAAACCTAAGATAAATTGAGAATAAACATTTAATTTTTAAGTACAAATTGAATTGATGATACAGTGGCACAGATGATGTACCGTGTCAAAGCTCCTTTTTCCCTCACATAACATTTCAACTTATCTTATTTTATCAGCGGAAAGTCATAATATTTGGCATTATTAAGTAACCACGCCTCTAATTAGAATATTCCCTTTCGACTTAATGGCATCCATCCGTGTGAGTGCTGAATGATCTGTAGAGGCCAATCCTCATGATGTAGCATTTAGAATTTTTTTAAAGAAACGAAAAAAATGTTCGAAATTAGGCAAATCAGATAAAAAATTCCAGCATTTAAGTGCAATTCATATACTAGTTCAAGGGACGTCACGAGTGAGCAAATTTGGTCCAGTATGAAAAGTTATCCACATTAATCCCATCCCTAGAAGACAAGTCTTTTTCGGTATTTTCCTACATTTGTACCACCTATTTATTAATTAAATGCGTATGAAATGAATATGTAGCTGAGAACATGCTCTCTATTTACATAAATTTATAAGAGATTGCTATACTTGTTAATGTAGTTAATAAAAGATATTAAGAACAGGATTTTTTTCTCAACAAAAAATGAGATATGCTGATATATTTCTAATGAGAGGAGGGCGTTTCAATTCATCAACTAATTTAGTGCTGAGCTATCCAGTTTCGCAACCATCGCATTGCTTACCTCTATAAAAGAGGACTTCACATTTACCTTGACTTACTTTGTGGCCAGATATCACCAAATATCGATGATTTTATATCATTTCTAATGAATTAAACGAAGATCTAAAGCATAATCAATTCGGTTTATCAGAACATTGATTCCGTACATTTGTCGACTATAAATTTAACTGCGACAGTTCGCGTAAAACGGAACTTTGAGATGATGACAATTTATAGTTAAAATCTCAACCTGTTTATGGATATTATAATGGTCTCTAATGATCAACGGCGTAAAACAACGAGGTATTAATTTTACACAAGTCTCATATTAGTTACGCTTGTTATTAACGATGAACTGTGAGATTTTTAGCTAATTTTCTCGACCATTGCGAAGTAATCAGCGAATATAATTTTGGTTACTAAAACTTCTAATATTAAATAAAATCTTGGACGAGATGGCCGGACTGTCAAGGTATGCTATAAAACTTCTAATAGAGTTTATGATGAAGAAAGACTGCAGTAAACAAAACCTATACCATTTGTAGCAATAGTAGTGTTTAACATCATTGTTCAGAAACTGACAGATACTTCTTGAGGATGATAGATTTGAATCATTTTGGATTTTCGCTTAAAAAATTAGCTTCCTCGTGCAAAAAGAAAAAAAAAAGTGAAAGCGGATTTGCCGTTAAGTGCAGATTTAAACATTATAGATTTCGGCGGACAAGCAATATATTTGCGCGGATTGTGACATGAACGCTGACAACGATTACCTTGGTGGTTAGGAGAATGTGTATAAAGTGAAGCACACATTTTTCTAACCAAAAAGTTAATAGTTCTTCCACCAACAAAAGAAATGATATTAGAGATAAAGAAATATAATTGAACCTTATGCAACTGCACCGGACTTTAATTCAATGTAATGTTGTCCTAAATCCTGACGAATGCCCCGAAGCTCCTCCACTGAAAGAAAGAACTATAAAATTATAAGTTATCTGCATTTGGTACTGTTTCCGAGCTTTTGAAAAAAAATTTACTCTATCACAATCTGCAATGTCTGTCGACATTCCAAAAAAACAAACACAAGCGACGTTTAAGAGCTTCCGTAGTTTCAGATAAAAGTAAAACAAACAATATTTTTGACTATTTCAGACCTTTTAGATTTTGTTTTGCTTTCTCGATCCTGGCGATGGCTGTATTAATATTGTCTACATGAATGAATCACACTATAATATCCTTTTTGGTACCGATTAACCGATTTTTCGAAATTAAATAATTTATCTGTAATTTCTGATTACTCGACTGTAGTAGTCTACATTTATATCTGTTACATAATTTGTAGTTCTCTACAATATTGGATAAAAATCGATCAAATAACCATGTCCCTTCTAGTACCTCCCATACAAATAACTGACTTAGCCCATATATCCTTATATTCGTATCCTACAGTCGATTGTACCTAAATTGACCAAATTAATCGAAGTTCTGAGAACGAAAATGAGCAAAATTGGCACGCCCATTCTAGTATCTTCCGTGCAAATTTGATTTTCCCCCGTAATCCATAATTCGTAGCCTGCAGTTACGTAAATTATCATCAATTATGCAAAATAATAATAATGAACAAGCATGATAAAATTGGTTGGATGACTGCGTCGTCACTGGTACCTTCCACACAAATTACCTTATCTAACTTATGTATTCCTAGATCCATATCTTTATTCAGTTGAAGTATATTCATTATAAATGAAGTCATATCACTCATTTGGTGCTGTGAATGAAAACAGTTTGCATTTGTACACCCCCCAAAAAGAATGAGTTTAGAAATTAACTTTTACTTTACGTCGTTTTATTGTGCTTTTATTTAGTGTAATTTAGTAATTTAGTCTTTTGCAGCAACACCAAATAACTTTGGGTGAAGGTATATGTAAGTCAGTTCACCTGCCTGAAATTTCTTATTACTTTTAATATATTTTATTATAAAAAAAAATTGGTTAATTTAGCAAATGGCTGAACAATTATGTACTTCGGCCTTTCCCAAAATATCATCTTTAGTAACTCTTGCCAGCTGTGCTTTCCCGAAAATCATAGCAACCCCAAAAGCCATGTAATTTACAAAACAATAAAATGTTATTCATATGGAATTTTGTATGGAATTTCAAGGAATTATCTGAGAACAAAAAAAGCACACTCATATATTTCTATTGGCTACACAGGTCCAAAAGATTACCTGTATCATTAAGGTTATTTTCACCCTTTGGAGCAGGTTTCAAACAACAGGTAAATCCTCTGCAATCCACCAATAAACCTGACTTTACTTAAAAATTGGAATGGTTAATTGACAAAAGTTTTTTCTCGGCAGGCAACTACGACTGTCTCCTTATTTATGTTATTTCTAGATTCTTTTGAAAAACGCTTTAATTGAATCATGTTTAGCTTCACATGACTCACTTCACTTGAGGCTGAACGTTCTACTATTTATTTCCTTAACCAAGACGGTCTATCAACCATTAGGGGCTATTTTACATGTTTGTCTTCGTTTAGTCCTTCGAGCCGGAAAAGCATATCTGTGAAGATTTCTTTCATCATTAGTTCAAGTTTAAAAAAAAGGAAAAATACGTTACGAGCGGCATCACTCTAAATATCGCTAATAATTTTACTTCTAGCTTTTAACCCTTTTCATGTGATTCTTTTCCATTAACCTCTTTGTCTCAGCCATATTTCCCTTGATTTCATCCTTTCTCCAGTTTCACTTCAGCCTTGATTTATTTTGCTATAATCATATATTTCATTTAGTATATGAAGGCAAGATGTAGGAGAAATATACGACGGAAAATTGTTGTAGTGTTTTCTCTAAAGCTTTAAGGGCAGACTGCAGAAAAAAGAACAACACTTCTAGACTGAGGCACTACGACAACGCCAACAACCGTGACAAAGGCGTTAAGTAATGACGGAAGGAAAGAAGGGCCATGTTAGTTTACACAGCCTTTCATAGCCTTAAGCCAAAGTATAATTATGATTTTACTCTTTTTTTACAGGTCATTCAACACTAAAGCTGAAGAAAATATGAAAACATCAGCAAAGGAGCGGAGTGTCGCGTTGTTTGAATTTAAACCTTTAAGCTTCGTTAATGAAGTACAAAATAATAAAATGAAAGAAAAACAAGATAAAGTGGCTGTGGCGAATGTCAATATTATCACAAATGTTCCAAGAGAGACATGAGTAACTGCAATTTTGGAAAATGTAACTCAATTCGGCAGTACTCAATGGAAAGCATTATGAATGTACTCGTAAATAATATATCATTATTTAATTGGCGTTATGGAAAGCTGTACGCTTCCTGATTTTTGTTTCAATAAATATCAGTACCTCTATTATCTTAGGGAAGGGTGCATGAATAGTTTAATCCAATTTCAATTCATAGATAAATTGAAAAAGATACGGAATACACATGTAAGGTGTATGTGCGCCCATTGTTAATTCGTTTGCCTTTTTCATTCTGGAACTCAGGTTCCAATTCCCTGCTAAGCTAAGCCTCAATTGAGTGGGTTGGAAACCAGGATATCTGAGTTCCTATTCGTACTCCGTATTTCACTGACTTACGGAATCGCTATACTTGTTGGAAAAAAAGAGGGATTTGAGACTTACATTATTTATTCGAAAGCTGAGGGCGGCTTGCGACGTGGTCCTGGTGGTTGTTGAACGGCAAAGAGACCAATCCTCTTGCCGACCACAACTACGAAACCTCCGTGCACCGCTGGGTTACCACCTGTGCATCACAAATAGTGGGTTTTTTTTTTTTTTCAATTTTATGGTTGAATTGACGGGCTTTTGCATCATCTAACAATAGTATTCAATTCATCTTACAATTCAACTCAATTTAAGTTAACAGTAGTTATTTAAATAATTCATTTTTAAACCAATTTATTAAAGATTTATTAGATAATTATATTAAACAGCCATAGTCAAAAGTAAGTTTCGTAAGCAACCATCCCTGTGTGACATGGAACATTGTTACGTTGTAAAATTCTATCAGTAGTAGGAGGACAGACTGTTGGCCGACGGAAATACGCGGTCATTAGGAATATCCAAGTATCCGGATTGGTTCAGGGTATCTTTAATGGGCTCGAGCTTTCTACATTTGAAAAGTGGTACGTATCCCCAAAACATTACTGAACCGTCCCGAATCAATTCAGACGCTGTACTGTTTTTTTTACATAGATTTTGTGGTAAATGCATGATTTTTTCCTCCAAATTAAACGTGAAACGGAAATGAGGACTAACGTATCTACAGAATGTTATGCTAAAACTCAGTTTGCTTTTTTATACATCCCTTAACGAATGCCAGGCGTTACGATTTATTGGCTGGACGTATATCAATCACATAGCGGACCAAATATGTTTTAATTTGCATGCCTTTTAATCTCCATCTCACCGTCGTTTCACTTATTTCTTTTCCAATTAATTCTTCCGAGTACGCTGTGATGACAACAGGGTTTAACGATGGATTATCTTCTATAACTCTCATTAATTTTCTGCTCTCTCTGGGGTTTGCAACTGACTTCCGTACAGTCCCCTTTCTATTGAACAAATTTCTGTTAGTCTCTTTTTTTGTAAGTAAATTATAAACCGTTTTCCGTGAAATTCTGTAAGATTTTGCAAATTCAGAAGCTGAAGTACCATTTTGAAATTTGATAAAAATTACTGCCCGCCTTTCATTTCATTTTTATTTCATTTATTTAAGTCTATGGACAAATAAATCCTAACAGACTAAAAATTATATAACATATTTCAATAAAGTTATAAAATATGTACATTATTTTGTTTTAAATATCTAAAAAGGAACAGTTTAAAGTTATTTCTAGACATACAAAACTCTAGGTGTTGAATTGGGTATTCATTTCTTGCAATCCCATTTAGGATATTGAATTCAAAGCACTATGTTGGGCATAATTTGTTGAATGGCGTGTTACATTAAATATATTATAAATTATAAAACGGTATAAGCGACTATAATTCAGAATAATCAATTATACGAGCTTTTATATCAAATACAGATAACAAGGTATGATAAATACGGCGATATTGCAATGGCTGTAAGCCCAGTAACCAGCATCCGGAACTATAAGGAGGCACAAAATTACCAAAGTTAATTGAAGAGAGAGCAAATTTCAGAGAGCCCCGCTGAATTCTTTCTATGCGTGATATATTGATGGAGGCATATTCCAACTTTGATCTTACATAGAAAGAATACACTATTTTTAAAGTATGTGGATCAGTGAAATCGGAACAATTTCTTCTAATATACGATGAAAATCAGGGCTGCATCAAAAACAACACCTAAATCTATTTTACTTTTAGTAATGAGAAATCACCAATTTTTAAAACCAGTTTAATTTAATTACGAGACCTTGAAAATGAAATATGGACACATTTTGATAGATTTAATGAAAGTTTATTTAGGGAACACCAATCAAGAAGATTGTCTAAATCGTTCTGAAGATCTAGAGCCTTAGAAATATTGGAAATTTTGTGATATATTTTTAAGTTATCTGCATATAAAAGAAAATTTACTTTTTAAAACAGTCAGAAATATCATTTATAAATAAATTAAACAACAAAGGTCCCAAAATACTACCCAGCGGCACGCCAGATGTTTGAAAATATGGAAGAGATTCCTAACCACTAATAACGACACACAAAGTATACTATGAGATACGTCATCAAATGCTTTATCACAATCAGTGTAAACTGTTTTAACTTGATGTCCGAGTTGAAATGATGAAATACAATATTCTGTAAAAATGGTTAAATTTGTTGTGATAGATCTACCTGGATAAAATCCATGCTGAGACGGTGATATAATCGATTTTGTAAGAAAAGATAACTTCTTATAAATTATATACTCAAAAATTTCGAAACATTTGTTGGTTTGGAAATCGGTCTGTAACACGTAATCATTCTTCTTACTATCTTTAAAAATTGGTGCCTTCCTTTAATGAAGAATTAAAAATATGTTTAAGAGCAAAGGTTAGTGACGAGGCATATTTCTTTAGTAGATAAACACAAATCCCGTCAGAATCCGATTTATAGCTGGTTTTTAAGTGCATGATTCCGTCGTACACCTCGTCCTCAGTGAGTTTTAGGACACCAATGTCTAGCATGTCAAACAAATTTGAGTATTTAGCTGCATGAGTCGATGAAGTTACAAAATTTGATATCAAAAAATTGGCAACAGATTAACTGAATCACTGCATGATCTTGATACAACATCACCAAATATCATATTTGAGGGAATTTCTGAAACACTCCTTTTCGAATTAACAAAATGCAAGAATGACCTAGGGGGTTTTTTTTAATTTCATTCTGTTTTTATATATATAAATTAATTATACAAAAATATAATTAAAAAAATAAAATATAAATTAATTATATAAAAATTTATTCAAGAGGTCAAATTCTCTCTGATAACATAAAAATTTTTCATAACTTTCCACATTTTCAGGTTCAGTAAACTTTTTGTGAAATTTGTCGCATAGATTTTTAAGTTTTTTAAGACCTCTAGGATACCACGGAAGTTTGTAAGGTCTTGGGCTCTTCAACGGAATACTGTTTCTACAAAATTTCAAAACTGTTATAAAAATAATTATAACAATCTGAAGTAGTTTTACCCAATCAAGTTTTTCTACCCAATCAATACCTGAAAATAAAAAGTTTAACGCCTCAAAATTACAACATTTAAAGTTAAAATTAAAAGTATCAGTAATTGCTGAATTATCAAAAAACTGATAAGATTCTAACTCAATAACTGTAGGAATGTGATGCATATTCGATGTCGAAATTGGAAGCTTAGTTTCTTCGTTTTACACACTTTAATAATTTTATATTAAAAGCAGAAGCATAGTTAATAATTTGTATGGTGTGTAAATACTTTTGAAGCAAAAAAAAAAAAAAAAAAACAAATTGTGTAAAACGTTGCGTAAATTTTCCTACATTTTTATTATTGTCTTCGTACATTCCACACATTTCAAAAACAGCAACACTTTTTAAATTAGTTCTTAAACATCAATAAACGAATCCGTTTTAGGAAAAGTTGCAAACAATTTTAGATTTGTGTTAATACTTTTGACTATGGCTATATAAGTTAAGGAATAACTTATTGAAAATTCCACATACATCGCTGACATGGTGTCAGCAGGAAGAATCATATTTCATCGTGGCGTGATTTCTTGGTTGTTGTCGTTCCCACAGTTGGTGCACCGCGCGTGGACTACAGGGTTGCCCATATTCGACGGACCCATGTTTTTAAAAAAAA
>JAHXMU010000683.1:2690636-2715389 GCA_019455685.1 Philornis downsi | reverse complement strand
GGCGTTGCCAGATGGGTCCGTCGAATATGGGCAACCCTGTACGTCAGCACTTTTCAGTTATTACGGAATGTTAAAACATTGCTTGCAAATTAGTCTAATAATTTCACTGAATAAAGTAAGTCGTGTTCACGGGAATATGCAGCCTTTTTTAAAAACATTATGCAGCTCGTTAATGTTAATGTTAATTTATATGCAGCTCGGAAACTCTTATCAGAAAACACAGAATGCCCTGAGAATCTGAAGAGGTTATTTCTGCGAGAAAATGTTGCGGGTAACAAATAAAGATCTTGTACCGAAATGTGACTGTATCGCAAGTTATCTGCTGTTATACAATGTCATTTGAATGACTCTACCTCTGGATTGGTTGCAGCAGTGAATCCTTTTGAGGTAGTTTTCGACCATTTTTTTCGCAATTTTCGGTCTTTGACGTAGCCCTACAAAAAAAGTATAATGGCGTCAAATTGCAAGATCTTGGTGGTCAATCAACGTCGGCTAAACGTGAAATTGCGCTTTTTGGAAATTTCTCATGCAATAAAGCCGAAATCGGCCGTGTTCAGTCACGTTTGAATCACTACTTTTGTAGTCAGTTTTAACTGTTCTTACCCGTTCTTCGGTTGTTAAACGTAAATGGCAAACATTTTACTAAATAAATATCGCTTCAGATGACAGGTATTTAAGCGCTAGACTGGCGGTTCTGAAACTATTAAATGGATAACCCTGTATTTTAACCCATTTGACATTAAGTTTGCGACAGGATATGTGATGCAATTAGTATATTCTCGCAATAATGTTGATTGTAACGTTGATTGCCATTTTATTTTATTTTCATCTCTGCGAGATCCGATTAGTATTTGTAAGACGACTTGTTTCCAGTTGAAGAATTCGGAGTTAGTTTCAGGAATTGGCTGACCCTGAATCTATTACGTTCGGTCTCTTTCAAACAAGGAACGGTATCAGATCCCAAACTGGTTTGGCTAAGCGAAAGCTTCCCAGATAGTAGGAATCTCAGTGCTCTTTTTAAAAAAAGGACGCAAATATCGTGTAATTGAGGTTTGATCTGCTAAATGAACAATTTGCAAAGCAACTAACGGACAAAATTGATACGTTTTACCTAAGTGCAACTATTTAGCAACGGATAAGCGGCACGCCCACTTACCCGAAACCCTCATAATATATCGACTTTCCTCTTATTGCCACTGAAATACAACAGTTATAAAATTTTTTTGATAACCAAGTCCAATATTATAGCAAGGCCTTAAAGTATTCATTAGCTGAGATGATCCACCTATTACCGTATATCATTTTTGACAAACGAGCAAATGATAAAATTCTTGAAATATACCGTAAAATGCTCATTTTTCTGAGGCTTAGTTTAATCTCTGTTACGGCCGCTGACGACTCATGCGTGTGGAAAACGCCATATTCTCATGATAGTAAAAACTTGTAATTGTCGATATTTCACGAAAAGCACCAACACAATTGTGCCATCATCGTTTATTGCTCATTGGAAAGTCCTAGGAAATGTCCAGTTTTTAGAAGTGGTTGCAAATTTTGTGTGGGCAGGTTTTTCCTATGGGATCAATTAAGAACTTAGAATACCTATAACAACGGGTCATTTTCCTCTACAGGGTCAGGTGTTTTCGGCCTCCATCGAACTTTCAGTACAAAATATTTATTATTCCAAAAAATAATCGTCGATTACATTTCTTAACGATAACGCAGCACCACAGAAAATAGTCTAGAGGTGTGATGCCGCGTGATCTACATGGTCAATTTACTAGTTCGAAGCTTGAATTTAACAGTTCACCAGCAAGTAGAGTCGTCTTGTTCCGACCAAATGTTGTCGATATCACGAGCTTCAGGTGAGGTAAGACACTCCGTGATGAAATTTTTTAACTATACTCAACAAAAGTATCTTAGCAGTTTGACAGTGTGGTCTGTAGTCTATTGGAAAAGGAACTTTCACTTGAGTCGCACTTCAGTTTCATATAAGTATTTCTAATTATCACAAACGGAATGGCAACGGAGAGCGTGCTATCCCATCATATGGCGAAGAGTATGCAAATCAAATATTTGAAGTTATTTTCATTATGCTGCCTTTTTGCAATCATAAATTCAATTTTTGTTAGTTAATATGAAGATGATTACAGGGTTTTGCTAAAATTTTGAAAGCGAAGAACTCACGAAAATTTAAAAATATAATATTAATATAATAATAATATATATAATGTGAGTTGTAGAGCAGCAAAAAACATGTCCTACCTATTGCTCCATGAATCAGAAATGGGTAAGTCTTTAGAAATATTTTAATTTTCGATTTATATTTCGTCTTTCAGTTAGAATGGCGTTTTGCTGAAAGCTATTTGAAAAATTTGTCAACGTAAAGCTACAGAATTGTCGAACGTTGTCCTACGACTTTTTTGGCTGTTTATGATGTATTGATGAAGAGTGAATGCAATTTCAAAAAAATATTGTTGAAATATGACAAACAATCGCAAAAGCTTGCAAGAGCTCGTTATGATTGATTTGTATGAGACTATACCTATAGACTAATTGCCTTACCTTGTTTCGCTGTTTCGCCACTAAAAGATATGAAAATCCTACTAAAACCAGGACTTCTTTAATATCTGACACTCCGATCTCCAGTCTTCAATATGGTTTATTAAAAGATCTTATTTAAGCAATCAAATAAACTATGCTCAAACTTATTCCCATTTCACTTCTCTGGGTAGTCATGCAGGCTGACATTGAAGAGACATTGGGTTTCTGGCCCTTCCCCTCAATCACAATTTTTTTAAGATATGGACCAATGTCGTCATACCTGTGCGGGTAAAGAAAGATTTTAGTGGGCTTTTGAGTTTTGGTTGCCAATTAATCGATTGTCTTTTCTCGATATTTATTTCTTGTATTCTCACTCATTACTTCATACTAATTATCCAGTAAATGATGCCACATTTACAACCACATTCAAAACCGTTGCTAGGAGTAGGTTCCGTTTAGAGAATCTAAGAACAGAATATGTCCTACGTAACTGAATATGAGAAGCTCTCCCTCGCGTTCGTTGCGATTAAATAAAAATGACGTTTGTTTCTATGGTACGCCATAAAAAAAAGGAAAAAAAACAAAAATATAACAAACAAGATATTGCGGCGTATACAATATAAAAAAAGTGTAAGAAACCTTATTATCATAATTAAATATGTCTGCACTTGGCCAAATTAAGATCTACCGAAATATATTCTGGTTCTTGCTCCACCAACGCTTCAGGGTTTAGAATTACCTTAGCGAGCCAGGAAACGACATGACATAGAATACAATGCTTTAGCTTTCTTTAGACTCTTCACTGTAATTTAACTAAATAACACAAGGTAGATGTCTAATATTTCATCCTCTCTTCTCTTCTATCTTGAAACACGCTGAAACACATACTGTAACACACCCACACATGTACACACATACGCTCACTCCTAACCTGGCATGCGTTGTGGGTGTTTAATGTGATTATTGTGTATTGTTTCAAGATATTAGAGCTTGAGACAGACGACAGCACACTGGACGAACACCCAACAGAGGGAATAATAAGAGCGAATGACAGTTTTTGTGTTGTAAACAAAACCTCGAGAAAATAGTCGTCACAAATTCAGGGTCTTTCTGCACACAGCTCTGTGGAAGGATATGTACGGGTGTGTATGTGTATTCCTGTGGCAGTGAGGGATTGTTTGAAGATGTCTGTATTAGTGTCTGTATACCATTACAAAATAGTGAAAGGTGAAAGTGCATTTTTCTGTATCGTAAATTTACACTTTTTGCCGAAATTGGACTATACGGGGCATAGTCGACACAACGTCCAGGGGTTAAGGTGAGAGCACTCGCAAGGGGGGTCAGATGGAAAATCTCTAACTTGAAGAAAAAAATTAAACTAAATAAACGAATCGGTTGTGGTGACACCTGTTTTAATTAATTATAAATTTCTGTTAAACAAGCTGTATGTGGGGAGCTTTTAGTAAATTACATTTTTAATTTTCGCAGAATGAGAGTCATATAGTATAGGGTTATTTCAAGTAAAGTTAAGTAAAACACACGTAAAGCTGTGATTTCGGTGAAACTTTTATTTCATTATAATGCATGGACCTTGCCATTACGTACGAAATACTGCATTGTTTGCAGCTGTGGATTGTTTTCAGATAGTTTTCGAAAAAATATGGTCAATGACACCACCAGAACAGAATGCACACCAAACAGTCACTTTTTCCGGATGCAATGGGTTTTATACAACCACTTCTGGGTTCTTCGAGCCCCATATGTGACAATTTTACTTATTGACGTAACCATTGAGTGAGAAATAAGCTTCATCGCTGAAGAAAAACTTGTTCGATTGAATGCCCACTTTTGAACTACCACTTTTGCAGTAAGTTTTAACTATTTTACCGCGTTCTTCGGTTGCTAAACGATCCATATTTGTAAGTGGAAAATTTTCACTAAATAAATAATAGTTTAGATGACAGGTATTTAACAGCTGACGGCTTTGCCAGACCGGCGATTTTGAAACCACAAAATGGGTGACCCATTATACTATGTGTATCTTGAACTGCAAAGTCGTTGTTAGAAAGATGCCATTATCTGTTTATAAAAAACAGAAAAACGGTAATGCAATTAATGCAGCAAAACTTTTTACTACATGACCAACGACAAAATATGGAACAACTGACTGTAATTTTGTCCGTACCAATCATTGCCTCGTAAGCAACAACATAATTTTCTGTACTTTCAAACGAACTGAGAAACGATAAAGACAATCTGCCACCAAATTGGTGCAAAATATCTGAAGACACTTTCATTGATGAATGTAACACATCTTCTAATTTACCTTTCGTTGATTTCTTTGATTTGATGGACACTTGTCTGCTTCGTTACGTGCATTTTTAGACATGCGTCATGCCCCAAAATGCCGTCATTGGCACTATTTTTTGGTAAACATGTGAGGAGCGGGGAGTTTTTATTAAATTATATTCTTAATTTGAAGTGATTGAGAATCAGGAAGTGTATTGTCTATCTATACTTCGAATAGCAATGTTTGTTTATAAACATAACAAAAAGTATTCAGTACTTTCAAATCCGCTTGTACTTTCGTGAATCGGTTCTATTAATGATAGGAAAGACGTTTTGCAATAAATACACCAATTGTTAGAAACAACTCTTTACAATAAACAAGATTTGCTATCGAATCCGACACAATCCTGTTGGAAACATTGATATATTACTCAAACAGGGCGATTGCGCCACATTTAAACCATCTCCGAAAATGTGGAAGCAATTCTTACCGCGCAGCCGTCGAAAATTTGTAAAAACTGGTTTAAGATATTGGAAGCTTGAATGGTTTATTTGTAGGCGAACTATGTAACAAACTGAGGACCAAAATCACAGAGGATACACCAAAGTACGGAATATTGTCAAATTCCACAGAAAACTGTTTCTTGTAGAAGTGACAAATTCAAGATTGAACCTTCAACTTGTATGAGGGCTATATCAAAACATGGGCGGACGAACATTCCCCATATTTGATACGATTCGATAGCGCGATTCAGCTGAAGAATATACATTATACACAAGGACAAATTCCAGCAAAAGGTATCTCTTATGGGAAAGCAACAAAGCTTTGGTCCTATCAATATACGGATTGATGCGGCTCACCTTCAGTACGATTCGATCCTGTTACGACACAAACATATATAATCAAAGTTCAATTAATATTACGGTCTGTTTTTAATATTTGCTCGATCGGTCAACAGTTTCCAGATAATAAGCACCTAACCTACTGTTATGGAAGACGAGACTCGGATCTAAGTCTCGTCTTCCATAACAGTAGGTTTTACAACATTTTAGTGGCCAGGACTCATCTTCGTACAGATTTTAACTAGATGGTCTTTGTGAATAGTCTTTGGAGCGAACTGAGGCGTTTCATATAGCAGCATCATTGCCGAGGTGTCTAATTGTTAATCTAGGGCCTTCGATCACTAAATCTAAGATTTATTTTGTCGGTAAAGTTTGACGGTCACCCGTGCATTCTTCGCCTTCAGCCCGTTCCTGGACTTCTTTAAATACTTTATGCCTCTTGTAAATATTTCTGCATTTACAAGGAAGAATGATTTAAGTAGTATTAAGAGATATTCAAGTTTATTTGTTACTACAGCCAATTTTTATTCAAACATTCCATGTAGCTCCTAAGTAACAGCAATATTATAAATAAATTACGATTACAGGTAAATTTCGTAATATTTCTAATTATTGATACTAGCAAGAATGCATTTTTTGCTATTGTTGTTTATGTTCTTAAGACACATATTTCCGTATATTTCGAAAGTTATAACAGATTTCCGTAATAGAGACTTTTTTTTTAACACTTAATAAGATATTTTGCATCGTAAGTACAGTTTTCTTTCCGACAAATCACTGGAGGCCCTTTGTAATATTCTAAGCGTCCTTGCAATAGAAATTCCATTCCGTAACTAAAACTTAACGTGAGTTCTGTGCGCACCATCCTCGTATCCCTTTTTTTGTGTCATACAACACCATGAGTAGCTCAAGCACTAATGACATTTGTAAAGTGAAGTTTGATGCAGATATATGCCACACAAATACAAATTTAGAATACAAATATTTTTGGACAAAGTAGCACATGGGGTCTAATTTAAAAAAAAAAAATGTTTCATCTTATCATCCGCAGAAGTTTTTGAAAATGACTTCTGGATAATTTGAATATAGTCGCACACGAGGAACCACTTTAGCGCCAAATATTGGAGGAAAGAAAAAGCAGATTCCTTCAGAGATACTTAATTAAGGGGCGTTGTGTATAGGTTCCTATACTTCCCGCATAACTTTAATATAATTTTGGCTAGGTGATCCTTATCGCTCCAGGATAATTGTTAGAAAGATATGGCTACTTTGGAAGTCATCTAGACAATTATGTTACTGGTGATTAAGTCAGCTCCATAAATTCCATACATATGCTAAGCTCAGTTACTGTGAGTCGGTGTGTTGGAGGAAAATCTCTCACATTTATCCAATGCTAAGAAGTGTAGAAAGTATCTGCTCTACAGATCTGAGATTATTTTTTAGAATAACACAATTAATGTGCGAGAGGTCTACCACAGAAGAGGACGAGAGCATTATGCTAGCTTTTAGATTAGTGCAGATACTATGAGAGGAATAACGATAATAAATCAATCCGATAAATTTTCGCATGTTGTAAAGTTCTTTTTTAGGTTTTTATAACAGCTTTCATTTTAATGAAATCACTGTGCTAGGAGTAACGCTTAAGTTAATCCAATAAATTTTCGTTTGCGGTGTTGGTGGGATTAATCGCAAACTAAAAATATTTTCGTTCCAAGTTGCGGAAAGCCTCTAGTATTGACTATTTCCTAAGGACTTAAAATTACGTTAATACGTCCTTTGTCCTAGTTACCATGGCTACTCAGCGCTCACATTCTGAAGATGGCCGCGCTTCTGTAAACTATGCATTTTGCTGCATGTGCGAGTATTCTTGTTCAGTCGTTATATATTTATTAGCAAGAATATGTACACATTTCTTGCGTATTTTTCACTATGCGCTGTAACTTTTCATTAATTCTTAAGTTTATTTCTTTAATATCACGTACATTGTTGTGCCTGCACATTGTTTTAGCTATCTTCAATGACAACGGACTCCGCTTTTGTTAACGATGGGGCAAGCTGGAAGTGGTGGTCGGTGGTATGGATGTTTTTTGCAACGTATTGTGGCGTATGATGGCGTATTGTAACAATGCCCTTGCAGAGGAAAAATAAAGGATATCATTGGGTGTTGGTATTTTGTTTCCAACATTATTATTTTTCGTTTTCGTTGTTATGTTTTTGTGTTCTCGCAATTGTCCTTCTTCTCTTGTTGTTCATTTCGATCATTACGACTAACAAAATATCCTTTGTAGAATTGTTTAGTATGCTTATGGTATTACCTTTTTTATTTAATTAATTTTTTTTCCCTTCTAGGTTGTTCGCAGTGATGTTTTCGTCCTTTATTTTGTGTTTCTGAGGTGAAGCTAGCTGGGTACTTTGTCGATATCTGTTCCCCCTCTCCAAATTGTTGGAAAGTATTTGGTAACTAACTTTGTTCTTTCGGTATGTCTGTGTATATGTCTGCCGGTTTTGTCCCACTTTGAGTTGAGCTGCGTTGGTTTGAATTTGTTTGTAAAATTACTATCTGCTGTTGTTGCTTCTGATTCGTTTTAGCACTGCTATTTTTTTGATAATCATACCCGGGTACCTCTCCCTTTGTGGCAATAACTAAAGTAGCCTGTGATATTTTTCTCCCGAATACTCCACCCTCTCTTTTCCAGCTTTCTATTTCAATTCGTAGCCGCATTCACTTAATCTCAACTAACTTGTGTCCTAATATGAAAACGTGAACCGTAAATAGCAGAAAATAAGCGCTGTCTTTTGGAGAATTACGGGGAACTGCGAGAGTATGTATTTACGTTTGGTCCAGGACTTTAGAAATAGTCACAGGGTCTTATTTTGCAATTTACATAAAACGTAATTTGTTTTTTAGTGTGTGAATGCACAAACGAGAAATAAAACTACGTATACATAATACTGCCACTAGAATACATATACATATACAATTTAACAAACACGAATATGTACATATTTTACGAGCATAGCAATCTACGCAGGTATTGGTGTACTTTAAGCGCTAATGCGAATTAAATTTGCTACAGCATTGAAGTAAAGTCAAGTATTTAAACTGGTATAAACTCAAATTTCCAGCTGTTGCTTTTCGCCTCTCATGTTGTTTTCTGGGGTTTAAGGGGAACTCGTAATTGCTTCTTCATTAAACTTATGAATACTATTTTCATTTTATTCCCGCACGTCTGGAATACATCTATTTTTTCTTTTCTTTTTTGGATTAAGATAATGGTGGTTGAAAGTGCTTTGTCCAGGCTTTAAAGGAATTTCACATCAAAATCAGTTTATTTTGGGAATAGCTTGGGTGAGATGTGATTTAAGTTTCATATTGAAGTAAAGGGCAAGTTAAAATTTTGCCATTATACGGATATATACATAGATAGCGGTTACACATATTTTCCAAACATTATAGGATAGAATTATATAATATTTCTTGCACGAGGGAGTCCCAAGAGCGGACCATATTCTCAACAACATACTAAGGGATGGAATCACAAAGGTATGTTGATTACTTCATACGAACTTTAAGGAAGCAGATAACAATTTTCAAAAGATATTCATGTGGGCCATTAGCAGCCTATGTTCAAATTAGCTCAAGCCGTATTGTTATACAGCCCTTATACTAAAGTGCCTCCATAAATATGTATATACATATATATAGATACATATATATATATATATATTTATATACATATTTATGGAGGCACTTTAGTGTAAGGGCTGTATAACAATACGACTTGAGCTAATTTGATATATATATATATATCCACATATATATATATATATCCATATATACATATATATCCACGCTAAAATCAAGCATTCGTTTATAAGGGAGCCATATAAATATACCCGATTTGTACATAAAGATTGGCCCACGGATCAATGGAGGCAGTTATTTAAAGAT
Organism: Philornis downsi; assembly: GCA_019455685.1. NCBI lineage: Eukaryota > Metazoa > Arthropoda > Insecta > Diptera > Muscidae > Philornis > Philornis downsi. The sequence goes on along the minus strand of JAHXMU010000683.1, from coordinate 2,705,764 downwards.
GGAGATGGAATATGTGAATGACCATAAACGGTCTATCATTTTCAATACTAATTAGTTGTATAAAAAAAATTTGTTTAATTTTTTATTGAATAGGAAAATAAAAAAAATTAATGAAACGCATTGTTTAAAACAAATATCTGAATTTCTTATTTTAGTGCAATTGAATTAGTGCGATACCTTGCTTGTCAAAATGTGACATAATCCAAATACCCAAATTAAAAAATTCGTTTAATTTACCTCCGCTCTATTAGAGAGCGAACATCGGATACAATTAATCAATTTTTACAGTTACTTTCTAATTGGTTTTCAACCAATTACGAAATTGAATATAATAATTAATGTAACTGTGTCAATTAGAATCTTAAATATGATGATTTTTATAACATGCTCTAGGACGACTTTACGCACATAATTCACTTGGTTTTAGTTGGAACTAAATGTCACCTCGGCACAGATTAAGCCAAACTGGATGAAGTTTTCCATTAATACACTTTTTCCAATTTTCCAATAATCTTCATCAAACAACGGATTTAAAAAAATGAGATTCAATTAATAAATTCATTCGAATATATATATAATTTTTTTTTGATTGAGTTTCTGGCTATAAAGACATGAGTAGAAGCAGCATAAATGTATATTAGAGATTTTCTTCCTCGGCTTAAGTAACGTAACATTTGTACTAATAACATTGAAAAATAGCTTATAATACGGTGAAGTATTCATTTTCGGAATTGAACTGTATACAAATAAAAGTAAACAAAAACTTCAACACTATCACTTCTAACTTATCAAATTCTGCAATATATTTTTACCGTGGATGTGCCAGGGAACAATTCGATATGGAAAATAATGTCAATTGTGTCACATCTCCCTAAATAAATATCTACAATAAGTACCTTAATCAAAAACAAAATAATAAATAAAAATAAGAAATAAAATAAAATAAAATAAAATAAAATAAAATAAAATAAAAAAAAAATAAAATAAAAAAACGATCAAATTATGAGATGACCCCGGGAATAAAGCGCTAGGTCATGAAAATGTCCAAAAGTTTTCGGAAGATTTAAGCCGTTCTTGTATTCTCAGAAGGTAAGCATTTAAATTTTTTAGTAATGGTACACTTCATCTTCGAGATACAAACGCATTCGTGCGTTATAAGTTTTTTTTTTTTTTGCAATTTTCCTCCTCCCAACTAAATTAAGGCAACTTTGTAATTATGCGGTCCACTTCCGAAATATGGGGTTTCTCAAAATTTTCCACATTTTCTTCTTTTGGTATTGGAGGACAGCTTACACAGAAGATAAAGAAAAAATTATGTTTGAAGAAGTACATGAAATGAAGTAAAATGAAGCAAAAGCGACCCAAAACACTACAATGCACAAGAATTCGTAAATTATATACAGGGTGGGCCATAAGGGTGTTGGCGTGTTTTCTAAAATTTGCGACTTCGGTTCCAAGAGTCTCAAGCAGCCGAGGGAAGCCATTTGGACAACATTATTTTTAAGTCTTAAAAATTCCCATGCTTCTACTTTTTAAAAATACAAATATATTTTGTTTGTTTCGTAGTTTTTTTAATTGAATATTTAAACCGCCAATACCCTTATGGCCCACCTGTTACAAAACAAAGAAACAAAAAAAAAAACTTAGAAGATTAAATATAACAACAAATTACATTTAATTTTTAAATGCCGGTATTTAACGTATTCGTCTTACCGGAAGAAAAGAAAATATGTATCATTTGATACGATAAAAGGTTTAACAATCAAAATCATGATATTTCATGACTTTTTAAATGCCTGGCTGATGGGATGGCTGATAGTCAATGTAAATATCATAAATCCTTAACAAACCATCCAATACTTGATAGAATTTATTAATCTATTGACTAATCTTTTAACTATAACTTCTAACTAATAAAATACAGTAATCACAATTTTTGTCCATTGTGTTGCCTGTTAAATTTTAAATAGTTTGCAAAAAAATCGCATAAAATTACAGAATTCATGCATATACTTGTCACTTCACATATATTATTCACTTGCAATGAGTTCACCCAAGTTTATCAGTTCTTAGTAAACTTACATCTGAGAATAGAAATAGACCGAATTGTCGAACCCCGAAATTTAGTTGGCCGTCTATCATCTCTAACGTATAGTATGCAGTAGATTTTAGATTTATTTTGTATATCTTTATAATGTTTGGCAATATTTGAGAAATATCGAAAGAGTAAGAATGCCTCGTGTGATACCTCCCACACCAGTGGCAGGGTTAAGCCAAACATTTTTAGGCTTACGTATATTTTTCATTCAATTGCACTACAATTAATAACATTTTATCACACGTACTTCCTATACAGTACTTCCCATACAAATGACCGATTCACAGGACTGGATAGGGTAGTAATTGGTAAAGTGACTACTACAGATTTCCGCATATTAATTGCGGAATCTTAAATTAAACTGATAAATTTAAAAGTAGTAGTAGATTTGTCCTTCCCATTTAACATTCATGGGTTTTATAGAAACTGATTCGAAATATGTTCTTTTCGATCACTTCAGTGGCATTTTCTTTTCTGTTGCTGTTGCTGTTGTAATATCTCTCTTCAGGTTAGTCCCTGGATATATTTTTGTAATACTATTCTTCAATTTTTTTATTGACCATTTCTGACTAAAAAACGGCTTAGCATAAAGGTAACAGACTTATTAGCACTTATTATCACCTGAACTATTCCATGTTGTAGAAATAAACTAAATTCCTTTGCATACCGTGAATGGGATCTGGTAAAGCTTCCACCGTATACACATCCCGTTTTTGGATCCTCTCAACTGGATCTACAGTTTAACGACGAGTACAAACGTCAGCTTAAAACGATTTTACTAGACTTCTCGAATGCTCGATGTGTTATCGTCCCTGAATGAATGTTTGGCTGTTGTATCGGTGCTGAAATCATTTTCATAACCGCTACAATCGCGTGTTCTAATCATGATACCACGGTCAGCATGTGACAGAACATAAGCAAGGTTGAGATGCATATATCTGTGGTCACAACCCATAACAGCCTAAGTCTGTTTTTTCAATATTTTCAGTACAAGAGTTTAAAGTTTTGAATCTTCACTGAAAATCAGGAGAAGGTGTTTTTGGAAAACTTTGCTACAGATTCCAAGGAAACGAATTTCTTTACTTAGTTGTTAACAAAAAATAGTTGTTTATTCTCGCAGTCAAAAGATATTATCGAAAAAGACACTTAGGCTCTTATGAATTGTTGAACGAAAGAAAGTCAAAAAGTTCAAGTTGAGTTAGGCTATTATTCCAGATTAAATAAAAAACTTTAAGTTTGGAGAAAGACCTTAACTCAATTTATGTTTATCAAAAAACGAAATTGTAATTCGGAATAAGAGCTTAACTCAAGTTAGGAAAATAAAATTGTTTCTTTATTTTTTTGGATTAACGACTTAAGTTGATTTAGGCAATTGTTGAGGAGGCAAAGAGGCCGTACTAGCGATTTCCAGGGGATTTTGAATGAGCACACCTTGTTTATAAAATTATTGAATTTATTTCACAAAGTAATGCCTGCATTAAAATTCCTAAATAACAACAAATTCATTAGAAATTACAAAAAATATTTTCAAAGGTAAATTCATACTTTTTGGTATGAAAACCACTAGAATCTTAGTTCTTAAAATTATTTAAGTAAATGACTTCTGGGCACAGCGTTTAAGCCAACTTGTAAGTAAAAAATTCAAATTAAAATGGCGAAGGCTCAGGGACGCTACTAATTAAGTTTCGTTAAATTTAACAATTCACAGTTAGAAAAATGTATTTCAGCTTAACTACTAAAGGGTTTCCAAATTGTTCTGAAATCAGGGGGATTTTGGGAGTGGCGCTAACAGCAATGATGAAAAAATTATGTTCATATTTGTTGTAATCCTAAATTGACTTAGGCAGTTATGCCAAAACAGTCATTTAGAAAAATAACTTAAGCTATTAGGTTTTTTAGGATTAATTGCCTTCCTAGAAGAGATACAAACATGAAAAATTTAGAGCAAATAAATTTAGATACGCTGAATACGATGGTGCTAATAACTCAATTGTGTCCTAACTCGAGTTAGGCTGTTACGGGTTGTGACCACAGATATGTCTTACGTCGTAAATTTGTAATTATTTTTAATTATAACAAAAAACTTGTTAATTGCATGTTAATTCTCACCGCTTTGAAATGTTGTTTCCCAGTTTAATTGTTTCAAACTTAAATGTACCCATTCATTTTTAAGGAGAAACAAACAAGCAGTTGTGATGGTACTGGTGACTAAACCGAAGGGAAATTAAAAATAGCGTTGACTTATTTCAGTTTCTTGAATCTAAATCAAAAATACACGAAATTTTTGTTCTAATTTTGACAACCGAACAAAATCGATTTGAATTTTGTTTCTGATTCAACATTCGAAACGGAATCAGAAACCATTTGGATTATGATTTAATTTACGATACGTTTGTTTGTATTTCATGTACTTTAAATATGTTTACAATATCAAAAATGAAACAAATTTGCTAAAGAATTATCTTCCCAATAACAAAACACATCTGATGGTGATGTCCCGCTCCGGCGAAATCAGTTTTCAAATTATTCAAAGTGATGAGCAAGTTCATTTTTTCTGATTAGTTAGCTCATAATGTAAATTATATAAAACAAAGAAAGGGGAAATCGATATTTTAGATAAGAATTTCATTACAATTATTATGATTTGAACAACATGTAGCGAGAGTGCGATATTGTATTGTATATGCATAGCCTATATTCTACCCAAAATGTAATCAACGGTCGGCAAGTTTGATTGAAATATTTAGTTAATTGCACTTGTTCTTAATCTCTCAATTTCATTATACGTTCATTTATCGTGTTTTCGTTCTGTACCAAATAAAATGGCATAATATCAAATTCCTTGGTGTATCCTTCGCCAAACTGCATAGATCAAGTTACAAAGACATATTGATAATAATCAACGAATTCCTTCGTTCGTTATCCTTAGCTTTCATTACAGCTTTAATTTATCTCAGCATATTTTCTTCTTTGCTTTTTTTTGCATTACTTCGCTTTCAACTCTAGGTTCTCATTTTATATCTTACGCCTTTCGTTTGAGTATTCGTCTATAAATTATTCTTAATCCTATAAACTTCCTTTATTTTTAATGTCATTTCCTCTTTCTCTCGCATTCCCTTTGCTTTGCTCAATTATGGCTACTGTTGTTCTTTGCGCCTTTTGTCGAAAAGAAAATTTTAGATTACTTTTCGTATTTCCCATTCCTAGAAAAACTTCAACTCCTTGTAAATTTCCAGAACCCTGATTTCATGTAAAAACAATTCTTCTTATGTTTTTATTATTGTTACTTGTTGTCTTGGCACTCATGTGAGAGTAAGTATGCGAGTGTTGTTTATGGATAGACAAGTGTATGTGTGTGTGTGTGATTGTTGCCATAGTAACTTGGCGTTAACAAACTGAGAATAAGGAGAATACCGAGGATATGTGCAACAGAAACTGTTGGCTGTGGCACATTGGTTAGGACGCTTCATTCTTGCTTAGTGGTAGCAGATATGTGAAACAAAGTAGAAAATGAGAAACAGTTGGAGTGTCGTTTCTGACAGAGAAAGTGCGATAATTCCCTCGACTTGAACAAATGATATTTACGACGACCAAGAGTGTATCATAGTTTTCCTACAAATTTTACACAAAATAAAAAAAAAAAAACAAAGTTTTGTACCACACAATCCATTTGAAATGTTGAAAAATGTTAAAAGAAATTAAGCCACGCTTGGAGGTCCTGGTTTTTTTGTCAGTAATAAACGCTGCAACTTACTTCAACTTATATAATATGCACTTTTTGGTAGTTACACAAATCTGCAATCATTAAAGTCCCAAGCTTAATTTTAATTGCAGTCAAATACTTAAATGAAAGAGTTTAGTTTTTTATTAATACGTCGAAAAATCAGCATATATATGTAGTAAATTAATCATCATCACTAATGAAGGGGGAGAACCACTTAATCAGTTTATGGTAAAAATGCACAATTTCAGAAAGTCGATTTTGGAACAAAAATGACTGAATTCTTTCGCAATACTCAGGTTTTAAGTTTGACCATAATATTTCCGTTTTTGTCGTATTTTTGTCCATTGCACCTACGCCCCTCTTAGCAAATTAGTGTCTACGAAGTTTTTACTCTCTTTTTACTCTGATATAACCGACGGAATCGGCTTCAGAAAAAAGTATATATAAAATATTCAATTTCAATTTTCGCATTTAAAAAACGTAAGCGGCCACTATAGTGTATGTTATTGTGGCTTTGGGCGTGTTTCAATCATCTGTTTTCCTTTGAGCGGCTGTTACCCTGATATGCGGCAAACCGTTTGGGTAAATGTTGCCTGTTGAAATGCCCATTACATAGTCGGTCCCTTTCAGTGAGTTTAAAAATAGAAATAGACATAAAGACTGGAAAGAACCACTTCAATGTATGCAACCGATCTTGTGCAAAGTTACTGAAAAACACAAAAACTATCGTATTGTTATATTATACATATAATGTATGATACAATGCGTTCCTAACACGCCTTATTTGGCATTTGGTCCAATATCATACCCTGTAGCTAGGGTCGTATGTCCAATACGAAGAAAACTTTGCCCATACAAAGACTAAGTCAAACTTTGAAATAAGAATTGTGGCAATTAACTAAACGTTGCATATGTTAGTTAAAGAAGACGGGAAAACCAACTTCGCCCTAAATGTGGCTATAATTATCTAAATACCCACACATAAAGCTATGATTTGGATGAAACTTTTAATTCATTATAACCTTGCCATTATGTACCAAAAACCAATGTCATTTAAACGACCGCTTCCGGACTGGTTGCAGCAGTGAATCCTTTTGAGATGGTTTTCCATCACTTTTTCACACATTTTGGGTGGTATCTCTGCGATAACATGAGGAATGTTGGTTTTCAAAGCTCCAACGTTCAGGAATTTTCCGCGCAAACAGTCTTTGACGTAGCCACCCAAAAAAGGTCTAACGGCGTAGAACCGCATAAACTTGGTGGCGATTTGACTCCGTCAAAATGTGAAATTAAAATAAAGTCAAAATCAGGCATGTTGTGTGGCTCATGGTACCGTATTGTTAAATCCACATATCGTTCATAATCTTCAATTGTAGGCCAAAAAAGTTTGTCATCATACGTCTATAGCGCTCTTAGTTGACGGTAACGGTTCCTCCAGCGTCATTTTGAAAAAAATACGGCGTTTCTACCATTCATGCGCTAATTACAAACAATAGGAAGATATCGCTCCATAGAAATTAATGTCAACTTTTGCGATAAACGGCTGCTGGCTACTATATTTCATCAAGTTATAGTCAATAATTGAAAATGGAAGATTTGGTTATTTTCCTTCTATAAGCAGGAATATTGAAAATTTTAGTGAAAATCGTTATTTCGTAATTTGTTGTTTGGTAGCCAATCCATGTGTGCTGAATACGAACTGAATAACCAAAATTTTAGGCAAAAATGTATTAAAAATATTTTTAAATAAGTTTAACTTAATTTGCTAGCCATTAAGCTTTATTCAAACAGATTTTAAGACAAGACATTATTTACGGATTTACCGATGATTCCGTCCCTTTTAATAGACGCTCTAAAAATTTAAATTATATAAGCAAGGAAAATAACATGGCCACAGCACTCTAAAGAATTTGAAAATCTAGCAATAATTTTTCAAATTTAACAATCTGATTGTTTATTGCCTACAGATTTCAAAGCTCATTAAGATCTAAATTTATCTACCAAATTTTCTTCCGAAATTCACTGTTTCAGCTAGGCTTTCCTTCTACATATAGCTCCAACATGTGAATGAATGTTAGCATGTGTGAGAGTACGCCATTTAAGTATTGATATTGTTTCTAGCTTGCTTTTTTTATTGGTATCCTCTCAAAATTGTTTATATTAAGGAGCCTGTCAAGTTATATTTCCGTTTTTGCCGCCGCCTTGTGTGTTGAAGGTTTAAGAACTCAACGCTGTCTTATTTAAGTGCAATTTCCTTCAAAATTTCCTCCGAAACTTGAGCACTGAGTTCCTTTTACTACAGTTTTTACTGTTTTAATTTTATCGTTATCATGTTTTTGTTTTGGCACTCACGCCGACAGACAGACAGACAGCCATGTGTTAGAGATTTGTATGTGTTAATGCGAGTTAAGATCTAGAGTGCCCTTTTGTTCCCACTGCTTGTCTGACTGTCTTTACTTTGATATTTAACACTCGACAAGAAAGAATAAAGACAATTAAGACAAGAAAAAGTCGTTTACACAAAAAATGGGGTAGCAAATTTTGCAAGGAATTTGTACTAATAGATAACAAATAAAGATACATTTCCTTTACTTAATAACCAAAGACAATTAAGCTTCGGCAGAATTGAGTCCTCCGAGGTGTTATCATAACCGAATGAACGGCGCAGGCGCCAACGCGTAACACATAAACGTTATATGTATTTTGGTTTCGTATATGCTCCTATACCGTTAACCAAGTTGTGATGAAACTTAACTGGTTTGTTTCTCGGCTATTTGGAGGCGTTTCGCTTAATTACAAACTGTAGCGCGTATGCTAAAACAAGTGGACCGGCAGTAAAACTGATGTGATTAAATCAATTCAGAAATTGATTCTGTGTCGGTATGACATATTCATCTGTAGCAATATCCTTTGGATTTATTACATGTTACAAAAAAAAAACAACAGTAAACCTATGTTCTCTGTACAACATGTTGTGTTAGACCTAAAAAGACATAACTTTATTATTAAGCCTCGAAAATGCGCTAAAGATACTTCTTTCCTGGCTATCAATTTGAAATTTCTCCACAAATGTAATGTGACTAAGAACTTACATGGCCTTTTCGTCGCCCAGTGTAATTATCAGTAAACTCTTTGATGTAGCTTTCTCCCTGTTTGCCTAAGGAATTAACGTTATTAGTTTACAGTGTATACTCATTTTATCCTTTTGTTTGTAGTCGTTTGCAATCATGGTTGATGTGGGTGAAATCAATGCCGCAGGAAAGAACTTGCCCACAAAAACCCTGAACTAACCTCTTGAAAAATTGCAATTTTTCAGAAAGAGCTGTTTCAGTTTTTCAATGGAAGCCCTAATTATTGGCGCAGATATTGAAAATATGCCAAAAAACGCATTTCTAAAGACTCTAGAAATACACGCGAGAACTTCGTTTGATTTAAATATATTTCACCAGAGTATCCTTTTAAGTATCATTAGAAAGCGAAAGCTCGTCTGCCCTTTACACTGTGAACTGCAGATGGCATTTCTGAATGCAATCGCTCCAGTTTGAAAAATTTAGCCAATAAAATGACCAAATACTGATTTGGAATAATGCTAACTTTCACTTATTTCCTTTTTCAATGATTTTGCCATTTTCTTTATACAGGGTTATCCATTTATTGGTTTCAAAACCGTCGGTCTAGTAAGGCTGTCAGTTGTTAAATACCGATCATCCGAAGTATTATTTATTTAGTGAAAGGTTACCATTTACGAATGTAGATCATTAAATAACCACAAAAAGCGTAAAAATAGTTAAAAATTACCACAAGAGTGGAGATTCAAACGTGGGCTTTCAATTTAACAAAACTTTCTTCAGCGAAACGAGCTTTCTCACTCGGTGGTAACGTTAACTAGCCAAATTGTCGCATGTGTGGCTCGAAGAACCTAAAAGTGATTGTAGAAAGCCATTGTATCCGGAAAAAGCTTTATGGTCTGAAGGTATCATAGACCCAATTTTTTCGAAAACTACCTCAAAAGGATCAACTGCTGCAACTAATCCAGAGGCGGTCACTTAAATGCCATAAATCCATAATGGCAAGGTCCAAACATTATAATGAAATCAAAGTAACACTGAAATCATAGCTTTATGTGTGTTTTATTTAACTTTACTTTTGAAACCGAAAAATGGATAACCCATTATATGAAGAAAGCAATAATTTTTTCATGACATCTTTGTGAATAACCCGATTTAGGACAGATATGCACCGTTTTGTTCTATAACTTGTTGCCATTATGAAGGCAACAACATTAAACTCTATTGACAAAATACTGAGACGTCCGAAGTAAAAGTTTCGCTGCAGGGGTTTAGCTCATATTATACGGCTACCCTTCTTCTACGATTTGACCACGACCGTTTTCACTTGACCCACATATCATCATCAGTCTCCATCCTCTTCAGAAATGGCTCAATTTTGTTGCTATACAGGAGCGATTCGGAAATGGCTTGCGTTTTGCATTTGTTAAAGGAAAACTGGCTGATTTTCTCTTTGCTGGTGTCCATTTTTAACGCTCCCTCAAACAATACTGAATCAAGCAAAGACACTATCCTGAATCAAAAACTAACACTCTCCGACGTAATCTCATCGCATTAACACAACGGAAGATACAGACTGCTGTTTGGGCAAATAATGCATTTCTTTTTACTATACCTTATATTTGTAATATTTCGAAAAATCGAAAATAACTCTTGTTTTTTTTATTTTATTTACACTATCATCAATACAGAGTAAAAATATGTTACATTTTATTATTAACATAGTTTGAGATATTACAAATAGTACTGCAGCAAGAAACAATCTAATATTATGGTTAAAAGATCTCTATATATAAATGTATTTGCTTACAAGCTAAGGAAAAAGATAAGGAAAATCTTTATTTTTGTTAAAAAAAAAATTGTAAAATTTAATCACTTTTTTTCCATGTTCTATTAGAAGATTGGAAAGTACAATTTTTTTTATAAAATCAATATTAGAAGATTTACATTTGTCTTTAAATCTTTGTGTTATATCTTTTAGGAACTCAATAACTAATTTGTGTCTGAACTTAGAATGCAATCTATTCGTTGAGTATCTTCTGTTTAGGTTATAAATACATTTCAAGTTTTTGTTTTGCACAATTTGAGGCTTTTTCAGGTGACAGTTCGCCTATTGGTGACCAAATTTGACATTCATATGATAAAATAGGTCGAATAATGCACACTTTATAAATCAGCAATTTATTTTCATAGTTCAGTTTCGATTTCTTATTTATTAATGGGCAATGTGTGTTGTTTTTGTCAAATATAATACCTAAATATTTTACTGAATCTTCCAAACTTATGCCAGCTCCTTGTACAGATAAACTGATACTAGGTTTTCTCTTAGGGGGTTGGTTGTACGGAACAGTTATAGCTTTTGTTTTCATAGAGTTGATTTTGATTTTCCATTATTCGAAATATTTTTGGAATACCATACCTGCTTTTGCCATTTTAACAATTGCATTTGGTACCTTTCCGGTGGAGATTAGAGCTGAGTCATCTGCATAGAAAGCTGCAGACTGATTTTCAGAGTTTTAAAATCGGATGTAAATATCGAATACAAATGTGGGGATAATATCGAACCTTGTGGTACACCCGCTGGGTTTACTTTTTTGAAAGTCCATAAAGTGAAAGTGAAAAGTGAAAGTTCATAGAATATTTTTCGGTTTTTGCGTAAAACATCAGGGATGCGCCAAAATGTTGGAAAATTCAATTAACTAAGATTTCCATTTTAAAATTGATTCTCATTGATAAATCATTAGGCTCGTTACGTTGTTTAGGATTCGGTTGCTTTTTCTTGGTTCATCCTCAACGTCTTTGAACAGGGTATTGGTTTCACTCCAATGTTTATTGAAAAATGATTACTCTCAAAGGGACTGTTGGCAGCATTTTTCTTATATTTTATTATACAAATGAGTTTCTATGTCTAAGCATGAATGTGTGTATGCAAGTATGTATTTAAGAGTTGAAATATGTGGGGAGAAGCTGGGAATGATCAAACATAATCTCTGTAAAGATTTTGTGTGTTTGTTGTGTGGTGATGGGTATCAAAAGATGTAATATTAATGATAACCTTTTTACCCAACTCCTTCTTGTGCCTCTGCTGCTGCTGACGCTGCTTTTGCCCGACAGTTTGGTAGCTAAGGGAATATGTGAGAAATGTGCTTTAAAGTTGTATCGAATGTTGTTTTGTTGGTGTATTTACATCATCATGGAATACAATATCGCTTTATCACTATGGCACCGGTAGTAAAGTGGCTGCCGTCGTGGGATGGTGGATGGATGGTGTGTTAGCATATTCCCGAATGTTTTATAAACTTTACTTGGGAGTATCTTTAAGTGTATGAAAGCACGATGTGCTTCACTGCAGCTGTCTGTATGTCAGCCTTGTATTTCGCATTCGATTGTGTGTGATGGCCTTTGTGTCCGTCCGCCTCTGTCCTTGCTTCCGTCTGTGTTATTGCCTGTGTTATGGTTTAAAAAGACAGATGTTTGATATTTTGCCTGTTTGGGATATTGGGTTATCTTTCATTGTGGCTTCGTTCTGTTTCTCGTTTTCCCTTTAATACTTTTTTTTTTTTTTTGGTTTTTTTTTGCATATCTCCGATATCAATCTGTTAACAATGATTTTGAGGGTATTTCTTTTCCCATTCAGTTTTCCATCATTGATTTTCACACTTAACAAATGTCTTTGGAAATTTAAGTATTTATTTGTTGTTGTTATTGTTGTTTGTTTCTCAATCTTTGCCCATTCGGTTTATTCATTGTGTGTTTCGACAATAATACCAAACATTGATTTGTGAGAAAGGTTGCCTTTGGGGGGTATTTTCGGGTTTTTATTCATACGGCTGAGAGCTTATCTTGTAAGCGATTAATTTTATTTGTGTTGCCACAAACTGCTTCTGTGTTTAAGATCAGCTCTAGGCACTCCACTTATTGGGCATTACCATTATCGATGTGGCTCTTGGTTAGCATTCAGTGTTTTCAATTTCTTTTAATTTCGAGCATCATTTGTTTTGTCACAGCCTTTGGTGGTGTTGTCTTTGCATGTTTTGGGTGGGAATTATCACATTCATCCGATATTTCCGCTGTTAGTTTTTTTCTGTTCCCCCCTCTATCGTTTTTTTTGTCCATCCTCCGAATTGTTATCATATTTGTTGGTTCTCAACGTAAAGTAAGTGATTTTTCAATTTAATTGTGGAAAATTGTGACACAGATTTTTCGGTTGGCGTTGTTTTTTAATTGTGGCAGTTTTCTTCTTTGCCAGCATTGTGATAAAAATTCCAAAATGTTTTGGGATGCCCGCCAGATTGTCTGTTTGTTGTGGTGGTTTGCGACTTAAATGCTGGAAATGTTTCAGTTCGTTTCGCTTTAGGTAGAATTTTATTAGAATTTATATTTTGTTGGTTGCACTCTTCCCCCGACGCACATTGGTGCCTTCACACATATGTGGATGTTCAAAATTCAATTTTTAAAACTGCATTTGGAAAGAATTCAGAAGCAACCTTGTAGTCACAGATAATTGATGCGAAAATTTATCTTTATATCTAAAACAGTATAACCATAGGATACTTTACATATTTTTTTACTTTTGTTGCAAAATTAAGATTTATTCATCAGCTTAACCTCTTTCAAGTGATTACACAATAACAGCTTGGCCAAAGCTTCTCGAGCATTTTTGAAGATCCATAGAAACCTCACAATTTGATTCAAATCCTGTAGACGGGGAAGCAATTTTAGCTTCAATTCTTTCAATTTTGCTTTTATAACAATTGGCTTGTGACATGGAAATAAAAAGAATTCTTTAATTTAATGAACAATAGACTACCTCCCCATTTCTTGGTTTCATCCATCATATAATCCACATAATATAGGCAGTCCACAGATTTTCTCTTTTCCAAGGAAATCATACACATTCCAAAATGCGAAGATCATATTCTTCCGACTGACTGTCGCCTTTCTGATCGATTTGCACAGCTTTCATCCATATTTTCCTTCCTTCTTCAAACGTAAACAGCTCATCAGCAAATCAGTTAATAATTAATGTATTCGATCCACTGTCAGCAAATACGTTGCCCATTTAATTTTTTTTTGTCAGTTGTGGTTTTCGACATAAAATGAACCGTTATGGTATTTGATTATAATTTGTCGCTTTTGTTGGTGGAAAGGATAAATTCCTGAGCCAAAAATGTTCAAAATAACTTTTTCTTTAATGAATAATATCTCAGGAATAAAAGTAGCCACATTATTTAACACATATTGAATGAGAGTATTTGTATTTAGCACCATAAGCAGTCTTCCGAAGAGCAAATTTAGGATTCAGCGTTTTAGTAATATTAGTTTCGTCCACACTTCATTATTCTCAGTAATTCATTGGTTGAAGCAATTAATTGATCGTTTCATTACAAATGTTTGACGAAAATTGTAATGATGTTTTCTCACTCGAAGCAATAGTTTCTAGACCAGATCTCAATAGTTTCATTACCATTACCAGTTTGTTGCGTCATTTTGGCCTTATTGAGATAAATTATTAATTCTGTATAGAGCGACTGAGAAGAATTCCCTTTCAGTGTATGGTTACTATACGATAAAATAATCAGTCTCATAGCAAGACCTATTGTAGAAGAATTGCAATGAAAATTCTTCAAAAAGCTAATTTCAACAATATCCCCATTTTGTTGGCATCCAACCCCAATTTTTGCTTCAACGTGGTCGTCAAAATTATGATTTTCCAAAGAAATAAGAAAAAAAGACGATATATGTGAAGTAAAAAATAATTAATGGAGTTTCTTAGAATAGCAATATTCATAAGCCATTCTGTATAACTTAAGTCAACATGAAAGAAAGAAGAAGAAATAAATTTCATAATTTAGTACAGTGCAAAATGTAAATCGGTGTAATGAAATAATTTCTGTTACCAATTACAACCAGTCTTTTGGCAATTGGTACAATTTCATTACAATTGGTATAAATAATCTATATAAATAAAAATCAAATGCCGTTCGTTGGTAAGGACATCAGTTGAGAACGGCTGGACCGAATTGAATATTTTTTTTTTTAAATGTTCGTCGTAGTCCAACTTAGGTTTTTATGAAAATCCACCCACTTTTTTCGATTTATCTAAAATTGTAAAACGGCTACACCGATTTGGCTAATTCTTTTTTTAAATGTTTGTAGTAAATGTTTCCAGTGCTGCTACAAATATGGGTGGGATTGGACAAAGGCCGTGGTACCTCCCATACAAACCACAAATTAA
>JAHXMU010000683.1:2670868-2688151 GCA_019455685.1 Philornis downsi | reverse complement strand
TATATACATAATGACATATTGAAGAGTTTTTCATATTCAGTGAGCTTTCATTTTTAGACTCACTCAAGGGGATTTACAATTTAACGACGATTCCGAGCGTCAGAGTTCGAGAAGCATTTACTAGACTTTTCGATCACACGACTACTTACTTTTATGAAGCTTGAAATTGGTAAACAACTTTATTTCGGAAAGCTTTGTCGATGTCGAAAAAATAAATCAAGCAAGTTCCATCAAATCCATTCATAACAATTATCTTCACTTTTTTAATATGTTCATCGGTTGTTGATGCGCTGGGGCGTCCAGAGTGAGCGTCGTGATTCACATCTTCTCGACCTTCTTTTTGACTCAGAGTACTCTCACCGTATGCCCCTGTCAACATTTCAGGTGTTTTTGAGTACTTAATTCCACTTTTTAAATAATATTTGATGCAACTTTTTTGATCTATTTTTTCGTTAGCAGAAAATCGCCGAACACTCAAAACACTTGTCTTATTTATGCTTTTCACAAGCAAACACATGCTATGTGGATAAAACCGTCAACATATCTTCAAGACGAGTGTACCAACGTAAAAAAACAATAATCGAATATCCGCGAAATTTGCAAATTCACGTTATTTTTTGAACACATTTCGTATTGTATAATTACGGTTCGTAGTAAACAAACTAGCAGTAAAGCTATAAAACGTCCCAAATTATAATTTTTTGCACGGTTCTAATTGCATTTTTTGAAATGTGTTATGCAGCAGGATCGTAAGTGTAGTTACGAAGGATAAAATGTTTTTGCTTTTCATATTGGTTGATCCTATGCTGGTTGTTTCTCTGTATAATTGCTTACAACAAAAACTGGGGTATTTCATGCATTCTTCTACGTGATAACGTTAATTTCGATATTTCTGACCCTTTCACAAGAAATCATTACAAACCGCAGTACTCCTGTTAAAGCAAATGCCAACTTTTCTATTATCGTTTGTACAAATTATTATTATTTCTATTGAGTTGACGACATTTTATACGATTTAACACACAGTTGGTCATAGGAAGACAGTAGTTCTGAATGCAATGTGATTTGCTTTCGTGAAATATCTAATCGGAAAAATTATTGTTGAAGCAACTGAAGAAAAGTGTTATATGCTGAAGTTAAAAATACAAAGGAGACAAGTCCTCCAGAAGCGTTTCGTTATTAACAAGATAACTCTTCAGTGTAATCGCCACAGAGCATTCAACTATCGTGGATATTTAATCAATACCTTCTAATTATCGGAGCTTTATTAAGATTTCCTGCTGGAGCATGTTGATTTATACATAATTTATTATTATTATCAAAATACTTCTCATTTGGCGGGTTTTGTAAATTTACATTTAATATTTAATATTTCAAACTAAAACTATGTTTGATGTAAAACTAATATTAACTCTCATATGGGCCTTAATTTCGTGAAAAATTCGCTACAAACTTAATGTACCATGTTTGGTAAGATCTGTATTACTAATCGTTGATGTTGTTGTTGGGCTTCGGGTCACATACATATCTAAATGTGTATTTACTATATACATATATGAATTGCAATAAGTATTAGTACGCACACATGGGTATAACCATATACAGATATCAGGGTATGTACATATTGTACAGACTCATTTGTATCCATTTACTAAATATAACAATTCTATATAATAAACTCATACATGATATGCGCTTGAACGAAATATGGCCCTAAGCCGTTGTTACTAGTAAACGAGTACACAACACATGACGCACAGGGACCACGAGGAAGGTCATGGGACAGATACAATTCACATTATAACGGCAGAACAAATACACACACACGCACCCAATCGAGTAGACACATTGGAAAGTGGAGACACGATGCCATTCATATAAACTTAGTCCCATCTACAACATAGCAAACATAATTATGCTTAATAAACACAATTTTTATATGAAATAGCCACAGACACCCATACAAACACACGTAGGAGTTAACAATTGTCTGCATGACCATATGCCGTTATTCACACATACATACAAAAACAGAAACATATTGTTAAGTCAATTTATCAGCCTACAATTAAAAACAAAGCAGAGGGAAAAAAGTTGGAAGTTTGCCGACTCGTGAATAATGTTAACTACTCGTAACGTGTATTAAGGTGAACTTCTGGTAATGTTTGACGCCACTGAAACGAAATTTACTGAATAAACATTCTATTAGAATTTAACTCATCATGGTCGGTAGTCGTTCATTTTGTTTTTTTGTTCATTCGAACACGTTTTCAATTATGGTCATTACTAAAAGTTCTTAAATTACTCATCCACACACACATACACACATACATGCATACACGTTTGCTCTTTCTTTTCCGATATAATTCCGAAAAGGAATTGAGCAGCTATCTTCAAAGTTTCCGATATATCTTAATTTGTCTTTCAGAGAATCAAATATCAGACTGTTGTAATGTATGCGTAAAATGTACGACGGAGGTATAATAATTGTTGAAGCAAATGAGAGCAATTCAAAGATAAAGCCATTCAGATATGACAGAAAATACATTCATCTGTTTTGTTTTATAGCCCAGAGACATGAATCGTGCTCCAGGCAGATGTGACGGTTTTGGCGAGCATTTTATCATTGCTTAATAAATAAAATAAATCACTGCCACTGGGGAGATTCTGCATTGGTACCCAGCTAAATTATAGAATACCCTCATTATTCAATGAAAGTACATATCAAACGGTGAAGTTCTCATTTACTGTTTTGATAGCATGTGTTGAGCTCGATTTATATAAAAACATACATATATATAAAAATGCTGTAATTTTGTCAATTTTTATATTTTTAGAAGAAAAAAAAAAAACAAAATATTTAAATTTTTAAGAGAAATACGAGGGTAATAATGCATCAAGTATGTCCAGGAAGGCTTCACATTCTCAACGAAAAGCTACCTTTAAGGTTTTGACCGTCTCATGTTTTCTAATTTATAGTTTAGCCTCTAGAAAGGACAATATGAAAAAATCTTTTGTCATGGAGAAATGAAGCTGGGGTCTTGATTTTATAAAAAACTTTGGGCTTCATGGGATTATGTTGAATCTTGTTGACACGCCCAACGATTTATACCAAATTGTTTACGTGACTAAAGTAACAAAGCATCTTGTAAAATGGATTTGGGGATTTGTCTTCACGCCTTATCCGTTGAAAACGATGCCCAAACCATCACTAATGCTTGCACTTGCTTTCGCAGAACCATTCGTTGGTCTAAGTTATCTTCTGATTTGCATTCTAGCCATACACGATCGTTTTATTTGTCGACATATCGCTGAACAAAACAAAAGTTTCAAGCTTGCCGCCATCATGCAAGTGATTTAACACCTTTGCCTTTGTTAAGCGAACTGCTTTTTGTCGTAGACTACGCTGGGCTCTGTTTTTGGGTGCCCATCTCCATGACGTTTGGTTCAGTAAACAATCAAACGCTTCTGTAGTGTAAAATCTGCCGAATGACCGCGTCATGCAAAGAACTCGATCTTTTGCAAACAAAGTGAACGCAAAGTGAATATAACCTCTACTATCGCTCAAATTCAGCCTGATCTGCTCGCCAGAATCGTCGAAAATTTGAGTTTTTGTATATGGGCACCCAGGAAAGTCCCAACGGTCATTTAAGCGATTTTATATTCCACATATGATGGCATTGATAAGTCTTTTAAATAAAACTAAAAAAAAATTGTAAATTTCTTACGCCCAATTCGCTTTATTCAATTTTAACATATATTTGTCGCTATTGGATTCATATAAAATAATATCTTCGCCAAAGAAAATGAACAAAAAATTTGTTTAAAGGCAAAAATCATTCAAAGTAATGCAACAGAAAACTAACAAAAATAATAAACTTGCAGCAAATTTCAGGCAATTGGAAGAACTCTCAGTTGATTCCTTTAACTCTGCTTCTTTTTCACTCTAATTTATTATTTGCTTTCTTTACGCAACATCATTTGTCCGTCCTCGAGGCTCAAATTGCTCTCATCTCTATTAAAATGTGTTACAACTTTCTGAAATAAAACTGGTAAAAGTTGAATTTTAAGTGGAAAATATTACATTGTTCTGATCTCTATTATTATAAGTGGACGTGCCAAAAACTGACTCTCATTATGTATGTTGATCTACCATGATTTTCT
The DNA here is from genome assembly GCA_019455685.1 of Philornis downsi. Lineage (NCBI taxonomy): Eukaryota > Metazoa > Arthropoda > Insecta > Diptera > Muscidae > Philornis > Philornis downsi. The sequence continues at coordinate 2,683,987 of JAHXMU010000683.1, read as the reverse complement.
AGTAAAAATGGATATCCATTACTATTTGTAATATCCACGACAAAGGCGGTTTCTTAAAAATAAATAAATTGTTGAAATAAAAACTATAATGTTTCTACACTTAGGTTCAGTCCAGGTTCAGTTTAGTTCCTACGTAAGTAATACGAGAGCGGTCCCAAAATATAGCCGTCCTAACAAGGAAGACACAAAAAAGTTGGCAAAAATTTTCTTTATTTTTCAACACAATCTGATTTTATCTCGACAAGCTTTTTCAGCGATATTTAATAGTTCCTATACCATATTTATAGCATGAACTTTTAAACTCCTTCAAACAACCATCAACCGCAGACTCCACCTCTTCATTGTTGGCAAATCTTTTACCGCTGGAGAACAAGGTGAGTGATGAAGCAATTCGAATTATAATTAATTAATTTTGGCCATATCAATATTGGATGTGTGTCTTGATGAAACAACACTTTCCTTTTCGCCAAATAGGCCACTTTTTCCCCAATTTAATCACCAAAACGCTGTAATAAATTAGCATAATATTCACCGTTTATGGTTTTTCTTTCTGAAGATAATCAATAAAAATAATCTCATGAGCCATGACCTTGTCTGCAGATGGAATCGTCTTCACCTACTTTGGACACGATTCTCCCATTCCAGTCCACTGATTTGACTGCCTCAGGTGTGAAGTGGTGGACCCATGTCTCATCCATGGTTATAAATCGAAGAAAAAAATTCGGTTTTTTTTGCGGTGAAACTTCACCAAACACTCTACTGAAACATCTTCACAACGCTGTTTTTGCGCAATAAAAACAAGCGGTCAATATACGAAGTGCAGCACTTTAGCTAAAGATCATTCAACACCATTCAGTGGATTTTCTTCACCTTGTCTGGCGTGGATACCTCAATTGCTCGGAAACTACGGTGTTCCTCTGTGCAGCTCGTATGGCCTAGTTTAAACTCTGCTACCCAATATTTTACAGTCGTAAGCGAAGCAGTGGACTCCTCCAGAGTAGAATCTAGCTCGGCTTTAATATCGGTTGAACTAAGACCTTTCAAATGGACATATTGAATTATGACGTAACGGTGACCACTTTTTTCCATGTTTACAAATTCACTGAGAACATTAACTTTGGACGCCTCAAACACAAATACTAAATAACGTGGCACCTTGGAACTTAAAATATATACTTTTCGCCAAAATATTTAGTTTTTTTTTTTTAAATTGCTGGCACCATCTATACGTCAGGTCTGCTAGTTTTGGGACCTCATTGCCCAAAAATACAGACTACAAATTGTGGGCTGTGTTAGTGTTTTAACCATGTTTACGTCAAATTATCCAGGTTTGGCTGTACAGCATTTAGTTAATTAATAAGTGGTTAAATTTTTTAAAAACATTGAAAATGCACATTATTCCGAATCTGGATTCAGTTCTTGTGTGGGCAAGTTTTTCTACAAATTCTTTAAAAACAAAATTTTTCTAGAGTTGGGTTCAGTTCTTGTATGGGCAATTTTTTTTATATACTCGTAGTCTAATTATGAAAGTGAGAAAAGTTTCGTCCTCCTAGCTCAGCCGATGTGGCCTTTTTCGTACTTTCAGCGGGACGGACGAACATGCTTTAACCGATGTAGATTTCTGCGATCATCAAAAATATATATACTTTGTCGAGATGTCCAGAGGAGCTTTCCTAGTTGCTACAAACTAAATGAGTCCAGTGATGATGGATGTAAGGAGCCACATACCTGATTAAGACGACTCAAAATATGCTTGTGAAGTGAACAATATTGCTCGAAATAAAAATTGGTCACCTTAACAAGATGGCCAGGTTCTGAAGGTGGTCAGCTCCAAAATTTTGATTGCATATATAATATTTTGTGCGTCAAAGCTTACAACAAATTGAAACGAACTTCCGAAAAAGTTTATAACTGAAAGTACTATAAGTGGGGCGTCTTCCTACGAATGAATTCATTACCATTAAAGAATTCTATACATAAAGATTTATACTCAGTTTGGAAACATTTCACATTTTTTACCTTCACCCGGAGGAATGGTGGTATAAGTACATCATTTGATACGGTTAAAAAAACCAATACCCAGAAGGAAGCATTTAAGTTACCAATATACGATTATCCATTTAGTGGTTTCAAAACCGCTGGTCTTGCAAGGATGTCAGCTATTAAATGTCTGTCACCTAAAATGTTACTTATTTAGTAAAAGGTTTCCCATTTACGAATATCAATCGTTTAACAACCAAACAACGCGTAAAAATAGCTAAAACTTGCTACTAAAGTGGTAATTCAAACGTGGGCTTTCAATCGAACGAAGTTTTCGTCAGCCATGAACCTCATTTCTCACACGGTTGTTAGGTCAACAAGCAAAGTTGTCTGCAGGTTTATTAATTTACTTTCCACTGTTATCCCTAATTCGAAGCTTGAAGTTATATTGTATTATGATAAAATGTGAAAAATCAATGGAATGATCACGCCCTCTCCGGTACTTCTCATAAAAGTTCATCCAATTGCATTAAATTCTGTATAAATGAGCTCACTTCAGGTATTTAGTACGGTGGGTGAAACTATATTGCACTGACACGCCTCTTAGGGTACCAAATGTACAAATTGGCCAATTTACCAAATATCAATCGTTCTAATACATTTTCCAAACGCAGGACTTTAGAAAGTTACAATTTCGCTTCTGTTATTTATCTTTAATTCGGAGCATTTCTTGCTGCAACAGAAAAAGACATTGAGCGAAAATATATGTAAGCCAGTTCGCCTAATTGAAATTTGTGTACCGTTGAAATTTGTTTCTTATATGTCGAAATTTCTCATATTTTAGAGCCAATTCAAATAATCTGCACTTGCTGCATTCAGTATTTCATGGAGATGTAATCTTTCTGCATACAATTTTCTAGAATTCCACATTTTTTTAATATCTTCAGTGCGAATTGTAACTAGTTTATCAAGTATGTTTATTTTTCTATTTCAATTTTATTCTTCTTCTGGAAAATGCCCCCGCTCTTTCCAATGTAAAACTCTACTCTAGTACTTGAATCAGTTTTCTTCTCAACTGTGAAGGCAAGGCTGTGTTCCATATATTTATACACACACATGGCTACTTTTACGGATATGTATACTTGCAATTGTGTTCGTTTGAGGTAATTGTTATTCAAAGCCTTCATCCTGTTATACTTTTTCTTCTAGTTCACCGTCTTTCCTCGTCGTACGTGTGTGTTCTTTGCTTTCGACAAATTGTTGCTTATTGTTAGGTTCAACATTTACAAATTGATTTTCGCTTTCTTCTCCAAATCCTAGTTGGTGTATATATGTGTGTGTGCGTTATGTGTTTTGCGTTCTGCCTCAATTAATTATAATATCTTTTAGACAGCTTTTTGCTCGGCCTTTTATTTCATGCTTTTCGCATTCTTCAGCATAACTTAAGAATAACTTTAGCCTGTGAAAAGAAAATTCACATTAGCAATTATAGAGTAGTTTGTCAAAAGTTTTGTTGTTCTTGATGATGTTTTGTTTATCTCTGGTGTTAGTTCTCAGAACAGGAGGCAAAAACAAGTTTTGCAGTGTCAGAACTGAGTGCGTTGTTGGTAAACAAGGTTAATAAATTTCGTGTGATATATTTGTCTTTTGCTTAAGTGTAATTAAGAAGAGTTTTGCCCCAAAAAGTGACAGGTATAATTACCATCTAAATGGATTTGTTGTTAAAACAAATAACAACTCGGAAATGTAATATTGAGCACATACAAAAGTTGCTAAGATATGCAGATTGACATGGATAGCTTTTGCAAAAAATCCACAGAACTGTTGCAATTTTCAATAATAAAAACATTTGCTTGGCAAAAGTCATTACATATATATCAAATATATCATTGCATATATCAGCCGCAACGTTTCCGGCTACCTTTATTATACTGGCCTAATCGAACATAATTAGCCTAATGGCGATACTGTGCAAAATATAAAATAGCCTAGAGAATCTATGTTATATATTTTCATGTACTGACTCAGAGGGACATATGTATGTCTTCATATTATACAGGAAAAATGCAACACACAGAAATAATAATACTATATTAAGAATCTTTTTGCCAAATGCATTTCGTTACTTTTGAATTGGTTGACTTTGTCTTTCTCTTTGTTTGATAAGCACGCAAATTTGAGTCTTGCCTTTGCCAACTTAGTTATCCAAATTTTCGTTTATTCAGGTTCCTGGCAATTTGCTGCTTTGAACTAATTCATAGTTGATAGATTGCACTAAGCTAGTCTTCTTTTCATTAGATTATTTTATAATTCTTTGCAAAATTTTAAAAAGGCACCTGGATGACAACGACTCTTCACCCCTAATTGAGTTTAATCCATATACTTTGAAGTTTGCGTCTTTCTGCGTTCAAATGCATTAAATTCAGCTGGACCCATTTGGGAATGGACTGCATTGTCATGGTTCTTTCCACACTTCTCATACAAATTGACTGGTTTTCCAAAATTCAAATTTCCCCATGTTTTTCTAACGGTTAGGCTGCGGAATGTAAAATTTTTATTCTTTGTACTGTTTTATACCAATTGGTAAAATTTTAAAATAAAAAAATTGAAATTGACAAATGTGGGAGTAGTATTAAACAATAAACTAAGCTTTAACTGTCATGGGATAAAGTACTTCGGCATTTAAATTATTCACTATACCGATTAAGGAGAAATTGGCTCATACTTATATCATGCATAGTATTCTATATTGTGTAGAGCTATATAGTGGCATCAATAAACATCATGTGAGGAAAATTCAGATGGCGTTTAACAGAGTTATGAGATATTTGTATTCACTGAGGCGTCGTGGTCATATAACACCATATGTTAAGAGTTTTTTGGACTGTAGCTTTAAAAAATATATTGATTTGAGGTCTTTGTTGTTATTTTATAAAGTTGTTCGACTGTGTAGTTCTCAATTTCTTTTTAATTCGTTTAATTGTTCACATTCCACTTGTAATAAGCAGTTTTTTTTTTTTTAATAATCATACCTTATTTGAACTTATTTTATAGTTTTATACATTTTATACTTAATTTTTAATACGTTTTTTTGTTAAGTTATATTATTGAACAGATTAAATCTAATATCATCTGTTAGATTGATTGATACACATTGTAATTCAAAATAAACTTTAAATAAAAAGCCAAATAAATAAATAAATAAAAATGAAAAAATAATATTGTCAAATGTTTAATACTTATACAATAAACTATCACTTATCATAAAAAACATTAGTTCATTATGTAGCTTCTAGTTTTCGGGACGTAAAGCAATACATTTTTTTGAACAATTTAATACTGGTGCAATTAGCTGCTAAGAATTGCGTATGTTCTCCAAAAGTTTATATTTCAACTGAAAAATTCAATACCCAGTACTAATAACGTACAACACAACAAACAAATGAACAAATATGCAATCCATGTTTGTGGATTCCCTTTTAATGATACAGTTTCCCTATTACGAACACCAACTTGCTCCCTGTGCATATGGTAAATGTGACTGACCCCTTTCCACAGAAATGGGTGTCGTTCCGTTTGTAACAACCAGAAACTCTTATCTCAGAATGCGTAAAGTGTATAGATTTCCGATAGTCGTAAAAATGTATGCCGATCCAAGAATGTCCGTCAGTTCTTCTACGTACCTACTAAAAGCACAATAAAGGTCACACCACTTGGGCCAAGACGCAGAAATTTGTCAAAAGGGAATCTTACATTAATAAGCAATAGGAATGCAATAAGGACCGAATTAATGTACTTCTAGAAATACGAGGACGGTTCCAAAACTAGCCGACCTAACAAAGAAGATACAAAAAGCTGGGAAAACTTTTCTTTATTTTTCAACATGATCTTCTTTTAGCTCGATACACTTTTTCCGCCGATATTCAGTAGCTTCTATACCCTATTTATAGCAAAAACTGCCAAACTGTTGGTGAATCTTTTTACCACCGATACATTTTTTCAAATTTTGGAAATTGAAAGTAATCCGAGGGAGCTAAATCTGGCGAATAAGGAATGTGATAAAGCAATTCGAACTTTAATACATGAATATTGAAAATAGCAATAGCGGGTGTGTGAACTGGAGTATTGCCTTGATGAAACAACGCTTTCCTTTTCGCCAAATAGACCACTTTTTTCCCCAATTTGATCACCAAAACGCTGTAATAAATTAGCATAATATTCACCGTTTATGGTTTTTCTTTCTGAAGATAATCAATAAAAATAATCTCATGAGCCATGACCTTCCCTGCAAATGAAACCGTTTCGCCTTCTCTGGACAAGTTTCTGCCATTCCAGTTCACTGCTTTGACTGTTCCTTTGTCGCAGGTATGAAGTGGTGGACCCATGTCTGCCATGGTTATAAATTAACGCAAAAATTCAACTTCATTACGGTGAAACGACGCTGTTTTTCCTCTATGAAGCAAGCGCGGCACGAATCTTGCGCACAGCTTTCTCATCTTCAAATCTTCGGTCAATATACGATGTATAGCACTTTTTGAAATACCTATCATTTCAGCTAGGTCACGCAACTTCAGCCCACGATTATCCAGCATCACTTTGTGGATTTTCTTAATCGTGTCAGGCTTGTACAGCTCAATTGGTCAAACAACAACGGTGTTCGTCTTAGCAGCTCTTACGGCCTCGTTTAAACTCTGCTACATAATATTTTACAATCGTAAACGAAGGAGCAGATCCCCAACAGTAGAACATAGCTCGATTTTAATATTGGTTGGACTGAGACCTTTCAAATGGAAATATTAAATTACATAATGGTTACTGATTTTTTTCGTGTTTACAAATTTACTAAGATCGTTTACTTTTGGTGGCTCAAATAAAAATACTAAACAATGTGACGCCTTGATACTTAAAATTTATGTCTTATAAGGTTGCCACTTTTCACCAAAATATTTTTTTTATTTTTTTGTCAAACAAGTGGCACTATCTATCTATACGACAGTTCGGATAGTTTTGGGCCAGCCCTCGTATTACAAGATACCCATTTTTATGGAAGAAACTTTGTATAAATAATGATAAAAACTCGTTTCTGACACATATTGAAATATTAAGCATTCTAGTTGTTACTCTTTAAACGATTGAAACATTTATTTATAAAGTGATGGCTATAAATGGTGGTATTGAGGGCGGCCACCTCGGCTTATAAAATTTCTACAAACCAATTTTTTGCTAAGTAAAACGTATACCATTATCTAAAAGTCTCTTTAGTTACCGAATAAATGATAAAAAACGTTATAAAAATTTGAGTAATTTGAGTAAAAGGAATAATTTTTCAAAAGTTGATAAATGGAGAAAGCGACAGCGCCAATTTGTGACTTTTATACTCACTTACTTAGTTGAGGCCTTACTTAGGTGGCGACTAGAATAGATATTCTTATTAACTACACGCTTTTACATCGCTTCTCCAATTTATCACACCGAGTTTTGACAGTATTTCAAAAGCCTAGTCCTTCCAATGAAGTTTTTCCCGCTCTCTTCTTAGTCGCCCATCGAGTTCGTTGTCTAGCTGGAAAGTTCTGGTCCATCCACTTGCAACAAACCCTAGCCAACGCCATCGCTGTTGACCAGGTTGGTGTTGATACATAACTAATACAGTCCATTGCCATGCAATGGTGGTCCACTGTCCATTCTCATATAGAGTTCAATTTTTGTTCCTATAAGCTTATAATAAAATCCTATAAGCTTATAATAACATCTGTTACCAAGCAATACCCAATACACCGGTGGGTAGGTAAGCTTTGAACCGGTCGAAACTTATGGTGGTGCTCCAACTTTGCAACTATGCCAGCTATAAGTTTGTACATAAAAATTAAATCTGTTTAAATCATTGTGGAAACCGATTATGGAAAACCCGTTAGTTTTTGTTTATGCTATTAATATTGGAAATTGTCCGCAGAACGTTAATGGTTCGGAAGTAATTTCAGTGAATGCCGTTTAATACGTTACACGTTTTTGGTCTTACCTAAAAATTTGGTTTGCAAATGAACTGCAGATGTGAGCAACAGCTATCTTAGTAATCAATTAAAATTACAAAAATTTTAATAAATTTAAAATTTTCCATTTTTGAATTACAAATTCCTTCTAGGGGCTCCGTTTGGGTCGGAAAAACAGCGTTAGACAGCAATTTTTCTTAAAAGTGTACAACTGTATAGCTGCCCTCTAACGGAAATATGTGGGCATCCTTGATAGTTGTCGTCAAATGTGTCTTGTTTAACGATGCAAACATCAGTTTGTGTCTTACAGCACTAGTAAAGGCAGCACACAAACTTATTAGAAAAAAATTAAATTTTTCTCAAAAAGCTTTTGCTTTTGTAGAAAATGTCATTGCAACCAAAAATTGTTTTAAACAATTTCGTTTAATTGTTATATCCAGTTGAAATCTTATCCACAAACCATTTTGTTCTAAACAAAAAAAAACCTACATTTGAATATAAAATCTCGACGAAATTTAAAATTTTTATGACATAAATTTTAATTTACAACTTTGGGTTTCAAGGCTATTCTTTATCTGCTGTAGAGAATACATAAAACGTTTAGGCAACAATTTTTTTATGGCTCTTTGGTGAATTCCTCCATCTACTGAATGTGGTAAGTTTGTTTAACAATTGTGTTAAATTTACGATGAAACATCATCACTAGCTAGCTCAGCCTTCTCGTACGGCTGGCTGTAGCTTTCGTCAAGATTTATTGAAAATTTGTCCATAAATCTCAACAATCCTTTTTTCTGTTTTTGTTGATAGTAATAAATCGGGTTGGCCACAGGTATGTAGCAATAAATTCCTGATTACCGGCAATTTCATATAATGTTCCTTAGAGCCTCTGCTCATAAGGACGAAAGTTGGCTGGCAATGTGCAATACATGTTGGTTGGCTTGGTAATCGAATAAAACGAACCTGGATTACGGAGGTGTTAACAATAATTCTTATTAGAATCGTTTTGGTCAATAGGAGAAAAACATGATTAAAAAAACCGTTTTCTTGTTTCTTTTTCTCTGCCAGTTTTGCTTGAATTGCACTTGACCCCTTCGGCATTCATTTCTCTGCCATTTCTACATTAAATATTGTTATGTTTCCACAATGTACGTGTGCTGGCAATTTCGAAAGTGAATAACTAAATGTTATTGTTTTCCCTTCTCTCCCTCTCTCTTTCACCCACTCCCACCGTCCCTACCCTTTTGAATTAGGTGATGCTACAACAAGGATATTTTATAGTTGTGTTTTTATCCTGTATACAATAGCCAGTTGTGGCAAAAAGGAAGAAAACACATAAACACGTAAACAGTTAGCCTTGAATCGCCGTCGTTGGCAAAGAGAGGGATACAAATATATAACAATAGCAAACATATATCGGCCATATATTATTTGAAACTAACAGAACAACAGCACTATAACAATTCTGAAAACTACCCAGTGGTGAGCGTGTGTGAGCCATCCTTCCATTGTGTCCTTATGGACGCCTGTGATTGGTCTAATAACAAACCGAAGTAAGTAACAACGACTATTGTATGTTTGGGATATTGTTTAAGAAGTTTTAAGAACCACAAATCTTCGATGTTTATGAGCTTATATGATAATAAATTAATTTTTTATTGCTTTTTCTTGTTGTTGCTCTGGCTACATCGCTTGAGGTAAATGAAATTTGTACAACAAGAAAGAAAAAAAGCTAAGGAAATCAAAAGTTCGTGTGTGCTATTTTTGGCACGGTAAAAGAGAGTTTAAGGCCAAGTATGTTTTTGCTCAAATGTTGTCAAAACTTTGCAGCTTAATATGGTGTATGCTGGCTAGTGTGCGAGGATCTATGTATCCTTTTGTCGTTTCCAGCTATTTGAATGTTTCAGAGGTAAAACCATTTTGCAAGAACTTAAATTCATGCAATGTTTTATGGTTAATAAAGTTTATTTGCTTTTTGTCTAACTTGTTCAGGTTAGAGGTAATGAAAGTTTGAATCTCTAGTGTACAGTTTAAATAATAAATTGGCAGTTATACAAAGTCCTGGGGGTCAAGTTTGCCATAGAGTAGAAGGCGGGGAGGTAAGAGAATCACGTACATTTTGACGTCATATTTAGTAGAACTTGACGAGGCTTTAATATTTTTTTTATGAATATTTTATATTTTTATTATTGAACATAGTTTTACAGATAGAAAAGGGAGACACTATGCAATAGAATATTTTCTGAATAGTTGGGAAGGTATACAAGGATTATACGTGAGACAAGAAAAAGAATTGAACTCCATTAATTGTTTATAGAAAATGTACAACACAAAAATAGAAAACACAAACTTGTCAATAAACATTGTGTGGAAAGCTTTTATGAGAGTCCAGAGGGCAGAACAAGGTAATCTTCTCAAGATATTTTCCCGTACTTTGTAAACGATAGTGCTTGAAAATTCTGTTACGGCCGTTCCTGAACAGGAGAATGATGAACGATTATAGTGCCCCTGCACAGCTTGCGTACAATACGTAAGTCTATAAATATTTTGTACCAGTATTGTTGGTTAGTTACAAATGTACGTGTATAAATGAATTGCCTTTCATTCCATGAATGATTTATGGAAGAGCTTCTAACATTCAGTGAGATTGCAAACATTCTACTTTTAAACTCAGTCATTGGGTAATACTGTTTAACGATGATTCCGAATGTCACAGTTTGAGTACCATTTACGAGATTTATCGATTACTCGACTACTCAAAGCGTGGCTGCATCGGAGGTTGAACCCACGATCGTACGAACTACAGTCTCGTTACTAACCACAACGACACCGTCTGTCACCAAAATCGTACATATTCTCTTATAAACTCTTTCGGGAAAGTAATGGCGATGATCCCTCAGTAGAATAGTCTTAGCCCCTCAACTATCTCAAGCGCCTGCTGGCATTTTTAAGAGCAATTCCGAAGTATTAAAGTAATTCGTTTTCGGATTAAATATTTCATGATGACGAGTTTGTAGTATATTGAATTATTCCTATGCAAAATGTTTTTAAGCTTTCAGCATACTCGTATATACTTGTATGAAAGAAAGGGTTCGGTGTTGAAGAAGGAAACATTCCCTCTGAGTGGTGGAATTCTGCTAAAATTGGGAAATTTTGGATCCAATTTCATAACTTTATAATTTACAACCGAAGCGCCACTAGTTTTTTTTTTGTGTTTACTGTTAAAATTTTAATGTTCTGCAGAATCAGAAATTTAAACTAAAATAAATATTTTAAATTCTTTAGAGAGGAGGTAATAATTCAGGAAATTTATTTTTGGTAATTATTTCTAAAGAATTTGAAATACATATTGTAGGAGACTAAATCGAACGTTTGTATCCAGAGCGTCTAAATAATAAGTTCTAGCAAACGTAGTGTAAAGTAGGGCTGCAAAGTCAGAGTTACGTACGACATTTAGGAATGAGAGTTTAGATGTTCCGGCGTTTAGATTGGCGTCAATTTTTTTAGAGCGATTCCCAATCCGGGTGCTAGACAAATAATAAAAGTTCAAAAAACGCACACAAGGACTATGTCCTTATTTATAATAGCAAATATGCAAAATAACAATAGTAATTGCTCCATATCCGCATATTTTGAAAGTTTAACAAATTATTTCAATTCCGAAGGAAATAAACACCTATTCCATTGAGAAATATAGGTCAATATTTGTACTCTCTGTTTTTGATAAACTTTTGAAAAAATTGCTATCGGAATATCTTGAAAGTAAACAGTTACTTTCTGAAATCAGTATGGGTTTATAATAGGTTGTGGAACTGAAGAAGCCATAATTAACGTCATAAATTATATTTGTTATGGTTTGGACAGGGATTCATATGGAGTTGGTGTAATTTTCTATGAATTTGCCAAAGCTTTTGATCATGGCGATCATTCTATATGTGAAAAATTGACAATGTATGGTATACGTGAAGTATGTAATTATGAAGACAGTACATTCATATTAATAAAAGTAAATTTCTTTAGAGGCAGTGCAATCTAGGACACCATCGGGAAGTCTGTTGGGACCACTATTATTTGAAATATACATTAATGACATAAGCAATCTGGGAATAACTGGAAAACTTTCTATGTGTACGGATGATGTGCGTGTATTTTTATCCTTATAATAGTAAGTTATTTCTTAAAACCTACATTCAAAGAGACGATGCTCACATATCTGAATACGTTTGGTTAAACACATTAGTGTTAAGCGATAGTAAAATGTTGGATTGTCCTACATGGCCTAGCCATACGAGTATCATGATGAATTTTGATTGAAGCTGAACCTTTTCAAGTAATCATTTATACTAAGTGGATAACTAAGTTCTCGCCGCTTTTTATATAAAAATGCAACTTTATTATGGAAACATATTTACAAATGATTCATTGAAAGTACTGCCCATCGCTAGCTACTACCTTCGCCCATCTTTCTGGCAAAGCTCGAATTCCGTTACGGTAAAACTGTCATTCCTTAATGTCGTCATATGAGTGAAACTGCTGGTCGACCAAACTGTGTGCCATCGAATAGAACAAGTGATAATCGGACGGCACAATATCTGGAGAATATGGCAGATTGGGTAAAACTTCACATTACAATGTTTCTTAGTAGGTTTTAACGGGCTTGGCGACGTGAGACCGAGCGTTAGCATACTAAAGAATCACTCTTTCGTGCCTTTCCGCGTATTGTGGATATTTCTTGCAAAAATTTCGGCTCAATCGCATTAATTGAAGTGGATGTTTCAACAGCTTGTTATAAACAACAGCGATCCGATCCCACGAAATACAGAACATAATCTTCGTTGCGTACATATTCGGCCGAGGCGACGACGTAGAAGCATGACCAAGTAGCCTTCACGACTTTCTTTTCTTTGGATTGCTGCAATGAATCCACTTTTCATCATTCGTTACAGTACGGTGAAGAAAACCCGAAACACTAAAGTAGTTGTTCACAGCCGAAAAAACGACGCTCAAAGTGTTTTGGCTTTAACTCATAAGGAATCCAAGTTCATTGCTTTTGAATTATTCCCAACGCATGCATTCGTTTGAGAATGGCTCGTGGCTTAGTCGATAACTCCTAATACAGGGTTGCCCATATTCGACGGACCCATCTGGCAACGCC